>JAOSBL010000001.1:10358557-10392408 GCA_027568915.1 Erythroxylum roraimae | reverse complement strand
GTATTCAGCAACCAGAATCACACAAAGACATGGATCCGAATAGTAACGTCCAGCCCCAGCAAAATCTGGCTGAACCAATATGTAATGCTTATAATATTTTGAATTAATAATATATTTATACAGTTTATCTGTATAATAAATCCAAAATAAAAATATATTGATACATTATATACAAAATATATTGTTCAATAATATGGATAAGGAATATAACAAATAACATATCACAACATTATATAACATTTGACTACATTTTTAAAAAATGTAGCTAAAAACATTTGGTTACGTTTATGAAAATGTAGCTAAAAACGTTTAGCTACAATTATGAAAACGTAGCTAACAGTATTTAGTTACAAAAAGAAAAATTTAGCCAAAAACTATTTGCTACAATTTCTGAAAACATTATGTATAGTTTTCGGCTACGAGGATTTGGTGGCATTTTATGCAAAGAAACAAGAACATAGCTAAAAACTATAGATGATGCTTTTTAGATATTTAGCTACTTTTTTGTGTAGCCAAATATCAACTTTGTTGTAGTATAAGATTGGAGAGTCTATGTAACATGTTGTGTTTCTTTTCTAACTTAGAGATTAATTAGAAAGAGAATTGTACGTTATTAATCTATATGTAAATATATATAAGAGAACTATATATAGAAAGTTATAAATTCAAAAATAAAAGGTGTACATAGTAAATCTACAACAATATTCTGCATAATCTACATTTAATATTCTACATAATATTTTGATTATGAGATTATCACTGATTAATATTATGCAGAATATTTTAGTTGACTCATACCTCCCTTCTCTAACAAATTGTTTTCTGAATTATCTCTAGCAAATTGACTTCTTTACCTTTAACTCCCATTCTAAGTTATTGTTTTTGGTAAAAACTCCGTTGAGCTTCTATTGATCTCTCTAGAAAATTGGCTTCTTTACCTTTAACTCCCTTTCTAAGTTATTGATTTTGGTAAAAACTCCAACAAGCTTTTGTTGAGCTTTTTTCCATTCTGGGGTCTTTCCTTATGAAAGTTACCTTCGAGGGTAGCCCTAACTCTTCCCTTGAGCAAGAATAGGTTCAACTTAAGGTCTCCTATTTGTTGAATGCTTCCCTGCAAAAGGTTGTTGAGTAGGAGAATGTGAGCTCATCAACTAAAGAAGAATTTCTGCAAAACAAAAACCTTTAATAAAGAAGAAATCTAGTCCCAACTTGTAAGATCAGGGTAATGTAGATAACAGAGCCAAATGGAAGGTAACATAGCTTGAGGAAGGGTTCCCCTAGTAGATCATGGAGTAATTTAGTGACTGCAGCTCCCATCAATGACAAACTGAGGTTTTTTTAAGCGCCTATAATAGATGGGGTAATTACACCACCAATGAAAATGTTCTAAACTCGCGTATCCGCCTGGTCTTCCACATTAATAGAATACTTTATTGGAAAAAGACTAGGATTCACATAGGTCCAAATATGGGCTATGGCCAGTGAGGAAAGAAAGGTTAGAAAAAAACCCCATTAACTGAGAAGAGACATTTATCTTCAAATTTACAAAAGATGCTAACCTAACTGAAATTTTGGAATTGGGGCCTTAGCACATAAGTAGTTGACCTATGTTTTTTTTGAAAAAATATAGAATAGAGATAAAGTTGGATAAGTCCAAAAATTAAAGCTCTCCCTCTATGGATAAATTTATGTAATGTGCTTTTAGAGTATTGGACTTTAGAAGGGTTGATTCATTGCTAGCTCCATAAGGAAAACCAATTTGTTTTGATTCTCCTAATGCCATAATTGATAGAATTTATTATTCTAGGATTCGTGTTAAAGTTAAAATAAATGAGGTGCTACTAGAAGTTTTATCTATCTTGATAAATGATAAAGCTAGAAACCAATGTAGGTTAGAGGAATAGCACTATCATCAAGACTTCCTTCTACATGGTCATCTATTCCATTTGGAGAGAAAGAAATAGGCGATTATTTAATAATGAGGAACTGCAGAAATATCAATTTGCTGAGCAAATTGTGAACTTGATTAGAGCTATTATTATTGCCAATGATAAGCAATGCAAAGTTAGTCAAGAACTTAAAGTAAATTGGTTGCTTTGATGTAAAATTTTTGGTTTTTGATGTCTATCCTGTTTAGTATAGCTTCACTTAATTCAAGGTGTATGATTCTTGCTTAAGATCGTGTAATAGCTTTTGTTATAATTATACAAATTTTATTTTTAAAAAACCCAAACCTAAAGAATATGATCTAGAAGCCCACTATGAAAATGATTTCCACTAGAAGCTACTATGAAATTATGGGAATCAAGGAGCTTGAATATCCAAAAAATCTATCTAATCAAGTACAACATTAGGATAGTGTAACTTAAGGGGATCAACACAAAAATGAGAAATGATGAATATCAGTGAGGAATTGTTTGATGCAATGATGGTAGATTTAAGTGAAGGGACTATATATTCTTCCAAGACTATGGACAGGGAGTACAGTAATATACAGATGCCTATTCTATTATCAACTTTAGATCAGTATAAAGAAGAGAACATCATAGAAAAGGTATCCCAAGCTTCTATCAGATATGCAATTATATTCTCCACCTTTCAAATCAGGATCAGCTACTAAGTATAAAGGAGAAACTCAATTAAGCTATTTATTCCCCAAGAAGAAAATCAAGGAGGAAAAAAGGTAAGACCAAGGTTAGAGGTGGGTAACCTCTAGCTAGGCACATTCTTTATGACTATATTATTTGTGAATGTTAGAGGGATGAATGTCCCTCTAAAGAAACAAACACTTAGATAAGTATTTTTGAAGAAAAAACTAATGATTTTGGGGTTACTTGAAACTAAATAAAAGGCTCCTAAGCTCTACGATATTATAAGGTTTTCGGGAAACAGTTAGAGCATAGGTCTAAATCATTTACACCATTGTAATGGAAGAATAGTATTTGCTTACAATATAGATCATATACATATTTTAAACCTCACAAGCACTAATTAGATGGTCCATTTTACTTCTTAATGGACTGGAATAACACATTCTTTTGATATATCAATTATACGTGCCTTAGATTTTGAGTTTCAGAGAGCTAAGACGTAGGAGGAATTGCTTTCAATTCAGAGATCAATGAACAAGTCCTAGATTTTAGTAGGAAATCTAAATTGTGTGCTTAATCGTAATAACACATAAGGTTTTATACTCAAACTAAAAGGAATTAGAAAGAGTTGAGTTAGGTTGTTAATATGTTAGGGGTTTTGGACTTGAGGTTTGTTGTAATCTACTATACTTGGAAAAATAAGCAACAAGGAGAGTCATTCACTAGAAAAAGCTTGATAAAGTACTAGTGAATCAATAATGGTTAAAATAATTCATGATTTCTTTACCTAGTTTAGAGCTTCTTTTTGCTCAGATCACTCTATAATAAAAATTATAAGATTAAAATCCAATAATTCTCTCAAGTTCCCATGAAGGTTTTTTAACTTTCTAATTAAGAAAGAGGGTTTCTTGGATTTTGTTAAGATTGCATGGCTTCAAGTAGATAGAAGCAAGGCATTTTAACTTATGAAAAAATCGAAGATAATGAGGAAAAAGCTTTCATAAAAGAAATGGAGCTGAGAAATTAGTTAAGCTCTATACAGCCAAGGAAAACCTTAGAAAGATATAAGAAGACTATTATCAGGATCCACAAAACTAGGAATTGAAGCGGCTAAAGGCTAAAAAACTAGAAGAGTTCAACTTAGCTTTACCACATCATAACCATTTGCTTAGGCAAAGGGCCAGAGTAAATTAGCTTAAGGTAGGAGATATAAGCTCCATATGCTTTCACAATTCCATTGTAGCTAGAAAAATAGAAATAAAATCAATAAATTAAAGGCTTGGAAAGTAATCTAGCCGTAACAAAGAGAAGATTGAGGAACCTGCAATAAGCTATTATCATAATCTATTTGGAACAGACTCTGAAGGAGGCATTAGAGGTAAGGAAACAAATATGTATATAAGAAAAACAATTAGACAAGAGTAAAAACAATCACTAATTTGTGTAATAGATTAAAGAAACTTTGTTTAGCCTTACTCTTAGTAAGTCTTTAGGGCCTGAAGGCTTTAATGCTCATTTCTTTCAAGCTACATATGTTATTACATGAAAGCTAGTAGTTGAAGTGGTATAGGAATTCTTCTAAAGCGGTAAAATGCAGAAAGAATTGAACAGAACTTATATCCTTTTGATCCTTAAGAACTCTAAACCTAGTAACATGAATGATTTTTGCCTAATATCTTGTTGTAATATTATTTATAACGTTGTTTTCAAAGTTACTGTAAAAAGGCTCAGGAATTCCCTTAAAGACATAATCTACATCACTCAGGTAGCTTTATACTGGTAGAACTATTTCTGAAAACATTCTTCTAGTGCAGGAACTACTGAATAAATATGACTCCAGAAGATCCATTAAGAACCATGCAGTGAAGATATTTTTCTAAAGCATTTAATTCTCTACACTAGAATTTTATTCTTAAAATTCTCGTAGCTTTTGGCTTTCTAACTAAGTCCATTGATTAGATCAATGCTTATCTTTCAACCACTTCTTACACTATAATCTTTAATGGTAACCCCTCGAAGCTATTCAAAGGAGCCCAGGGAATTAGGCAAGTGGATCTATCATCCCCATACGTCTTCACCTTGTCCATTAAAGTTTTCTTTAGCACAATTTAATTACTAGTAATCCTGGATATATGTATCACTACAAATGTAAAGAGATGAAGGTCACAAAGTTAACATTTGCAAATGATCTGATTATGTCTTGTAGAGTTTGTCCTTTTTCTCTCAAAGTTATAATGAATACTTTAAAGGCCTTTTCTGACCTTTTAGGGTTAAAAGTCAACATATAAAAGAGTAGAATCTACATATCATTTAATTTTCAGAGTTCAAAGAGATTAAGATCCATTTTAGGGCTGAACATACATAGCTTGCCATTCAAATAACTTGGGATTCCAATCACATCTAATAAGCCAAAGTTTGAGGATTGTAGTCCCCTATTGAAAATTTTCAAGAGTAGGATAAATTTTTGGTAGAATAGCTTTCTTTCTAACGTAGGAAGTCTTCAACTTATCTCATCAGTTTTGAGAAATGCACATCAATTAGAGTTCACATCACTTTATGCCAAAGAGGATGAATAAGGATATAGAGAAATGTATTAAGAACTTTATGTGGACATGTAAAATAGAAAGCTCTAAAGGGGTCAAGATTAAATGGGAGGATCTCTGATTAACTAAATTGAATGATGGCATTGTATTGCTATAATTGTAGATGATACAAACTATGTTAGTGCTAAAAGAATAAGGAGGTTATACAATGAAAAGGAGGCTTTATGTTCCAAATGGGTGAATGTATTATATCTCAGGGATAATTACTTATCGTAGATGAGAATAAGAGAGAGCATTCTTGAAGTTTCATACAAATGCTAAGGAAAAGAGATATAATTTATCCATACATTAAGATCCCAGTAGTAAATGGTATCTCAACCTGGCATTGGTGTGACAACTAGACTGATCAAAGTCCTTTGAGTGATATTGAGGCATTGAATCTACAAAGATCAAGGTTTCCTATTAACTCCAAAGTGAATGAAGTGCTTTAGAAAGGAGGCTAGAGTAATTTCAAGAGATCAAGCAGAATGGAGAATTACATTCTTAATTACCAACCAAATCCCATAGAGGAAGATAAAGCACTCTAGTTAAGTGATAGTTCTAATCAGTTTAGCAACTCATCTTATTTAAATATGTTTAGGCCTCATTCTCTTAGGCTATAGTGGTATGATATTATTTGGAAGAAAACCTTAATACCTAAAGCCTCTTTTATAAGTTCGCTAGCAACCAAATAGAGATTAAGGACTAAGGATAAACTATATGGAAACATAGATAAAGTGTGTTTCCTTTGTGAGATAACTTCTGAAACTACTCCCCATCTCTTTTTTTAATGCCAGTATTCTAAAATTCAACCTTTGCTAAATGAGTATTATGGAGAAACATAATGGAGGGACATTATAAAATAGGCCAATGATATAACCTAGAAGATGGGTAAAGAAAGTGCCTTCCTTAGAACTTTTTTCAATTATTGCATATACTCAATTTGGAGAGAAAGAAACTATATATTGTTAAAAGCAATTTCATTGGAGAAGCACATGTTAGCTTACAATAAAATCTAGTAGATCAGGGAAATTTTAAAGGCTGACAAGGCTTATTAAGATGCTCACTAATGACATTTAGATAGAACCTGTAATGAGTAACTCCTTAAATAGCTATATTCATTAGATGTTATACTAATGTCAAATGTGTAATGCTGTAACTAAGATCATGAGACTACTTTTTATTGATTACAGGATCATTTTGGTCTTTCATATGGAAAACTATGATTTTATTATACTATTACCCCAAGTTTGGGATTAAGAAAATCATATTCTTTATTTGTTTAAAAAAGATAGAAGTGATGCTAACTTGAGTTAACTAGTTCATTAGACCAAGTTGGTAGTTGAGTTTTAGTGAAGATGTTAGTTATTTAGTCACACAAACTAACTAAGAGACAAGAGAGATGATTTTTTGATAGACATGATGACAAATAAGTTAATAATCATTCTCAATATGTTTTGTGCACTTATGAAATATGTTGTTATAAACAAATTGAATGACACTACGATTATCACAAGAGATGGTAGTAGGTTATAAATGGCCAATTCCATATCTTTTAATAGCCAATGTAATAATGTAAGTTTAGAATTAGTGTCAATAGAGGGTCGATATTTAGTTTCAATGCAAAAACACGCTACAATTATTTGTTTCTTTCTTCTCCATAAGATAAAGGAAAAATTAAGAAATAAACAAACTTTAGTTGTAAAACGTCGATCAGGAGAATACCTAGCCCAATCAACATTAGAGTATGTGTGGAACTCCAAAGAAAAGGATTATGAGAGTTGGATATTATAAAACAGGGTGCCTTCACATAGTGTAGAATATAAAAAATGTAGAATAATGAGTGGTTAAAGAAGCTGTTGTAAATTAACCCACAATATGAACTATATAGGCTATGTCAGGATGAATAACTATAAGATATACCAAACTCCTTACTAGTTATTAATATAATGTAGGATCATCCAGAGGCTTTCTATATATTGGTATAAGATGAACATCACTATTAATATGAATGAAAACAGTTTTATTGTCAGTTATATATGTACGAGATATGAAATTAGTAGTGTACTTCATTTTAGCGAGATAATAACTTAAATCATCATAAAGGATTTCTAATCTAAATAATTATGTTATATGTCTTAAATCTTTCACGTCAAAGTGATGGCAAAGATATTTTTTCAATTTTGTAATGTTGCCCAGGTCATTCCTAATAATCATCATATTACCTTATAGAGTAACAAAAGATCATAACTTTTATCTGTGCTTCAAACAAACAAAATATTGTTATGTGGACTAAAAAATAATGAAAGTTATTAAACAATTGATCTAAATTTGGTAAACTAAGTTCAAGGGGCTTATTTAAGGTTGTAATGGGCCTTTTTAAGTTGTTGAACCAAGGGAAGTTCCAATCGATCTTTTGATAATAACAAAACATAATGTTTTTAGGTGATTGGTCAACCTATACGATCTAGTCCTTAACGCCATTAGTAGTAATTATATTTTGTTATCAATAAAACACTGACTGGAACTTCCCTTAGGTCGACACAATATAAGAACAAAATGAAGTTATAAACTTAAGATGGTAGCTTATGAAATTGATAAAGAGAAGTTGGAGTATCCAATCATCAAAATGAAGAACAAACTAAGAATAAAAGAAGATTAAGGCCTAGTCATTATTTAGTTTTTAATGTTAACTGTAATCTTATTTAATCACTTTTGATGTTTTAAAAGGCTCACGATGCACAAACATTTCATTTCACTTCATTATGTGAATCTTTCCACTCATCAAGAGGCATTGAAGCTTTTGGTTTTAATATAAAATCCTTCCAATCTTCCAAAAAAAATTTAGGGAACATTTTGAGAAGTGTTTAAATCATAGTTAAATTAACAAATTGAGTTTGAGCATTTAAAGTTGTTAAAATCATGTTTTTAGGGTAAATGGTCAACCTACATGGGTTAGTGGTCTACCAATATAAGTTAAAGTTGTTAAATTTAAAGTAATGTTAGCTTATTATAACATTGGTTAATATATTAGTCAACTAATATGCTATGTTGGTCGACTAGTGTCCTAACGACTAGTAAATCTAATGCTTTTAATGTATACTGGTGAACCAATATATTATACTAGCCAACTAGTACACTACAAGTAGCCATTGTAACAATTATAATAGCTAGGAAGAGTCCTAAAACACTATAAATAGGTGTTTTTTCATTGTTTTTATATTAAGAAGCATTTGGTTGTATTTTACATATATTTTTACGAGTATTTCAATCATTTGAGCATTATTGTTTCATATTTGTGTGACTGAGCCTCTTTGGAATTATCAAGTGATATCATCTCCCCTCTTTGGTGCCATTAGGGACTAACAAATAGTGTCAGAGTAGGTCTATTAGGCTAGCATTTCAAACAAAATCTTATAGCAAAGATTAATGGCATATTTAGAAGCATCATCATCATAATTCAACCAAGAGGGACAAAGCATTAGTAGACCACCTTTCTTTAATGGAAATGATTACCTTTTATTGGAAAACTAAGATGAAATTCTTCTTAATGGCCAAAAGTTCAGATGAATAGGAAATAGTTTCAAATGGTCCCTTTATTCCTATGAAAATTGTAGATAAAAAAGGAACCTAAAGTAAAAGAAGAACATAAACCATTGGTTTCCTTAAATAATATGGCCATACACTTCCTTTTTGTGTATTAGAAAGAAATGAATTTAATTTGGCATACTTTATAAGTTACACATGAGTGAACCAGTCAAGTAAAGAAAAGGAAAGTAAGCATGTTAAGACATCAATATGAATTGTTTCAAATAAAGCATGATAAAAGTATATATAACATGTAACTAGATTCATTTATATTATTAATGCTTTCATGGATCTTGTAAAGACATATACTAATGTTGAAATGGTGAGAAAGATGCCGAGGTCACTTTAATGACGTGGGAAGCTAAAGTGAGGGTCATCCAAGAAATTAAGGATTTAACAACACTATCATTGGAGGAAATTATTAGATCCCTCTTCACATACAAAATAAGGCTTCAAGAGATACAAGAAGAAATGATTCCTTAAAAGAAAAAGAATTTATCATTCAAAGCCTCAAAGGAAAAATCAAGTGAAGAGGAAGAGACATCAACTAATGAAAATATTGAAGAAGTCATTGCTTTAATCACTAGAAAATTAAAAAAAATTTGAAGAAGAAATTATCCAAAAGAAATAACTTCAAGTAAGGTAAAAGTGATTTAAAACATAAGTCCTCAACATTATCTGCTTTAAATATAGAAAACCCAACCATAAAAAGTCACCATGTCCTTTACTCAAAGATAACGAGAAGTACGAAAAAAATATAAAAAGGATAACAAGAAATCACTTAAAATACCAACTTATGATAACACAAGTGAATCTAAAAATGAGCATTTGGAAGAAAAGATAACACATATGTACTTTGCTACTACAGACGATGATGAGGTAATATCTAACCCTAACTTATGTGAAAGTGATATTGATTTGACATATGATAAATTAGTTGAAAGATTAAATTTAGTTTTCATATTTCTTATAAGTTAAATGTGCAAATATTTCACTAAACACATGGATAGCCATAGAATAATTGATATAAAATTAAATTTTTAGACCAATCAATATTAATTACTTATGAAACAAAAGAACATGAAACAAAAAGTACTTGAATTAAAATAAAATCTAGGTTTAGAACAAAGCCTCCCAAAGTCACAACTTGAGTTTTGATTCCCCTTGAATCAGAAAATTCAAATTTAGCTAGTCATTCTTTAATTCCACCACCAAAAATAGAGGAATGAAAAGAGAAAACAAACTAAAGACAAAAGGGAATTATGGAGAGTATGGCTATTGTTTATCTTTCTTTCTCCTTATAAAAACTATCTTGTTTCAATATTCCAGAGATTATCTTTTAAACAAATCAAGATCCCTACATAATAGGGCTAAGAATAAATCTCCTAATTGAAATAAACTTTTTTGAGTGAATTTGGCTCTAGGCTCGATCTTGTCTTATTTGTTTTAACAATATGTCATTACTCCATCTCTCCAAAAATCGTGGCTTTAACAAATAGTGCTCCGATTTGATTTTTCAAGTTAAATTTGATGCAATCTCCACTTGTCACTGGTAAAACAAAATAAATATTAATTTTACTAACTAAGCACCAAAAATCAACCTAAAAGTAGCAAAATCACATCTTATTAAATTCCCCATATTGAACTCATGCTTATCCTTAAGTATACATCAATTCAATATATCAAAGATCCTATTAACAACCTCTCGCCCTCTTTTATGTCATCTAAAAATATCCCAAAAATTAATATAGATTAAAGTTTTAAGATAAAATAGCAATTAACACAACAATCACTCATAGGACAAATTTTTATAATGAAAACATAAAATCTCATAAATTCCTTCAAAATCAAATGAAACATGACTTGATACAATTTTATGGATTTCACTTTATACACTAAAGTGATTAGGGTTCGTTAAACTTCGAATCAAAATATAACGAGTTATTTCCATAAGCTTGCTTTTGAATCATATCTACACCATTAACAAATGTGAATTTAATGCATAAATCAAAGGGACTTCAAAAGGGTTGTAACATGGCTTAGGTAAACGAATGGAAAATAAGGAAATTTTAGGGTTAATAAATCAAAGGAAGCATATAAACTTATCTGCTCAGTTTTTAACTCAATTTGGTCCAAAATTCATTTGATTCAAATTGTATACTTTTAATCACATCATCTTCATTTTTTCCTTTTTTTGTACATTTTCGTTTTCTCTTTCTTTTTCACTTTTTCACTTTAATTCCCCTTATTCTAAAAAAAATTGAGAAATAAAAAAATTGAGAACTTGAACAAACTATTTTACTTTTCACATATATAGTTAAAATCTTATGCAATTATGCTTTATACAACTCCTTCAATTTAGTACTCAAAATTATTAAGGTAATGTGGAAAAGAAGGGTAAATTTGGTTTGTAACAAGGTTAATATGCGATAAAAGAAATGTCGACTCAAATTAGTTACATATGGGGAAAAATTGAGGTAGGTTTTTATAGGTCAAAAAGGTTATAACTAAGTGCCCCTATCATCTCTGTGCATAAATTCACTAAAAAATAGTCTCAAAATGAATACAAGAGCAAGTTCTAGCATAAATAAACCATGTTTGATAACACACACCACCAAAAAAATGTATGAGCACAAATATAATGAATTGATCTTAGGCTCCAAAGTTCACACATGAGTATCAAAATGCATCAGCATTGCCAATTTTCATTCAATAAATGAGACATTTTAAGTAATTTATAGAAAAACAATAATTAGGCTCGTCTCCCTTGTGCATTCAAACTCAAACTAAAATTGTATCCTAATTTAGTAAATATTTCTAAAAGATAATAAAAATTTAAGATTGCTATAATGAATAATCAACATATGTATTATTCATTAGACCAAGAACAAATCACAAATTTTACTATAGAAAAATAAAGACCTATTGAAAACATGATATATACATTCACTCTCTCCCATACCTAAACCATACACTATTTCTATGTATGCATAAGATGATCACATTTCACAAGATTAATCAATATAAAAGGAGTTAGAGATTAGAGTACTCCCCTAAATTGTGAGCATTTGAAATGAAATGTACTACGGTATACGTAGACATAGAGGCGTATCAATTGGATTCATCGTATATTTATATCTTGCCGCTGGGGTGTGAGTTCTGGAACATTGGTGAGATGGTGACCTGGTTTGACTGGACGCTTGGAGCTTCTCTAGTGTCTGGTTGAGTGCGTCACTACTGGTGGGATGCATGGCTGGAGGCTTGTGGACATAGGTGGAGGACGACTTGTTTCGTTCTGGACGTTTGCTGGCCTGATGGAGTGTTAATGCGTTGCAACACTGGTGGGCGTGGCATGCTTGTGAACTAGCGTTTTTTTTTTTTTGGTAAGGAGGATGAGGAGACTAAGTCCTTAAGAAAGCAACCGAGCACTGATTGCTGTAGAGAATCTCTCGAAGCTCCAAAGGCGGAGTGGGCCAAACCACCCAATGGAGTGGGCCAAACCACCCAATGATTGTCACAGGAGGAGCCCAGTTTGGCAAGAGCATCGGAGCACCGATTGCCTTCCCGAAGAACATGACGAATGGAGCAGCACCACTGTCTACCTAAAAGCTCCCGAATATCCGCAATTATAGGCAGAAGAGGGTGGAAACCATTCGAAGAATCGAGAATAAGGTTGATAGCCTCTGAAGAGTCAGATTTCACAAGAAGATGGCGATAGCCGGAGCTCCACGCAAGCTGAAGACCATACCGAATCGCCTGAAGTTCCGCAACCATACTTGTTGTAAACCCAAGTGCACCTAAGAAGCCCGTAAGCCAGCGACCAAACTGATCCCGAAGCAAACCACCAAACCCTGTTGTCCCGGGATTACCCAAGGCACTACCATCCGTATTGAGCTTAACAAAATTGGCGGGAGGCATCTCCCACGCATTCCACCGAGCTTCCCGGGGCTGGGAAGTAGCGGGAGCATTACGCACCCCAAAAGCAAGGAGACACTCGGAGAGAAGACGCCTATGCCAGTGGACTTGGGACCTCAGAGGCAACAACGAACCCTGTATGCATTCCTTATTGCGAGCACACCAAATAACCCAGCACCCAGTGACAAAATGAAGGAGAGCTCCCTGGGAAACATCTACGTCGAAGACATGGGAGCGCATCCAATCCTCCAAAAAGTCACCAAAAAAGCGTGCAGTCCCAGCCCCCACTCGGGTATGATCCCAAAAGGCACGGGCCCACATGCAATCCCGAAGCACATGAAGAATAGTTTCTGACATACGATGGCAGCGCACACACATGGAGGACGCAGCCATACCTCGCTCAACGCTGTTGCTGTTGCTGTTGCTTGGTGTGAGACATTGCCAGATGTGATGCAGCGCAACGCTGGTGTGACTACCTGGTGCTCTGATGCTTGGTCACCTGTTATTGGTGTGGGATACAGGTTGCTGGATACGTGGAGTCTGGTTCCTGGTGTTGTGCGATGGAGGGGGACATTGGAGATAGTTTAGTGGACCCTACTTGTGGACTTCTTATTGCATCACTGGTGTTAGATGCTTAGAGCTGGTGGAGGGCCATCAAAACGTGTGCGGAGAAGCTGGTCTAAGACTGGTCCGTGGAATGCAAAACCTGAACAAAAAAAGAAGTTAGGATTATTTTATTTTATTTTTAATATATACAAAAATTCTAATGTTTTATTTATTTATTTTATTATTAATTTATCATATTTATTTATTTTTGAAAAATCAATGATTCCTTAAAATAAAGCAATTTACTAACATTTATAAGTCACGATCTCGCCTTATGTATTTTAGTAATCTAGAATTTACGGAATTTAATTTCAAAAAGCTACATTGTATAAAGCGTGATCTCACCTTATTCATTTTAGCATTATAGAACTTAAAATGGTTGCTACCTTCATCGTGAGTTACATAAAGCCATCTCGCCTTATGAATTTTATTATTTTAGAAGTTTAGATTTTTTATCCTAAAAGCTGAATTGCATAACATATGATCTCACCTTATGAAGTTTAGTATTTTGGAACTTTAGGTCTTTTATCCTTAAAGTCGAATTGCATAAGGCGTAATCTCAACTTATTTAGAACTTAAGGGATTTAATTTTAAAAAGTTGAGGTATATAAGGCGTGATCTCACCTTTTAAATTTTAGTATTCTAGAACTTAAGACCCAAATTTTCCTTTAAACCAATAAATCAACTACTCAAAAGCAAGCAAATGGAACTTATAAATAACTGAAATGGAACTAATATATATTATCATGTTTGAGTTGTTTTCCAAGGAGCACAATTGATTAATGTTGTAATGCTCGTTGGGGCTTTTTCTTCTCAATCTTTTATGTATTGAGGAAGTGCCAAATCAATATCCATCAAACTTGAGACCATCATCTCCTTGCAAAATGATTTCAATCTATGTCCGTTCACTTTGAAGATCATTTCAATATTTAAACTCTTTATTTCCACTATACCATAAGGAAATACCTTAATGATAATAAAATGACTAATACATCTAAAACATAACTTACCTAGCAAGAGTTTTAATCAAGAACTATATAATAACACTTTCCTCAATTTGCACTTTCCTCAATTTGCTTCCTCAAGATCATATTATCATGGAATAATTCAGTTTTCTCTTTGTAAATTCTCAAGTTCTCGTAGTCAACCAAATTTAGTTCCTTTAATTCTTTCAATTGTATTTATTGCTTCCCCATCTTTGTCCAAATAAAAGTTGCAGTGTCGTACCACCTAATAAGCTCTATGTTCAATCTCCACAGGTGAATGATAAACTTTACCAAACACTAATCTATAACGTGAAATTCATATTGGTGTTTTTATAAGTTGTACAATAAGCTTAAAGAGTATCATATAAACGTAAACTCCAATCCTTTATTCTTAGATTCACCATATTTTCTAAAATAGATTTCATTTCTCTATTAGATGCTTCTGCTTATCCATTCGTTTATGGATGATATGTGGTGGCTACTTGATGATGTACTCTATACTGTGGCACCTTTGATAACTAATAATAGCTCGTGGAACTCCAAATGTATTGAAAATGCTAGACTTTATAAAACATATGATAACTTTCATTTGGACTAATTTCTCATCAGGAAAATTATTAAAAATAGGTAAAATATCTTCATCTTTTACCCGCCTACTTAAGTGGTCTACCACTGAATTTTTTTTACTTCATTTCAATCTCTTATTACCAAATCAAATTCTTGAAGTAGCCAAGTCCAATATATGAAACTCAGTATATATTCCTTCTTTACCAAAAGGTATTTCAATGCTTCATGTTTAAAATATAGAATAACTTTAGAGCAAACCAAGTAAAATATAAATTTATTTAAAGCAAAAATGATTGCTAAAAACTCTATCTCAGTTGTAAAGTAATAATGCTGTGCAACATGAAATGTTCTTAAAGTATAATATATTACATGACGTTGTTTTCTAATCCTTTATCCTAAAATAGCTCCCACTATATAATTCCTAGCATAGCACTTGATCTCAAATGATAGATACCAATTTAGTGGCCAAATAATAAATGTATTTATCAATAATGCTTCAAACTTGTCAAAACCTTCTTAACATTCATTTCCAAGTTCAAATAACATCTTTTTGCAGAAACTTTGACAATGATATAACAATATTTGAAAAATATGTTAGCTTAAAGTTTATGATTAACAATTTTGATGATAACTATATAATATTTCAAAATTCAAATTGGATTTATTTCCTTGTATAATTAACGGTCTTATTCTCAAAAGCATATAAAATCATAAGAGATATGTTTTCTTTCTTACAGGAACCTTCATTATGAACATATCTTATTAGAAATGGTTTATCCGAAGGGATCCTACTAATTATGAAGCACTTATATTATCCCTGTGATTATTGGATTTTTTTTAGCAAAGATAACATCGAAGTTATTTAGATTTAAATCTATCTAGTTGACTAAAGATGTAATGAAGCAATAGCTAGTTGAAGAAATTGACTATTTAAGGAAGAGCCAATGCGATTGTGAACAATAACTGAACAATACAGAAGCTTGCGAAGCTATATTGTCAAAATTCACAAAAGCATATACATTCTTGAAAGTGAAATCTTTGTAAAAATTCTCTTGTGCGTTAGAAAGTGAAATTCTGTTGAGAGAGATTACGGAAGCTTATATCGAGCAAACCTCATTTTTATTTGAGAGCTTGTAGAGGCTAGTGAAATACTACTAGTGTGGAAGGTTGAAGAACTTTTAAAAAAATTAACTTATGAGCTTGGAAAAGCTCGTCAAATTACTACTTGATTTTATAGTGAAACACTCAAGTTGAATACTTGGGGACTGGACATAGGCTTGGGTTGTAAGTCGAACCAGTATAAATCAACCACATCCTTCTTCTCTCACTCTTGTTATCTTTTATATTTTCGTATTATATTATGTGTGTATTCATTTTAGCAACAGACTCCTTCACTTTTACAATAGGTCCCTTATGTTTTCAACTTGCTGACGGTTCCTTTTAGTTTTAACAGCGTGTCCTATTTTTAAATTATTTTAACTGGATTCATCATTCAGTAGGCTCCTTTTATTTAAGCAGGGTCCTATCCCTAAAAAAGGCTCCTATTGCCTAATAGGCTCCTGTCGTTTAAAAAGCTTTATCGTCTAACGAGCTCCTTCTATTTTTTATTCGTTAACTAGGATCTGTTTTTTTATACGAATTGAAAGTAATTTGTAAAATTCTTTTAGTCATATAAAATTCACCCCCCTTCTTACGTGTCTTTGCTTTATCATTTGGTATCAAAGCGAGGTTTCACATTTGTGTGATTTACAACATGTGATAGATCATGGCAAACACCTTGAGAAGTTTTGAATGACAGTTCATCTCAAAGCCTCCTTACTTCAATGGAAACAACTACTCATACTAGAAAGAGAGAATGACCATATATCTCAAATCTGTAGATATCGAAGTATGGCAAACAATTAGAGTTGGAGCTACAATTCCCACTTTCGATAACGTAGAAGTATGGACTGATGCTGAAAGAAGAAATACATAACTAAATTCTAAGGCAAAACATCACCTAATATGTATGTTGTCTCTAGAAGAATATGAAAAGATATCCTACTACTCTACAGCGAAAGAAATGTGGAACAAACTTCAAGTTACCTTTGAAGGGACGAATGAGGTAAAGAAATATAAAATAAGTCTTTTAGTGCATCAATACGAAACTATTGGCATAAAATAGGGGGAGACCATAGACGAATTCTTTGGACTCTTCAACAACATCATCACGACCTTAAAGAACTTATGAAAAATATATCCTAATGATGAGTTCGTAACAAAGATTCTGAGATCACTACCAAAGGAATGGAGACCTAAGGTGACAGCTCTAGAAACGACAAAGGATTTAGACACTATTTCACTCGATTAGCTATGAGGAAATCTAATGATCCATGAAACCGAGCTTAGGCGAGTAGAAGGATCCTCCTACAGAAAAGGAATGACACTAAATGCAACTGACAAATCAAATGGTGATGAAAGTGACACTGAGTTGGAAATAGATGGAGATGATGAATTTAACTTTATGCCCGCTTTTATAAAAAGAAGCCGATGCAGAAAAGAGAAGGAAACAAGAAAGTTGGAAACAACAAGTTCCTATCAAAAGGCAGCAATAGCAATAACAATACACAAAACAATTAAATCATACATTATCACTGCAAGAAGCCTGGACATACAAGATTAGAATGCCCTCTTCTTCAAAAGGAAAAATCAGAAAATAGAAAATACAGAAATCAAGCGATGACTGCAACCTGTTCAGATGAGAATTCTGAAAACTTTGAAGAAGAAGCAGAAGAAGTCAGTAACATTTGCTTCATGGCTGAATCTAGAGACGATGAGGTATATCATCATGACTCAGATATTGTAGTTGATGAGTTGAAAAATGCATATCGTGAATTGTATGATCAGTACAAAAAGTTAACAGTGAAGTATTTCAAAGAAGTTAAGAACTCCAAGAGCAATGATGCATCTCTAAAGAGTAAGATTAAATCATTGGAATCTGCGATGAGAATTTGACTACCAGAAATATGTCTCTTGAGCCTGACTGTAAACAAAAGGTTTCTGAAAAGGTAGTTCTAGAAGAAAGAGTAGATAAGTTGGAAACTTCGCTGCTCAAAATTAATCCTGATAAGGTAAGACAGTTAGAAGAAAAAGTCGACACCTTATAACTTGAAAAGGAGAAAAGTGTTGGAAAGATCTTATCTCCAGAAAAAGATCTGGAAAATTTTGTTGATAGAAAGAAGAATCTTGATGCATTGCTTAGTAGTGGTCAATGCATTTTTGGTAAGGCTAGAATAGGATACAATGAAAATAAGAACATCAGGTCGTACAAAAACTTCTTTGTTAAATCCAACAGCAATTATAGCCAAGACAACAGGAACCTAAATCATAACAACTATCATTCATCTGTTTTGAGTGATTATTGTGGTAACATGCTCACATTAGTCATTCTTGTAATTTTCGTAAAAAGAAATTATCTCAGATGTATGTTTGGAGACCGAAGGTCAAACTACTAACCCGAAAGGACCCAGAAAAATTTAGGTACCTAAAATAAGATAATGCTTTATATAGATATGTTTTAAAACGGAGATAAGGGAGAATCAATGGATAGTTGATAATGGTTTTTCGAGAGACATGATAGGTGAAATATCACACTTTAACTTCATTGAAAGAAAATACAAAGGTAATGTTGTCTTTACAGACAAAAATAAAGCAAAGGTCACTGAAATTGGTAAAACTGGTAATTCTAACTCTACCTCTAATGATAATGTTCTCTTTGTTGTTGGTTTGAAACATAACCTGTTGAGTGTGAGTCAGCTATATGACAAGGGTCACAAAGTCATTTTCTATGCATCTCATTATACAATTATTGATATTCATAATGATAATATTATTTTTGTTAGTCCTAGAAATCAGAATATATATTGTGCTCAACTGGAAGACATGTCCTCACAAAGTATTAAGTGTTTTATCTTTATAAGAAAGAATTCGTTTATTTGGTACAAAAGATTTGGACATGCTAGCATGAGCATTCTATTAAAATTGTCCAAAAACGAGTTAGTAAAAGGACTACCAACCTTAAAGTTTAAAAGCAATCAAGTTTGTGATACTTGTTTAAAAGGTAAACAAGTTAAAAGCAGCTTTCCTCCTAAAAACATTATGTTTACTAACCAACCACTTGAACTTGTGCACATGGATTTATTCGGTCCGATAAGGACTCTAAGTTTTAGTGGTAAACATTACGGTTTTGTTCTAGTAGACAATAACTCTATATTTACATGGGTTTATTTCTTATCAATAAGGATGATGCTTTTGAAGTGTTTAAGAAGTTTTGTGGAAAAATTTAGATAGAAAAAGGGTATTGCATCACTTTAATTCGGAGTGATCATAGAGGAGAATTTGATAACAAAAAGTTTGAAGAATTCTATGACAACAATGGTATAACTTATAACTTCTCTTGTCCAACGACGCCTCAACAAAATGGAGTTGTAGAGAGAATGAACAAAACGTTGGTTGACATGGTCGAGACCATGCTGTGTAAAAGTGGACTACCTTATGGATACTGGGCAGAAGTAGTATCCACGGCATGTTATGTACTTAATAGATGTTTTACTAGACCTATTCTGAAAAAGACCCCCTATGAGTTGTGGAAAGGAAGAAAACCAAATGTTGCTTACTTTCGAGCATTTGGCTTAAAGTGTTTCATCCTAAACAATGGAAAAGACAACATTGGAAAGTTTTATACGAGATCAGATGAAGCTATTTTCTTGGGCTACAGTACCGTTAGTAAAGGATTCAGAGTATATAATAAAAGAACAAAGAAGATAGAAGAATCGATACATGTGATATTTGATGAAGCACTGCCTTCGACAATAACAATTGACTTAGATGATGAAGAGCATCCTTTGATTCCTAAAAATACATTGGATAATCAAACTACTCCTACAATACCTTCAGAATCACAAAATCAATAAGGTTCCTCTAAAGCTAGAACAGAGTAAGCTCCTTTATCTGAGCAAGAACCTATGCAACGAAAAATAACGAGAGAATGGAGAGGTCTTGATACACATCAATATATTCTTAGAGATCCCTCTGAATGTCTAAGAATAAGATCATTGTTCAAAAACAATCTTATGGCTCTCATCTCACAATTAGAACCAAAATCTGTTGAAGAAGCTCTTACTGATGAGAATTGGGTCTTAGCTATGAAAGACGAGCTAAGTTAGTTTGACAAGAACAACTTATGGAATCCGATGCCTCGTCCACAAAACAAGTCAGCTATTGGAACTCATTAGGTATTTCGAAACAAACTTGATGAAAATGGTAAGGTGGTAAGAAACAAAGCTAGACTTATAGCTCAAGGTTACAATCAACAGGAAGGTATTGATTTTGATGAAACTTATGCACCTGTTGCTAGATTGGAATCGATTAGAATTTTACTTACTTTTGCATGCTATAGAAACTTCAAGTTGTTCCAAATGGATGTTAAAAGTGCATTCTTAAATGGTTACATTAACGAATAAGTATTTATTAAGTAACCCCCCGGTTTTGAAGATGAAAAACCATTCAGATTACGTGATGAAGTTATCCAAAGCTCTGTATGGTTTAAAGCAAGCTCCTCTAGCATGGTGTAAGAGGTTAAGTAACTTTATGCTTGAGAGTAACTTTAAAAGAGGAAAGGTCGATAAAACCTTATTCATTAAAGAAAGGAGAATGATTTACTCATAGTGCAAATATATGTTGACGACATAATATTTGGTGCTACTAATCCATCCTTCTATGAAGAATTCTCAGCATTAATGCAGGGGGAGTTTGAAATGAGCATGATGGGAGAATTATCATTCTTTCTTGGATTACAAATCAGAAAATAGAAAAGGAATCTTCATTAGCCAAGACAAATACACAAAGGAACTCATCAAGAAATATCATTTTAAGAATGCCAAACCGATGGATTATGCAGGTGATAAAGTCGATTGAAAAAGCACAGGTGGTCACTGTCAATTTCTTGGAGAATGTCTAATATCTTGGTCCTAAAAGAAGCAAAATTGCATAGCGCTTTCGACAACTAAAGCGGAACACATTGCCAACTGTTGTGCTCAAATCTTATGGATGAAGCATTAACAATAAGATTTTTATCTAAACTTTTCTCATATTTCTATATTATATGATAATACGAGTACTATAAATATTTCTAAAAATCCTGTGCATCATTCTAGAACTAAGCATATAGAAATCAAACATCATTTTATTAGAGATCATGTTTTAGAAGGAACCATTGATCTTTTACATATTAATACTGAAAATCAAATAGCTGACATTTTCACCAAGCCACTATCTGAAGATAAATTTTGCATGTTAAGAAACGAGCTTGGTATGTGTAAACTCTCTAATATTAGTTTTGCATGAATATTTTCTGCTATTTGTCTTTGCATTTCGTTTAGCAGGCTCCTTCTATTTTGATTCCTTGGAAACTCTCTCTTGGTTTTGTAGGCTCCTTAGAGTTTAGAAGGCCCCTTCATTTTAGAAGGCTCCTCTCGATTTAATAGAGCAAGATTACAGATGCATTAAAAAAGTAATGTCCTTTGTTTTGTCGTTACAACATTTAAAATGCGCGCGAATTTCTGACAAGCGAATTTATGATTATGTTAGAAGATATGCAAATGATCACACTTCCTATATTAGCATACGATCGTTCATCTTCAAACGAGATCAATGCTCAAGAAACACTTAACATACTAGAAACAAAGTTCTCTCCTCTAACCCTTATTGTTCTTCAAAGCGTCGCTCTTGACTCTCTACATTCTAACTCTATGTTTTCATCTCAAATGTTCTAAACCTCATCCATTTCTCTTACAATGGAACGAAATATATCAAAAGGACAAAAGAAAACTCCAACTTCTACTAATATTCATTATGAAGCTCATGTTACTGAACCTATCTCCTTTAAGCCTCAAGTATTATAAGTACACTGGGTTATAAATGATAATTCAGATGTAGAACATTCTCAATTGATTAGACAACCACGAACAAGAGGAAATCTTGCAAAGCAAGCTGAGAAAATTTCTGAACAAAAAGAAAACCCTGATGATGAAAAGAAAGAGGAAGAAGAATCCCAGAAAAGAAAAGGAGAAGACATAAAGAAGGGAAAGCACATGCGACTAAAGAAACTATTAATAGAAATAAGTTATTTTGTGAAGAGATAATTCCTAAAGAAAAAGGGAAAACAAGATAAAAATAGTTGCACAAAAAGGAAAGACATCAATACCATTAAAAATGTTTCAATCGGCGGAAGCTGAAGTTCGTTATAAAATGTGGTACAAAAAAAGAAAGGTGGTTGCTAGGCGGATCTTGCCTCCCATGACGTTTGATGACGTAGGTATACCTATTTTTCATTACTTTGTTGCCATGAGAGAGTATGTGATGAGCTAGTCAGGATATTCTACACACACATGGAAAAGCTAGAAATTAATGGAAAACTAGCAATTGTCTCATGGGTGAATGAATGTGAAATTTTAATTTATGGGGAAATCTTAAGAGAAATACTGGAAGTAGCTCCTATGGGGAGAACTAATTTTCCTGTCATAAGTGGGATGTTGATGATCTAGAGTTAGTCCAAGTTGTAAAATCCATCTGCCTTCATGCTAAAAACACCAATACGGAATACCCTGGAGTAAACAATTAGACTTAATACCACGATGCCTTGCATCGTTTTCAACTACTTCAATTTTTCCCAAGAGTAGCTAAATTGAAAGGTGCAGCCTGTTGGATACTTTTGTGGTGTACAATTTGCTAAAAGGGAACAAAATGAATCTTCTAGCTATGATATTGAGGTTCATGGTGGATAAGGGGAATCATAAGAATACAACTGGTTGCCTACCTTATGGAATGTTGCTCACCAAGATTTTCAACCATTATGAAGTTCCTTTTACAAATTTGAATTGGTATGCACCGTCTAAGTTTCACCCTTTCATTCCTTATCAATTTGGATACATATTGCAAAACAATGTCTGGGTAAACAAAAGATCTGAAAAGGTAGCAGAAAACTTAGATCCTACTCCAGACCAACAAACTCTTATCCTTCCTCAGGATGAAAATAGTGCAAATCTTCAACAACAACTGAAGGATATTCAAGTCAATTAAGAACAAATGCGATAACAAATAGATAGCATGCATAATCAAATTCTTGACATGCAAATTTTGCTCAGAAAAATCCTTTAATCTCTTAAATAACTCTGTTGCTATTTTCTTTCTACTTGGCTTATTTATACTAATGATTTTCTTTGATGCAATATTTTCTCTTTTCCTCATATTTCATTCTTTTTATCTCACTTCCTATCTATACTTTATTATTTTTGGATAATGACAAAGGGAGAGAGTTTATGTGGATATGTTTTTTGATGTGATTGATTATGCTGTTAAACTTGTGAAAATCTGTGATATATAAACAATAGGTTCCTTTCTTAAGAGACGGACTCCTAATTATGACTGAACATATAACGGTCACATGTATCTTTTGAAATCATCTATTATGTCTTTGAATTTTGAAAAATATATCTATTATTGTTTGTCATCATAAAAAAGGTGGAGATTGTTAGCTCAAGGATTATGATTAATGATTTTGATGATAACTGTATAATATTTCAAAATTCAAATTAGATTTATTTCCTTGTACAATTAACAGTTTTATTCTCAAAAGGAAATAAATTCATAAGAAATATGCTTTCTTTCTTACAGGAACCTTCATTATGAACTTACCTTATTAGAAATGGTTTATCCGAAAGGATCCTACTAATTATGAAGGAAGTATATTAGCCCCGTGATTGTTGGAATATTTGTGGCAAATATGACATCGAAGTTATTCATATTTAAATCCATCTAGTTGACTAAAGATGCAAGTAAAGCAACAGCTAGTTGAAGAAATTGACTATTTAAGGAAGAGCCGATGCGACTGTGAACAACAATTGAACAATACAGAAGCTTGCGAAGCTATATTGTCAAAACTCATCAAAAGCATACACATTCTTTAAAGTGATATCTTTGTAAAAATTCTCTTATGCGTTAGAAAGTGAAATTCTGTTAAGAGAGATTACTGAAGCTTATATCGAGCAAACCTTATTTCTATTTGAGAGCTTATAAAGGCAGTGAAATACTGCTAGTGTGGAAGGTTGAAAAATCTTGAAAAATATTAACTTGTGAGCTTGGTGAGGCTAGTCAAATTACTAGATTTTATAGTGAAAAACTCAAGTTGGATATTTGGGGACTGAATGTAGGCTTGGTATATAATTCGAACCAGTATAAATCGACTGCGTCCGTCTTATCTCTCTCTCGTTATCTTTTATATTTTCGCATTATATTGTGTGTGTGTGTTCATTTCAGCAAGAGGCTCCTTCACTTTTATAATAGGCCCCTTATGTTTTCAACTTGCTGTCGATTCCTTTTAGTTTTAACAGGCGCCTTCTATTTTTAAATTGTTTTAACAGGATTCATTATTCAGTAGGCTCATTTCATTTAAGCAGGATCCTATCCCACAAAAGACTCTTATTGCCTAATAGGCTCCTCTCATTTAAAAAGCTTTATCATCTGACAAGCTCCTTTTATTTTTTATTCGTTAACTAGGATCTATTTTTTATACGGATTGAAAGTAACTAGCGAAAAAAAAATTTCACACACAATTCACCCCTCTCTTGCGTGTGTTTACTTTATCAAAATCTTTAATAATCCTGCATGCCCAATAAAAGATTGAACTTCCCTAACTTTTTTAGGGTAAGTTAAGTTCACAATTAAATCCAATTTTGCCTTATCAACTTCTATTTCCTATGATGAAATCTTATGTCCTAAAATGATGCCTTAATTAACTATAAAATGACATTTTCATAATTTAATACTAAATTTATTTCAACTTATCTTTTGAGAACCTTAGATAAATAATTTAAACAATCATCAAATGAATCTCCATAGATAATGAAATCATTATGAATACTTCAATGCAATTCTCAATATACTCATTATATAGCTTTGAAAGGTACCCAAAGCATTGTAAAGATTGAAGGACGTTTGCTTAAAAGTATAAGTTCTAAAAGGGTATGTAAAGGTAGTCTTATCGTCATCTTTTTGAGCAATTTCTATTTGATAATACCCTAGAAAACCATCAAAGAAAAGAAACATGATTCACCTACAACTCTTTCTAATATTTAATTTAGAAAGGTTTATAGGAAATGGTCCTTTCTAGTAGTGAAGTTAAGATTTCTAAAATTTATGCACATTCATTGCCAATTATGTACCCTTATTAGCATCAACTCATCATTTTGGTTTCCTGTCACTATCACCCTAGTTTTCTTTGACACAGCATAAACCGGGCTTACCCATTCATTATCTAATATAAGATAGATTATACCTACATCAAAAAGTTTTAAAAATCTTTCATTAACACATCTAGTATTATTAGATTGAATCTCCTTTGTGGTTCCATTATTGGCTTAGCATTTTCTTCTAAAAGAATCTTAATTTAGAAGTGCTACTAACCTTTCTTTTTTGTCTTTAGTCAACTTTTATGAGATGATTATAGGTAATGACTCTCCCTTACTAGAATAGACATATTTTACGTATTGGTAAGGCTTTCAATTTTATATTTGGAGCTTAAAAACAAAAGGTAACATTTTCTTGTAATTTATAGTAATTTCATAATTTAAATTTTTTGAATCAATTTATTAATAATTATATAACTTCAAAAGTTTCATCAAATTGATTCTTCACTTCCAATTTAGAACTAAACTTTGGCTCATTTCCAACACTTTCTTCCTAAAAAAATCCTATTGTTGAATCCACAATATCCATATGATAAATAGAGTGAAATAAGTTATGGTATTTCATTGCTTTGAAAATATTAAATTTCACTATCTCTCCATCAAACTCAATGGAAATAGTACATCCATATCAAATTTTGTTTTAGTTGTCTTCATAAATGACCTTTCTATACTATGTCTATCCATTTTTAAGACGTAAAAGTCCACTAGAAATACCAAACCATTAACTTGGACTAAAACATACTTTATAACACTAATACGACACACATAAGAACGATCATCTAGCTGAATAATCACATTAATTTCTCGCACAGAATTTGTATTTAAAGCTTGGTAAATTAAGTATGGCATGACATTGATAGATGCACCTAAATCTAACATGGTATGCTAAATTTTCGTATTACTAATGATACAAGGAAATGTAAATATACCTGGATATTTATATATTTCGGTAATCTATTTATCACAACTGATCCATTCTTACCTAAAAGTATTCTCTCTTTATCCCTTAACTTCCTTTTAGTTTTCATAGTTCTTTTAAGAACTTTGCATATTTCGAAATTTGTTTGATGACTTCTAAAAGTGGTATATTGATTTCCTCCTTTTTGAAGGTTTCTTAAATCTCTCTATCATATTCCTTTTCTTTTGATTTAGCTACCTGCAAGGAAGAGGATGCACATATGTATTTGATGATATATGAAAAGAAAAATCAGAGTTTACCTCAGTTGCTTCTTGATTTAGAAAATCAACTTTCTTCTCTCCTTCTTCATGTTTTTTACTTCCTTTCATAAGGAAGATCCATATTGAATTTCCTTCCTACTTCTCAATGTTATTGCATTCACATTCTCCTTAGGATTCAACATTATTTTTTGAGGTAATTTTCCTGATGTTTGCATTTCTAATTTACTAATAAAGGTTGCTAATTGAGCGATATAATTTCCTAAGTTCTAAAGGCTTACTCTTGTTTGTTATGGAAATTGTCGACTATTAAGAGCAAGTGGTTGTACCATTTCATCCAAAGACATAGTTGAATTTGAGGTTTGAGATTGAACATATGTAGGTGCTTGATGTAATATGCTATTTTGATTACACTGTGTAAAGTTCTATACATGCACTTTATAGAGTACATTCTGTTTATGGTATACTAAAGTAATATAAGCATTTAAATATACTATTGAGGTTATAACGGAGATCACGGATATACTAAAGCTGGTTCTGGATTCAACTCGAAATTTTTTTGAAAACTTTTCCAAAAATTTAAAAAGCTACGTAATGTGTCTGAACGAGTTTCAAAAACCTTGAAATGTGCTTTGGGGATTTAGTTGACACTGTTGAATGAAATCTGGATGATTTTAGCGACATTCAGTAATTTTTGGATTCAATCCGAAAATTATTTCGGGCAACAAAAAAATTTACTGAATAATTTCAAAATATGATGAAAATCTCTAGAATTAGGATTAGAGTCCCTAAGAACTACAACGAGTCAAAATGGAGGTTGCTTGAATAGAATTCGGGTAACCTAAAATTATTGGAATAAAATTCCTTTTTGGAAAATAATAGGTATTGATGATTTTAAACCCATTCAAAAAATATTTAAAACCATCCAATCAATAAATATAGACCTAGATATCTTTACATAATTCAATTAAGATACGTATCTTTACATATCTTTGCCGTTACACATCTAATTCAATCAAGATACATATCTTTACATATCTGCCATAATGCATATTAATCATGTTTTCATGTGAAATACCCATTAGATAGTTCATTTCAACACAATAAGCTATGTTATTTTTCTAGCCAAGAAGAGATTAAACATACATAATGCATATTAAATAAAGATCTAGAGAGCTTAGATGAAATATCTAGCAAAGCAGGAAATTAGGAAAAATTCGAAACCAAAATAATCATAATAATGAAATCTATGAATTTAGCTAATCTAATATATAAAAAGGGGGTGGGGGTGTTACGGCTCAAATCGAGTTTAGAAATCAAAGTAATAAAACATAAATCTAACCTAATATTTACAAATGAACAATCATGTTTAAATTTTAGTTTAGGCATACAATTTGACATATTTGGATCATTCAAGTTACTCAACAGGTTAAGCTTAGAAAACTATCTAGTTAGCTCTTACTTGTCTCCTTTTAATTTTTAGAATCGAACCAACTCAATCCTAACTTAAGCGCATTATGAATTAAGAGATATATCTAACCACTAACAATTTATTCGAAGAAAAAATAAATTTTAGCTCATGCAACAAATTATTAATTAATGCTTTAAGAATCACTTTCACATAATCAAGGACATCTCCAATCATGTAAATAGCATGAACAAGAAATCAAAGAATTGATACATTGTATAAGTATTAAATTAACTTAGTAATAAGTCAATTAATTAAAAAATTTAATAATCTAAATATTCAAGGTGCATCTCTAAACTAAAGTTAACAATTAGAATCAACTAAACATAGGAAATCATAAACAAAGGGAATGAGGGTTTCTAGAAAACTCACTGGATGTGCTCTGACTTTAGAGATGTCAACTTTCACAGACCTCGGACCAACCCCAAAAGTTCTGAAATTTCTTCCTCCACTAGTCATAAACCAACTCAAAATAAGTGGAAATTGGTTCCCTATAAACCCCCAATCACTCCTTGGAATGATTCCTAGCTTCAACTCGCCTTGGAAGAGTGCCAAATCTCTCAGATCAGGCCTTCTTCGTGTAAATGCTTGTTTGTCTTTGTCCCTAACTACTCTATCATTTTTATAACCTCAGAAACATTTCC
Organism: Erythroxylum roraimae; assembly: GCA_027568915.1. Taxonomy (NCBI): domain Eukaryota; kingdom Viridiplantae; phylum Streptophyta; class Magnoliopsida; order Malpighiales; family Erythroxylaceae; genus Erythroxylum; species Erythroxylum roraimae. The sequence goes on along the minus strand of JAOSBL010000001.1, from coordinate 10,364,002 downwards.
AAGAGCCTCACGTTTATAAGTTTCTACTTATCTCTTCTATTTTGAAGAGATTTAATGAAGATAAAGTCAAGTGGGTAAGTCTCCTTCTCCACCCCAATGTTGATTTTTTCTTTCTCTTTGCATTTTTTGTTTTGATCCTTCTTCTTTATGTTTTTTGGCACATCTCTCCTCTTATTTCTGCAACATTTATTCCCTTTTGGTGCTACATTTTAGACTGTCCCTCTACTGTGTTGTTTTGTTTCTTTTCTTTACTACTGCATTTTGGTTGCCTTTCTGGCTACTACGTCTTTTTGTTCCTCTGTGTTTGCTCTTACATTTTCTCTATTATCCTCTGTGTTTTGCATTTTATCCTTTGTTGTTGCGTTTTGTTGGATATGCTTTGCTATTGTTATGTTGTTTTCCTCTAGTTGTGCATTGCGATTTCCTCTGGTTGCTCTAGTATGCTGCGTCGTTTTGTCCAACCTTTTCTGGCTTATGAAATGGGCTAGGTCTTAGGTTTTCTTTATGCTATATGGGATTTTTTGGTGGGCTGCTACTTAATTTTAGGATTTCTTCAGAGCTGAACTTTATTTTAGGTCAGATTTTCTTCAAGATTCCTTTCTTTTAAGTACACCAAGCTTAAAAGAAAACATTTAGAACAATTTAAACCTTTTTTAGAAATAAAATATGAAATTAAATAGCTTGAATAATTAATAAGTAAATGCAATAATTTAATCCAAATGTGCTATGTAAATTTAAAACAATATAAAATAAGGGTGTAAAATATGTTATAATTTTTACTTATCAAATTCCCCCACGCTTAGCTTTTTGTCATCCTCGATCAAAATAGCATTATAATGCAAAATATGAATCTAGTTCACCACCATACCTCATATAGAAGAAATTAGATTAAGAAAAGCTGAACAACAAATCAAAAGAATTTGTTTACAAAAATCATAATGTCTTAGCATATTCGCAATTGGTTTAATCATCAACATAACATCTTTTAAAACATCTTCAAAATTTCAATTTTAACCTCAAACTTTAGAGACATTCATACCTTATCTTAATAAAGTTAGTCTATAAGCAATGTTGATATATTAATTCTACATATAAAGTATCTTGGTTTGACTTGAATTAAAGTCTTTTTTTTAATCACTAGCTCCTAACACAATAGCCACATTACCTTTTGTGTTTGATTCATCTTCTCACCTTACTTATGATCTCAAAGGAGTACTTGGTCCCTTGTGCTTAAGTGCTTCCTTAGCAACCATTTTTTATCTCAAAAGGACACTTGATTATTAACAATAACATTTCATGAGAAATTAAATTTTCAAGGTCACATCAAGTATTTCTCCAGTAATCAAAATTAAATGAAAATCACCAAGGATACTAGACATTGTTAGATTGATTAAAAGTCTGACCTTAAGTCCATGTATGTAGAATTAAAATAAGATTTCAATTCCTTATAAGCTAAATTTATCAAATGAGGGTTCATTGTCTGAAGTGTGAGCCTAAAATTAAACAAAAGAGTTTTAAAACTTATTATGTTAAAGAAAATAACCTACACAACTTGTTAATCCATTAACCATAATATGAAAATCTGATTAATTTTTTTAGAGGTTATTGTGGTAATGAAAACTAAATGCGTGCGTATGAAACAAAATAATGTCAAAACCAACTAGCCTAAGCAAGCAATCCACTTTCTTAGCAAATATTTTCACACTAGTTTTCAATTTTCAATTTTCAATTTTATATAAAACACCCAGGTTATGTCTTTATGTTCCCCCGGCCCCCAATACACACACACACATAATCTTTACATTATCCTTAATGTAATAGGTAAATGCAGAAAAAGTAATATCCAAGCAAAACAAACAGATAAAATAGCAAAAAAATATTTGATTTGATTGATTTTTTATTTTTATTAATCTAAAATATAAATATCTATAAAAAATGAGCTAAAGAGAAAGAAATTCAAGTATGATTTTTATTGTCATGGGTTACCTCCCAAGTAATGCCTTTGGTTTATGTTGTTGGCCTGACGTCCTCCTCCGCTGTCAAGGTTCCTCTATCAAAATTTCTTCAAATGTCATTACTTCAACATGATCATAAAACAACTTCAGCCTATGTCCATTCACCTTAAAAATTTTGTCCATTTGTAGGCTTTTAATTTCCACAACACCATGCTCAAAGACGTTAGTAACGAAAAAGGGACCTAACCTTTTAGATTGAAGTTTACCAAGGAACATATATAGCTTAGGATTAAAAATCACCTTCTCTATTCTTTACCCTTTTTTTAAAAAAAACAAAGAATTCTTATTTATGATTCAAAAATAAATAAATAAACTACATAAATAAAACTTTCCTCGGCGCCAAAATATGGTAAGTGTTACTAGGTATATATAAATTAAATCTTTATTTTAATTTCAATTTATTAATCAATTTGGTATAAAGAAAATAAGAGTTGATCTCACAAGGAAAGTTAACTAACTAATTTAGTTTATTAATTATAATAATTTTAATAAATATAATTACATCCTAATAATTTCGCTCATATGAAAGGAATTCTATAATAAAATATAAACATTATCAATAATTATAACCACATTAGTAAGATACAGCATTAAAACTTTAGAAAATCAACTTGCAATACATTCTTGGAACTACACAATCAACATTTAAAGGGTAGAAATTTCTTTCTATGTCAAAGAGTTGTAATTATTCAAAATATATAATGCTGGAATTTTTAATGATGAAACCAAGTTATACAAAACTAAAATTTTCATATTGGCAGCACCTGTTTCATCTTGTCATACTTTCAAAACAATCTGAACTTGGTATTACACATCTAATTCAATCAAGATACACATCTTTACATAATTCAACTAATTTCAACTAATAAAATAACTCTTTTGTAAACTAATGAACCATTCAAAGAAAAATTCCAGATCTACCATAATATATATTAATCATGTTTTTGTATGAAATATCCATTACATAGTTCTTTTGAGCACAATAAGCTATGTTATTTTTCTAGTTAAGAAGAGATTAAACATACATAATACATTTCAAATAAAGATATGGACAACTTGGATGAAATCTCTAGCAAAGCACGAAATTAGAAAAAATCTTAAACTAAAACAATCATAATAACGAAACCTTTGAATTTACTTAATCTAATATATACAAAGTGGGGGAGGAGGTTGCAGTTCAAATTGAGTTTAGAAATCGAAGAAATAAAACATAAATCTAACATAATATTTACAAATGAACAATCACGTTTCAATTTCAATTTAGTCATGGAATTTGATATATTTGGATCATCCGAGTTATTTAATAGGTTAAGCATAGAAAACTAACTAGCTAGCTCCTACCTGTCTCCCTTTAATTTTTAGAATCGAACTAACTCAATCCTAACTCAAGCGCATTATGAACTAAGAGATACATCCAACCACCGATAATTTATTTGAAGGACAAATAAATTCTAGCCTATCAACACATTATGAATTAGTGCTTTAAAATTCATATCCACATAATCAAGGACGTCTTCAATCATATAAAGAACATAAATAAGAAATCAAAGTGTTCATACATTGTATAAGTATTAAATTAACTTGTAGAATAAACTAAACATAGGAAATCATAAACAAAGGAAATAAAGGTTTTAAGAAAACTCATTGGATGTGCTCTGACTTCATATACCTCGAAGCAGCCTTAAAAGGCTAGAATTTCTTCCTCCACTAGTCATGAACCAGCTCAAAAACAAATGAGAATTGTTTCCCTATCACCCCAATCACTCCTTGGAATGATTCCTAGCTTCAAATTAATAATCCAAATTATTAATTCAAAAAATTAATAATCCAAATATTCAAAGTGCATCTCTAAAAACAATTAGAATCAACTAAACATAGGAAATCATAAACAAAGGAAATAAATGTTTCAAGAAAACTCATTGGATGTGCTATGACTTTATAGACCTCGAAGCAGCCCTAAAGGGCTAGAATTTTTTCCTTCACTAGTCATAAACCAGCTCAAAACAAATGGGAATTGTTTCCTTATCATCCCTAGTCACTCCTTGGAATGATTCCTAGCTTCAACCCCCTTAGAAAAGTGCCAAATCTCTCAGACCAAGCCTTCTTTGTGTGACTGTTTGTTTGTGTTTTGCCCCAACTGCTCTATCATTTTTATAGCCTCAAAAACATCTCCAAGAGCTACACGTTGTTGGATTTTCGATGAATTTCTACTTATCTCTTCTATTCTGGGGAGATTTGATGGAGATAAAAGTTGAGTGCGTTAATCTCCTTCTCCAGCCCAACATTGATTTCTCGTTTCTCTCTGCCTTTTCATTTTACACCTTTTTCTCTGAGTTTTTTTCGTTTGTCTCTTCTCTTATTTTTGCTGCATTTATTCCATTTTTGTGCTACATTTTAGACTGTCCCTCTGCTATATGATTTCATTTCTTTTCTTGGCTATTGCGTTTTGGTTGCATCTCTGGCTATTATGTTGTTTTGTTCCTCTGTGTTTGCTTTTGTGTTTTCTCTCTTGTCCTTTGTAATTTGCATTTTATACTCTGCTACTGTGATTTATTGTATATGCTTTGTTTTTGTTGTGTCGTTTTCCTTTGGTTGTGCGTTGCATTTTCCTCCTGTTGCTTTGCTGTGCTAGGTAATTTTGTCCAACTTTTTATAGCTAGTGAAGTGGCCTGGATCTTAGGTTTTCTTTCTATTGTCTAAATTTTTTTGGCAGGCTAGTACTTAATTCTAGGTTTTCTTCTAGGCTGAACTTCATTTTGGGCAAGATTTTCTTCCAGATTCCTTTCTTTAACTCCACTAACCTTATAAGAAAATATTTAGTACAATTTAAACCCTTTTTTAAAAATAAAATATAAAATTAAATAGCTTGAATAATTAATAAGAAAATATAATAATTTAACCTAAATGTTCTATGTAAATAATTTAAACAATATAAAATAAGCATGTACAATATGCTACATTTTCTATTTATCATTCAATTTTACCGAACTCAAAGTCAAGGGAAGGGTCTCATCCAATTGTAATTTTGATCATTGATCTAAAAAGAAAAAATTTCCATAACTCAAGTAGTTAGTTTGAAACCTATTAGGATAACCATAATAAGTCTCGATTTTTCCTAAATTAATTGATTCAAACCTAATATTCAATCAAAACTTACCATTAATTGATTATGTGTAATAGCATTAGATATCAATTAAAGAACATTAATAAGCTTCATAAGAAAAACTAAACCCTGAGTTAAATAATTGAGATAGCTACAACTATTCAATTTATTTTGAATATTTCTCATGTAAATGTAGGAAAATCCCGGTGGGTACATCACATGGACCCGGTGCGGAAAACAAAATTTTTTATCCCGGGACCTTCCCGAAAACCCAGGATCGTTGTGTCTATATCACTAAGTCAAACCATAACGACCAACGTAGCCCGT
>JAOSBL010000001.1:10332607-10352000 GCA_027568915.1 Erythroxylum roraimae | reverse complement strand
CGAAAAAGAATACACAATTCAACCCCCCCTTCTTGTGCATTTGTATATCGTATATTAAGCTTTGTATTAACGTGTGAGGTTGAACATAGTCGGATTTCCATGAGAATTATGTTCACCCAAGAATTGATGTAAGTAATATACAAGCTAATACGAGCAAGTGAGGCAAGTTCAGACAAACTAGTATAGTTAAAAGCTATAGAAGGAAATGACTTCTTTGTAAAGGCAAAAGGAGGTTGACTAACCTTTTTTTTTTTTTTGTGCCAAAATTGAGAAGAAACAGAAAACTCACTGAAGTTAGTAGGCCGAAGATGAAACGAATACTTATAGGGAGAAAAAGTGTTTGGTGGCCATAGTGGATGTTGTCGGAGTTATATAGATAAAGCTATAATGTTAACATCATTCTGAAAGACAAGTTGTCTTTGGTCAAGAATCTTTACAGGTGTAAGATTTTGATAGATTTGCTTAAGATGCTTGACAGCTTCAGTCTGTTTCTTTGTCCAAGCTGGTGGAATCTTTTTCAAAAGTTTAGATAAACTTGAAGTATAAGCCGTCACTTGTGGTATGAAATCTCTGATATAATTTACAATCCCGAGGAATTGTTGAATTTGATTCACGGTGAGATGTTGATCTGGAAATTGCAATAATTCTTTTGCAATGTGTGGACCTGGCTAGTAGAATCCATCTTTGAATTACATACCCAAGAATTCAATTTTTGTAGTGCCAATAATGCTTTTTGAGGCTGAAAGCACAGTGCCATACTGTTGTGTAAGATCCAAGAACTTTTGCAAAAGGGTCGTATGTTCCTCATGGGTCATTAAAAGTAGTAAGATGTCATCAATGTAAATTAATGCGCTGTTGAGGATAGGCTTATAGATCTTTGTAATGGATTTCTGAAACAGTGAAGGAGCAACTTTAAGTCCAAATGGCATAACAGTCCATTGGTATTGTGCATTGGGAATGCAGAATGCAGTCTTATGTCTTTCTTCTGGGTGAATTCCCAATTGTCAAAATCTGCCTTAAGATCAAACTTTGAGAAGATAATAACTTCCTTGAGAAAGAGTACTTGAGCACTGATATTAGGTAATGGGAATTTGTCATCCTGCAGGAATGCATTCAGAAGCTTGTAGTTAATGACTAATCTTTTTTTTCTACATTTATGCTCTGAACGTTTGTTGACATAAAACACTTGACAAGCCATAAAACACTTTGTGGGCTCGATAAGTCCTTGTTTCAACAAGACTGCACACTCATCAAGTGCGAGCTTCAGATCATCAGAGTTCATACCTAGATGTGTGGCTTTCGTAGGATTAATATCCTTGTTCTTCTTAAATGGTAGACTTATGAAAAAATCAGCATTTTTCCACAAAGGATATGGATGAGTAAACTGTGAATGAGAATCTGGACAGTATTCCAACAGTTTATCTCGAAGTCCAGTGTAATGTGTAGGAACCTAGGTTAGTTCAAACACATTTTTTATATCAGTGTATGGACTGAATAGTGATCGATACCTGAGGCCTGTGGGTAGGATCTACAAAGGTGATGCTTTATTGTATGTATCCATACCAATCAGTATGTCTAGGCCTGGTAGATTGTTCCAAGTACTTTAGTCCAAACTATACACTGAGGAAAGAAGCGAATGCCAATTCATCTTCTAGTAATCAACCCAATCTTGAATGTATTACCATCAGTAGTAGTAAAATACTCATCATGAGATGTCCATGCATCAGATGATAAGATATTAGGCTTTATGATTGTACGACTAGATCCAGTATCCATAAATCCAATAGCCTTGGTGGGCTTATCGTATTTATCCTGTTGAAATAGTTGGATATGAATGTAAGGTCGTTGTACTGGCATATGACCTATTTTCAGACAAGTCTGTTCTAGCATGTAGAGTAAATCATCGTCTATAGAGGCAGATTACTGAGATGATTCTTCATCAGAAGATGAAACAGAGATAGCAAACTTGGTATCTTCGTCCTCTTGAGATTGTTCCTCAATTAATTCCTCAAAGTCATTATTAGAATGAATTGGCAGAATAGATTTGATCTGCTATAATAACTTGAGTTTCTTTGTTGCTCAAGGACATTGTCGTGCAAAGTGTCCTAGTTTTCCACAGAGAAAACATCGAGTTGGTTTCTGTTGATGTGAGGACTTTTTCAAGAACCGCATAAATCTGCGTTTAGTACTATCGTTCTTCCTTTTAAAGGTTTGCTTCCAAGGCTTAAAGCCTTCCTTCTTCCTGTGGATCTTTCTCCTAGAGTAGACTTGATGAAGATAAGCTCTCTTCTTGCTATGACACTAACAAGTTTTTTATCTTTGCATTTTATCTGGAGATAAGGCTTCTTGCAAGCTTGTTTGAGAACTGGACCACCTTTCATGATATTCTTGAACAAGGTATGCTAATCACAAAACTTATCAAAAGAAGCTATTGCAAGCTGATAGATTTCTCCAAGAGAAATAGTTCATCTGGAAGGGATGATAGAAAATTATATCAAAGATTAACATCATTCCATCCATTCAAAAGAATCGGAGGAGTCGTCGTATGAAAAGAGTGTCAATAAGGCACGTAGAACACCTTTTGGTAGTTGGTGATCCATTCAGTAGGCATCAACTTTTCAAGCTTTGTACTAGAAGTTGCTTTGAGATCTGAATGATAGTAGTCTGATCATTGGAATGATCAGCAAGCATGTACAATGCATCCGAAGTGGAATTCGGGAAGTTAAGGTCCAAAGCATAATTCTGTTGACGATAGATCATCTGGTGATGTAAAGTAGCCATGATGGCTGTAGGATCTTGATCTGCTCTAGTGATCTGGATCTGAACTTGTAGTCGTTCAAATAAAGTAGGATTATCCAACCTGATGTTGAAATCAGGTGCTATGGTCAAAATGAAACTTCCGTTGTTGAGCGTTGTCAGTAAGGTACCAATAAGAGCAATTTGGTACGTTGCGTAGGTAGTGTCTAGAAGAGATATCCTGGCTGTTGCAAGTATTCCCTTTCTTCCATAAAGTATAAGAACAAGTCGTATAGCTCCAATATGAAGATGTGTATGATTTTTCTCCCTCCATAAGGTGATCAGTTCCTTAGGGATTTCAAGCTTTACGTACTATTCTGCAGTGGTAGATTTGTGACCACATTGTTCCAATCTAGAACTTTGGATGATTTCTTCCATACGAGGTCTATTAGTAGACAAAATACTACGAATACTTCTCATCCAAGAACGGTCACGAGAATAAATACTGTACGGACTCAATAATGGTAAAGAAGACTCACAAACATGATTTTCTACAGGCATATGAGTAATTTCTACTAAATTTTCGATTTTGTTTGATAACATACGCTTTACACTAGAAGGTAAAGAAGACAAAGATAAACTTGACGATAAATGAACAGGACCGGAAGACAGTGTTTCCATACTTTAGTATAGGCTCTCCTCCTTACTCACTTCTCTAAACAAGGCTCAATATTACCCTCCTGACAAGGTGCAAAGGTTTGGTATGTTTCCAAAGTTAACCATAAAGCGTAAGTGGAAAACTCTTTGTAGCAACATAGCTAACAGGAACATGGTTTTAAAAACCAAGGGGTACGCAGGTATACCACATAGGGTAGATAACTTGGCAAGAACTCAGGGTATATTTCTGTAGTGCCAATAATACTTTTTGAGTCCGAAAGCATAATGCCATACTGTTGCGTAAGATCTAAGAACTTTTGCAAAAGGGTCGAATGTTCCTCATGGGTCGTTGAAAACAGTAAGATGTCGTCAATGTAGATTAATGCACTATTGAGGATAGGCTCATAAATCTTTGTAATGGATTTCTAAAATAGTGATGGAGCAACTTTAAGTCCAAATGGTATAACAGTCCATTGGTTTTATGCGTTGGGAATGCAAAATGCGGTCTTATGTCTTTCTTCTGGGTGAATACCTAATTGTCAAAATCCTGCCTTAAGATCAAACTTTGAGAAGATAACAGCTTCCTTAAGAAAGAGTACTTGAGCACTGATTTTAGGTAATGGGAATTTGTCATCTTGCAGGAATGCATTCAGAGGCTTGTAGTCAATGACTAATCTTTTCTTTCCACGTTTCTGCTCTGAGCGTTTGTTGACATAAAGCGTTTGACAAGCCTCATCCGACTTTGTGGGCTCGATAAGTCCTTGTTTCAACAAGACTGCACACTCATCAAGTGCGAGCTTCAGATAATCAGAGTTCATCCCTAGATGTATGGCTTTCGTAGAATTAATATCCTCGTTCTTCTTAAATGGTAGACTTATGAAAAAGTCAACATTTGTTTCACAGAGGATATGGATGAGTAAACTGTGAATGAGAATCTGGACAATATTTCAACAGTTTATCTCGAGGTCTAGTGTAATGTGCCGAAACCTGGGTTAGTTCAAACACATTTTTTATATCAGTGTATAGACTGAATAGTGATCAATACCTGAGGCCCGTGGGTAGGATCTGTAAAGGTGATGCTTTACTGTGTGTATCCATACCAATTAGAATGTCTGGGCCTGATAAATTGCTTCCAAGTACTTTAGTCCAAACTGTACACTAAGGAAAAAAGTGGATGTCGATTCGTCTTCTAGTAATCAACCTAATCTTGAATGTATTACCATCAGCAGTAGTAAAATACTCATCATGAGATGTCTATGCATCAGGTGATAAGATATTGAGCTTCATGATCGTACGCTGGATCCAGTATCCATAAATCCAATAGCCTTGATGGGCTTATCATATTTATCCTATTAAAATAGTTGGATATGAACGTAAGGTCATTATATTGGGGTACGATCTATTTTCAGACAAGTCTGCTCTAGCATGTAGAGTGAATCATCGCTGTAGAGGCAAATGACTGAGATGATTCTTCATCAGAAGATGAAACAGAGATAGCAAACTTGGTATCTTTGTCCTCTTGAGATTTTTTTAATTAATTCCTCAAAGTCATTATCAGAATGAATTGGCAGAATAGATTTGATCTGTTGTAATAACTTGAGGTCTTTCTTTGTTGCTCGAAGTCATTGTCGTGCAAAGTGTCCTAGTTGTCCACAGAGAAAACATCGAGTTGGTTTTTGTCTATGTGAGGACTTTTTGAAAAACTGCATAAATCTTCATTTAGTACTGCTGTTCTTCCTTTTAAAGGATTGCTACCAAGGCTTAAAGCCTTCCTTCTTCCTGTGGATCTTTCTCCTAGGGTAAAACTTGATGAAGATAAGCTTTCTTCTTGCTATGACACTCACAAGTCTTTTTATCTTTGCATTTTATATGGAGATAAGGCTTCTTTCAAGCCTGTTTGAGAACTGAACTACCTTTCATGACATTCTTGAGCAAGGTATGCTGATCACATAACTTATCAAGAGAAGCTATTGCAAGCTGACAGATTTCTCCAAGAGATATTGTTGATATGTCTCATTGTAGAGAAACTATGGTCCTTTGGAGTTCTGGTTGAAGTTCATCTGGAAGGGATGATATAAAAGTATATCGAAGATTAACATCATTCCATCCATTAAAAAGATAATACCTTTCCCTTCATGCATTTATAATGGTTCTGTATGTCACGCTTATTAAGAGAACGACATTTCATAGCGAAGTACTCCTGACGGATCTGTTTGTCAATGAGTTAAAAATCACCAATAAATTCTTTTTGAATTATGCCAAGTAGTGCTCCAGTTGTAGTGACTTGAATGTACTGAAGGCGTTGGTAGTCATTAATATTTTGCCACCATTCTCGTAAAGTACAATGAAACGAGATGTGAATTGAGAAAAAATATCTGGTAGATGATAATTTGGTATGGTCATTTGAAAATCAATCCATGCACCAAATTCATATATTCTATCCCTCCATTTCTTCGAGGGTGGATCATCGAATGTAAACCAAGGTCCTGAAGTTAGCTTGGTTATAGTAGGCTGTGCAGCTGCCTGAGCTGGTGTTGCTTGAGGTACAGGTTCAGGTCTGAAAGGCTCAGTACCTGTGGATTCTGCTTCACTAATTTCAGGTTCAACTTCAGTATATTGAGGCATCGTCATCAAAACATTGGATAACTCTGTAAGATCAGCAAAGTGTGCTGAATCGTCAGTTGATGGTTCTGAAATAGGTTCAGATGATGACTCAAGGAACTCAGAGGTATTGGCTGAGTTGTCAGATGGTGTTGCAGAAACTTCATATGTTTGAATAGAGGCGTCAGAACTAGCTTTTGTATGATCTGATTTAGCACTTGAGTCTTCTGTAAGAGATTTAGCAGTTAGAGTTGCAACGAACTTTTTCTGCTCAGCTGTATCCTTCCCATGAGAAGAGGTGGAAGGTTGTACTCTCGGTGGAGACTCTAGAGGAGTATGAATCTGCAATCGCTTACTCCACTGTTGAGATGGTTCAATCGGTTGATATGAGGTTGATGGCTCAGGAACCTTTAAAGACTTAGGAATTTGCTGTTTAGGAAAATTATCAGATTTTTGCCTTGACTTTGATTTCTTTGGTTTCTACGGAGTTGTCTGAAGATGTATGTATTGTCTAATCAAAGGATAATTAAATTTGAATACCTTTGAGTAGTCAGCTTCTTCTGGATACTTCTAATTCATAGGAGATGGATACGTTGGCTGAGTATTTGGAAAATCTAAAGAGGATGAGCCATAAATTGTCCTTGATTGAGCAGAATGCATATTAGCTTCCATTTGTTACACAATTCCTTGTATCTTTTGTATCTCACAAACTTTAAAGTCGAAGTCAGGCCCCATATAATGGGCAGAGATGTATTGTCGAAGTTCAGCATCAAGACGCTGAATCTGAGCTTTGTATGATTGCTACATCTGTTGGATCTGTTTAGAAACTACATCGACTTTCATATGAGTAGCATGATTTTGTTGACTAATTCCATCCAGCTTAGAATCAATCCTTTTCAGAACTTTGTTCTGCGCTACTATGTTGGACGTTTGCCAGTTAAGAACTTCATCAGACAGATTTGACACAAGTGTTCCTTCGAAGTAATTCCTGTGGCTCGGATGTAACGGTTATAGACAACCTGCTATGATTCATCAGTACTCCTTGTTAATGTGGGAAATCCTTCCTCGTATGGTTTTGCCATCATACAGGGTATAGGAGTAGGAGTTATAACAGGAACTTTTAGCTTAGATCTGCTAGATCTATTAGTAGATCTTCATGTTGGAGCTATACGATTTGTTCTTACACTTCATGGAAGAAAGGGAATACTTGCGACGGCCAGGATATCTCTTCTAGACAAGGTATAAATGGCTTCTAATTTTTATCCAATGGTTAAAGTATAAACCAAAGAATGTGGCTTTATGTTTTAATAAAAGCCAAATTAAAAAATCTATGATGTTTTTGGCCCTTATACGCTCACTGCTATTCGTAATAAACATGGAAGACAAATTATTAAAAAGTCCTAAATGATTTAACATGAAAGAGGTTCTAATACTATTTGATAAAATTTAATTCCTTACGATGAAAACCATCACCAATCATATAAACAATCATGTCAAATCATCGAAAATACTTAGATCTGTTGTGGAAGCGTATCTGAATTCATGAGAACAACGTGATTCTTGAATCTTGTGATTATTCATCTTCCAAGTCAATATATTTGTCTGTTCTCTCTCAAGAACCGTCTCTTTTATGACTGATGAGGTATCAGAAAAAATAATTATTCATATGACTCGGGGACCATAACCCTAATGCTTTATATAATTTATCTTATTTCTATTTTGGTCCATTATAAAATAGTTGGGTCTCTATACATTAAAATTCATACTTTATTAGAAGTTATATAATCCAAAGACTTTAATAGATCACTTTAACCGAACTTAACCTTATAATAGCTCATAATATACAATTAATTAATATATATACATGTACCCACACGTTGGATTAAATCCAACATTACATGCATCAAAAGTTTTCACATAAGCGAGTCCTGGGATTTATTTAAGAAAAAATTCCATTTATTTTCTTAATGAAGTGAATACTTACTCTAAAAGAGAGTTCTTGTTACAGTTTTAAGTAATAAGAAAGGACATCAACGTCTTGTATGGTTAACTTTTAACTCCATTATACTCTTAAGACTAAGAAACTTAGAGAGGATTAGTTTGCTAACTAGTAATCTCCATTTCTTTGGGTTATGATATAAGCTCCATTGGTGGACTATTTATACTGAAATTGCCGTGGACTCCTTACTGGAGATAAATAGTATCAGAACTCGCTTTATAGACAGTCTATGAAATTCGGTTTTGTCCACAGAGATAGGCTGAAATTGGGTGCAAGTCTGCTCTGCGGTATGGCTGATGAAATCAGAGCCTGAGGAAACCCTGGGTTTAGTTTAATATGGGCTTCTTGGTTTCGATGAGAGGAGCAAGCTAGTCTCCTTGCCTCATCCAAATTGTTATAGTAGATTGGTATGGTTATTGTCGTTGGGCCTAAAATTTTATCAGTGATTGGGTTGCGACCAAACTCTACAGATTGGTTTAAAAAAAAAAAACAGTACACTGTTAGTTCTGGTGAGCAATGACCCAAAATCTTTTTCTAATTTAATCATAATGGAGTCTTTCGTATTTCCTGCTTTTCCAACTTGGAACTGTATAAGAAGGTTTCATCTTCTAACTACTATTAAAGCTTCAAAATATGAGATTCAACTCATAAATCTGGAAACTTTTTACTCATGCGTTAAACCTTTAGGTCGACAAATTAAGACTTTGAGTTCCTATTTTAGAGCTAAGGCTTGACTGTGGAACTCCCACATCTACCCAAAAGTTTGTAGCTGTCTAAGGAAATGGTGGTGTACAACCAATAAGATGCAGTTTTTTGTTGCTCACTGAAATCCACCTCTACATTTTCAAAATCTGACATGCTTCTAATACAACATAAGGTGGTCATTGTAGAGCAACAACTTTTCACTCGTGGATGAGTCCAAATTTTAGAATGAAAATTTAGTTTTGTTTTACATCACCAATATTTGAATTGGTGGAGTTGGGGATCATATTTCCTTTCGCTAGGGTCTTACTTTTGTTGTATACAAACTAATGATCCTTAAAATATGCAAAAGTGGCACGGAGAAAACACAAATATCCCACTAATACACATAAGTTTAGCCTAAGAAATTTTGCAAGACGTTAAATAGGAAAGATAACAACATATGTTAAAACACATGAATTGGCAAATGAACCCTAATAGTTGTGTCCCAAAGTAGGTTAGTTCACTTAGATTAAGAGCTTTGTGTCTGTCTGCCCCCCAGTAGCCTCCAAGCCCTGTGAACCTGGAAAGTGGATAAAAACGCATGAACTAGACAATAGAAGTAACTATTCCTGTTAGAATTTAGCATCTCTGACAACAGTAGTGAGTGATCCTTGCAACCCTCATTAATATTTACGCCATAGGAACTCACCATAACACAATAAAACAAAAAGACAAACATGTCATTTCTACCATAATCCTCCTTTACCCTATGGTTTACTCTCAAAATTACCGAACATGCTTTACCTCACAGGCCAATCCGATTGCAACCCAACACGTCAGCAGCCAATGAAACAAAACAAAACAAAACCTCTTGTTGAGAGAGAGCTAGAGAATGTGACAGTGTGAGAGTGTTTTAACTAGAAGAACAAAGATCACTGAAATTCCTATTTTCTCCTTCTAGAGAGAGAACAGACCAGTCCATTTTTTCTTAATATTTAGGTTTTGTTTAGTTTATTTTTTTAAAGAGAAATAAAGGGGAATTTTGCTTCTCTCTTTTAGACACAGGGAAGGGAAGAGAAGAAAAGAAAAATTAAATAAAAAAGAGGGGAGAGAGAAAGGGAGAACTAAACTAATCCAAAAAGCTCTGTTTCAATGGTTTAATTGAGAAAAAAAAAACCTCAAATTTGACAAGAAGAGGAAGAGAAAAGAAAATCGCTTGATGGGTTTTGCGGTTTTTCCTCTTTCTAAGCTAAAGATGCGATCTTTCTGATTGTTTGTGTGTCTGAGGGACAGTTAAATCTCGGGCGGCTGATTTGATCGCTGAAGCAAGAACACATAGAGAGTGTTGCGAGAACAAGAGAACATGAACGGTAGCGATGAGGTCCCAGCAGCTCCGGCGGGCCCACCGCAGCCTCTGGAGTGGAAATTCTCTCAGGTCTTCGGCGAACGAACCGCCGGCGAAGAAGTACAAGAAGGTAATTTCACCTATATGAACACATATTTGAGGTGTATCTGTAGGTCTCTATTCATTTGGATCCAGTTGATGTTATGTGTTGTCACTTGGCTATTCTCGGTTTGTAGATCCGAAATGGATCGTGGGTTGATTGGGAATCGGTTTTTAGGTTTGTGGGTCAATGAGTGTTTTTCACTTTTTGGTGGGGTTTCTATTGCAATTTAAAGAAGTGTAATGATCGATAAAGGTCGAGTGTTTATCAGATTTGACGGAGGAGAGTGTGGGAAAGAGCTTGGTGGAGTTAGTTATTGTTAATAAGGGACAAATTATGGGTACTGGTATCCTAATCTGTGGTTCAGTAATGGTTGAGACTCTTCTTTTTGTTTCTCATTTGCCCAAGTGAGTATGATTTCATCTTTGTGGATGATGGTTTTCTCTATTCCAGATTCAGGCATTTACTTTATGTTGCTCAAACATTTCTTCTTTCTTAAGTAGATGCATGTGCATTTATCCCTGGCTTTTCTATGCACAGCTCAAGTACAATTCAGATTATGTCAAATCCTAACTACTACTAGTTGAAGTTTTTGTTTTTACTCAGCAAATCTAGTCAATGCAGCAACTTCACTTTGTGGTTTTCTATTCTAAAGTAGACATACTCTAAGTGGTTATTTTTATCCTCCCAACTTGTTCTCAAACCTAGCTCTTGAAAAGATAAATGTTTCATTTTGAAAGTGGCTTACAAAGCATATAAGTTTTAATTGTGGTTGCGCAATTTCTGATGGAAAATGTACTTGTTTTAGGGAATACAATTTGATATGATGAAATATATGGGTTGAAGGATCAATCATTTGGATCTGTTGCATTCTTTTAAAATTTGTTTGAAATAAGATAAAAGACTGCTACTATAAAAGGATATTTCGGATGATTCTTGCAAAAGGCATGGATTGGTCATTTGTCATGAGATATCATGTTAAAGGAAAAACAATTGCTGGCACCAATTATGAATGTGCTGAGATGGGCATCCTCCTCTACCTTCTCTTTGATATAGGGAGAAAGAAAAAGGGGGGCATGATTACATGTGTGAAATGTTTGAGATAGCATTCAAAGAGGCATTGATCCAAGAAAACATGAGATGAAGTTGCCTAGAGTGAAGCATTTGTAAAAAGTAATTTTGAAGTCAAAAAGTGTCACTCCTCAGTTTTGATATCTTTGAGCAAAGGAAAACGTGGGAGAGTTCTAACATTCAGTATCTTCACTTGAGGTTCAGTTTTCCAGTATTTGTGCATATGCCCTTTCTTTTGTATGTCTAGAAACTATCCACTTAAGATTAGACAAGGATGAATGCACTGTTATATAAAGTTTGGATAGTTCTATGAAGAATAAGTTTGAGAAATGACAGTCTCAGTAGACAATTTCTGTAATTATTTACCTTTTCAGATGGTTGAATATTTTGATTGTAATATCCAAACGTGCAAATCTAGTTTGATTTCTGACAGAAATCAAATGTTGTCCATGTAAATTGTCAGCTTTGCAATTGAGTATAAAGATATCAGAAAAAAATGCAAAAAGAGAGTAGCAGGTCTTGCTGTGGTCGCAGACACAATCTGCTCATGACTTTAAATCCTTGAAACTAAGTAGATGAAGGGAAGAGCCTAAAAGGTTTCCCAGTTGTAGTATGGATGGACAGTAAATTATAATGAGACAGTGCATTTTCCTCTAAACTTAACAATATTTAGTAACATTCTTTCACAGATATATAAATTTTTTTTGTTTCTCCTTCTGCAGTTGATATTATTTCAGCCATTGAATTTGATAAAACTGGTGATCATCTTGCTACCGGTGACCGTGGGGGTAGGGTGGTCCTCTTTGAGAGGACAGATACAAAGGATGTGCGTTCCTGGTTCCTCTTAGGCTTCATTTATTCAGTCCAGTTTTCACATATTTTTTATGGTTACTTTAAGTTAATCTTTTTTGCTGTTAAATGCCATCTTAAAGTATATTTTTGCCATGTATTGTAGCATGGAGGATTAAGAAGGGATATGGAGAGAATGGATTACCCACTTAGCAGGCATCCTGAGTTTCGTTATAAAACAGAGTTTCAGAGCCATGAACCTGAGGTGTGATTTTTCAGCAGTTACTGTTGATATAACTTCTTATATGCTAATTTTCTTCATTGGACCCTCAGGTCAGTGTTCATGCTATGTTTTTATCTTTTTTAACAGTTTGATTATCTCAAGAGTTTGGAAATAGAGGAGAAAATCAACAAGATCAGATGGTGTCAAACTGCCAATGGTGCTCTTTTTCTTTTATCTACCAATGATAAAACCATCAAGTTTTGGAAGGTAAGGAATAATGTTTTGAAGTTTGCTTGAGATATAATTGATTGATACTGAGTTCTATTATGCATTTTTCTACCAGATGTAGAGATTGTGGGCAGGTAGATGCATTTGAGTGCTGGTATTGAGTTGGGAAACAAATTATTAACCTATATGGAGGTTTATGTATGTTAGGGGTAAGGCATGAATAGTATATTGTGGGCATAAATTACCGGGTATACATCTTAAATTAGGGCAATTATAGCCTATTAATGGCGCATCTATGTATTGCTGATAATAGTGTATCAGTGGATGAGGATCCAGGACAATGAATTAGTGACCTGAATTACTTGTATGAGATTCTCAATTTAACTTTAGGGCCTGCAAGTGCATAATGGCTGACTCTCTGGAGAGACTTCAACGTCATATCACCTGATTTTTGTATTTTATAGCACTGACTGTAAGCCTACAGTTTTCTATTTACTGCAACCACTTACGTCTTTTCATATTGTTTAATAATCGAACAGGTTCAAGAAAAGAAGTTTAAGAAAATTTCTGACATGAATGTGGATCCTTCAAAAGCTATAGGAAATGGTAGTGTTGGTAGTTCCAGCTCAAGTAGTGCAAGACCTTTTCTGGCAAATGGAGGATCCCCAGACAGGTCATACAGTTCAGTGAGCAATGACTTTGCATTCCCACCTGGGGGCATTCCATCTCTGCGTCTGCCTATGGTAGTTGTACTATAGCTTTTCTTCATTAGCTACATATTTGAAGTCTGTAGATTTCTCGTTTCTACAAATTCACCCGTAGTGATACCTAAAATCAGCATAGTTGAGGGAACAACGTCTCCACTTGCTGCTAAATATGTTATAGATGTTATATTACTTTTTTGTTTGACAATAGAAGTATATGCAGAGGAATTGCCATCATCCTCCCTCCATATAAATTAGATATTTTTAGGCTTAGATGCTTTGGACGTTAACTTAGAAATTTAACAAATTGGAAAAGCTGACCTTTTAGGTACTTCCGGAGATATGCTTTTCTTCATGCTACTTTGTTTATGGCTAAGGGTCTGCCAACATGGGTATGGTTGTGGCATTGACAAGGGCTGTCAAATAGAAAATTTCTGTTAATTTTTGTTACTTGGTTGGAAATTTGACCCATATCTTTACATTCACTTAGGTAACTAGCTCTGAGACTAGCCTAGTGGCTAGATGCCGAAGGGTGTATGCTCATGCTCATGATTATCATATCAATTCAATTTCAAGCAACAGGTGATTATATTCCTCTTCCAGTTATATGTATCATGTACTCCTTTTTGCTAGCAACCATATTTTTAAACTGATTGTGGAAAGTAAAACCTTAAAAACAACAAAAATAAAGTAGATTTTAATAACCAAACTAACATAAACAAAGACAACCTACAGTAATGCATCATCTTTCTGATACTGCTCTGTTTGCCAGCTTTTTAGGAAAAATATTCTCTTTTAGTGTGTGCATAATGCTTTCATGCATTGCAGTTTTCAGCTTTTAGGTGCGGGTTAGTGATACTTTACTCATCATGCCACTATTGTCTCATGTTCCAGTGACGGCGAGACTTTTATATCAGCTGATGACCTGCGAATAAATCTTTGGAATTTAGAAATTAGCAACCAAAGCTTCAATATTGTAGATGTGAAACCTGCAAATATGGAGGACCTAACTGGTACACCATTCAACCTCTGAAGAGTTTTATCAAGCTTTATATTATGTTAATGTACAGAATTGTTAAATTTTTAGTGGAATCTGGTACCTTTTTTGGATTTGGCACTGTTTTGTTCCTCTCTCTTTCTAAATCTGTCTTGTTGTTTTCCTTCTTTCTAAACTTCTAGACTTTTAGAGGCAGCGATTAATCTTGAAATCAACTTGTTCTTACTCTGCATGCTATAATTGTTTTTGTATCACATTGAAATTCCAGACAATTTATGCATTATACTCGTAAGCCACTGTCAAATTTGCCCCTCTTGACTGTTTGTTTGCATTGCAAAGCTCCTTGTTAGTTATTCATCATCTGATTTTGATTCTATCTTCTTTTGTTTCGACAGAGGTTATAACATCGGCAGAATTTCATCCCACTCATTGTAATACATTAGCATATAGTAGCTCAAAAGGCTCAATCCGACTCATTGATTTGCGGCAATCAGCTTTATGTGATTCTCATGCCAAATTGTAAGAGCTTTTAGCTAAGCTGCTTTCTGTATTGCATCTTTTAGTGCATGGTTATATAAAACTAGATGGAGGTATCAAGGAATAGGAAAGCTTACTGCAAGGATGATATTTTAATTACCAAGCCATTTACTCGTCATTAATACTGACTAGTTGGTGATATACCATGCATGCAGGTTTGAGGAACAGGAGGCACCGGGATCTAGATCATTTTTTACAGAGATTATTGCTTCAATCTCAGATATCAAATTTGCTAAGGATGGAAGAAATATATTAAGCCGTGATTATATGACTCTAAAGGTTTGACCCTTTGCTTATATTTTGAGCGTATAGACACAAAAATCATTTCAAGGCATGAAAAATTCCCGCAGATCTTAAGTTTCACCCTCAATCAGTCATTCCATTTGTTCTTCTTCTCCTGGCTCTCCTTCCCTACCCCTCTCTTTCTCTAGCAACTTTTTTCTCTCTGGGTCCTAACCAGATAGCCAGAATTGATTTCTGTCCTGATATCTACTCTCTAAGAGGTACTAATTATGTCAACAAAGCTGTTTGTAATGAGACCACATAACACTTTTGACATTGTGATATCATCCATGTCTTTCAGACACCACGAGTACTTTTTCTGCATGGATGTCCTCTTGGAGCTCCATTTTGGCTACATCTTTCTTTCTCATTTGTCTCAGTTTCTTGATTTTTAGTTGTGGGACATCAATATGGATTCAGGTCCAGTTGCAACCTTCCAGGTTCATGAATACTTGAGACCTAAGGTGAGGTTCTGACTTAACACAAGCATCAAACGAAGATGCTGTTGGTATTTTTCCCACGCTGATTGTGACATCAATTCAATGTATTCAGCTATGTGACTTGTATGAGAATGATTCAATCTTTGATAAATTCGAGTGTTGCTTGAGTGGTGATGGATTGCGAGTGGCCACAGGGTCTTACAGGTACTTGCTATACTTTTTAGTAATCGTAGCGTGGAAGACCTTGTGCATACAGTTTGAGACTTTTGTTTCATGCAACTTTCAGCAATTTGTTTCGGGTTTTTGGTTGTGCCCCGGGAAGTACGGAGGCAACAACGCTGGAAGCAAGTAAAAATCCTATGAGGTATTCTTCAAATTATTTGCAATGATGTGAGTGATAATAGGAATGATTTTGGAGGCAGTGATAAGTAATGAATTTCCACAAATTGAATAACTTTTAGGAGACAAGTTCAGACACCGTCAAGGCCTTCCAGATCCCTAAGCAGCATAACACGTGTTGTAAGACGGGGTCAGTGCCCTCGGATTGCATGCTTTTTAGGTACTCTTACCCTCTTTTCTTGTTCTTCTTATGGAGTTTTGTGAATTGAATTGACAGGTGGAGAAAGCCCAGGAGTAGATGCAAATGGCAATTCTTTTGATTTCACAACTAAATTGCTGCACCTTGCATGGCATCCTACTGAAAACTCTATCGCCTGTGCTGCCGCAAACAGCTTGTACATGTACTATGCATAAGGAAGAAATGTATGGCATGGTTGGTTCAGTTTTTGGTTGCTGTTGGAGAAGATTTCTTTTCCCTTCCCACCAAACCAACAATGAGTTAGGTGGAGGCGACATGGATTCACATTTATTTATATATATATATATATATAATTTAAATATAAAAAAGCCCCCCCTTCAATCCGTAGCTCATGCTGCTACTTACTATCATGTATCAAGGTTGTTCAGAAGTAGCTGTTAGAATTTCGGAGAAGAAGAAGAAGTAACAACTTTGCTATTTATTCTCGGCCTCGGGTTCTCTTTTCTTCATCCCCTGAAATGAAATTCCTTCATTTTTTTCTCCCCAATGTCTTCTAAAAGAAAATGTGATTGTAGGTCAAATTAAAAGGATGTTCAAATGTTTGCCACCAGGTCTTAAGGTATTTTCTTTAAAGCAAAATCTTGGTGGGAAGGAGGAGCTGTTGAACTTGCAGTGCATTGTTTTAGTTAGACTTGCCAAGTGCACTGCTTTGAATTGCCAAACTTAATGTCTTGTAGTTTCTTCCCTTCTTGACCTAAATAAATGGCGATGCAGTTGAACGGTTGTAATTACTGTCAGTTTCTTGTTTTAAGATCTTGAGCAAATAAATTGAATTCTAATTAATTGTACCATTTCATTCTCACGTTCAAATATCCGTAGAAGTGAAAAGCTAAACCATTCATCGTATCCATCCTTATCCTTGTTCCTTTCTAGAAACCCGAATGACTATGGTGATCTCTGTCTCTTCTCTTTCACAACCCTGTCCCGGGTCTATGAATGACTATGGTGATCTGTCTCCTCTTTCACAACCCACAAATATCCGTAAAAGTGAAAAGCTAAACCATTCAACGTATCCATCCTTATCCTTATTCCTTTCTAGAAACCCCCCCGGGTCTATGGTGATCTCTGTCTCTTCTCTTTCACAACCCTGTCCCGGGTCTATGAATGACTATGGTGATTTGTCTCCTCTTTCACAACCCTGTCCCTCCCTTGCAGACCAATCTCTCCCTATCCCATATTTTCATCGAACATCTTCATCAAAATACGACCTGACTGTACGATTGGCTCCCTGTCTCGAGAAATGACTTGTCTTGTGTTTATTGGGCCTAATCAAGCCTTTCTACTACGAGTATAATAAATTAACCAAATTGTTTATTATTAATATTAATAAATAGAAAGAACAAATTTTCACATCTCATTTATAATTATAGATAATTAATAACTATTTTATTGATTTTTTACTGTTAATAATAATTATTATTTTATTTAAATTATCATATTTACAAATTATTACTTATATTAAAAAGTATAACTAAATATTTCATATGTAAATTTAATTTTTATATTTATTAGTATATCATAATTATTAATTAATGATTAATAATATACTAATTAGTTTAAATTAATTATTTTATGAATTTTATTTTTATATAATAATACAAATAAATAGTATGTTCGACTTTTCACTTTTATTTATAATTCAATTATTTAATTTGATTGAGTTTTTTCTATTGATAAATAAAATTAATCACCAAGATTTAAAGTAATAATTACTACCTAAAATTTGGCACTAATTGGAACACATTGATAAGATAAGAAAAAAATATTTAGTATTTGCACGGAGATTAGCAAAAGTTTATGACAAAAAAATTAATTAGCACTAGCATTGAATCTAATAAATTTAAAATAAAAAGAAGAAATTGATCACTATATAATAAATAAAAATTCAACAAATTAAAGAGTTAGTTTGTTATTATAATGGGGTTTTGGATCCTTCTAGCGCAAAAGTTACGGGAACTCGTGAAGCGTTAAGTTGGGTTAAAAAGCAAAACTTACACTCTGTTATTATTGAGTTGGATTTGCAACTGGTTATTCAGGGTATTCTTTCAACCATTCACAATTGATCTGAAGTTGATTTGATTATTAGTGATTGCTTATTTCTTTGTAATTTCATAAATGATATTCATTTTGATTTTTGTAAAAGATTTGCGAACTGTGTAGCTCATTCTCTTGCGAGAAAGGCTAGTTCTATGCCAGGTCTTGTTTATTGGGATTTATCTTTCCTTACTTGTATTTCTTCAGCCTTAGCTGATGATCATGGTTTTTAACTAAGTTTCCTTTATTTTTTTCAAAAAAAAAAAATTAATTGAGGCCGTTTATGGTAATTATCTTTTTGTTTGGGGATTACTTTGAAGGATGGGATATTTAAATATTGAATTACCTATACTAAACTTATTTTCTTAATATTGTTCTTTGAATTTCTAAGAAGATATTAAATTAATTTATTTGACATATAGTTCACTATGCGAGTGAAGAAGTTCTCACGTGATTTCGTATAACAATTAAATGATTATTCTGAAATGATAATAATAATCGTTTAGTTTACGTGCTACTTATCTTTTATTTGCCTATTCTAAAGTTGGAAGAAGAGATATGGGCAAGGTAACCAGAATGTGATCGTATGAGATTGACTTTGTGTTTTCTTTTGGGTCTCTTTAATAGACACATTTTACATTGTTGTTATGAAATTGAAGTTTATAAAGAAGTTTACATTGTTGTTAGGAATTGTCATCCATAACTCTATTTTATTTAATATGCTCTGGATTGATCTAATGATATTTTATTTTTGTCTAACTCTTTATAATCATACATATTGTATTATACCTTAAAAATTTCCCTACATTCTATTTTTATTTTTCTGTAATTTAAATTATTAATCAATTTTATTATTACATTTTTATAAATGTTTTTTTTACCTTATTTTATATTGTTTTATTCATGTGTTTAGTGTTTTTGATTGAAATTTAAAATAGAAATAAAGAATTTCTTAAAATTTTTGGCCTTACTACAAAGTTTAGAAGATGAAAAAAGAAATTAATAAAATCCAAAAGAGGGACCTAGTTGCAATTAAAAAAGATTGATTTAAGTAGTTGAGAAGCACAAAGCGTCTTCTCACATATTTATAGGTTGAAAGAATTTGATTAAAACAACGGTAGAAGACAAAAACACCGCCTTGTACTAAGGTAAATGTTAGAAAAATTCCCTACTGTTATAAAAGATAGAAATAATATGGTGTGCCACTAATTGTAGATGCACAATTTAATAGTCAGTGTACGTTATTGGTTTTGATTTTACCTAACACAATAACACATATGGATTGGTTTAATTTTACCTACACATATGGAGTAGATGGTCACATGTGTATTAGGTGTTTGAAATGTAATTTTACCTACACATATGGAG
>JAOSBL010000001.1:10305336-10316863 GCA_027568915.1 Erythroxylum roraimae | reverse complement strand
ATTTCAAATTCAAGAATTTTCCTTTTTCTTTGCACATGAATAGTTCACCACCATTTCAATCTTCCAAGAAAAGTTCGGGGTCCAACAATTATCCTTCAGATTCTTTAATACATCATTCACGTTGAATGTCACTTAATCGTCATTAATCGAAAGGATAATGTTTTTTTCTTGGACATCTACCTAAGATTTTTCGATGTTCACACATGGTATATTAATAACTAGTGAATAATAGGAGGGTTGGCATTCTTTTCTTCATCCTCTTTCTTCATCTCTTAGTCTTCAATAAGGTGGGGTTTAATTTGGTTTTCCAATGATCCTTCTGTCTCTCCCTCATTCTCAGGTGCAATAGCCTCATATTACTCTCTTTGATGTATTTCCTTATTACTTAGAGAGTCTTCCACACTTCTCTTACAAAATTCACGGGAAAGCTATCTCACTTAAATCTCCAGGTTGTGAATAGACAAGGCATGATTTTCCGTTACTTGCTCAATTTGCTTTGCTAGTCTCTTCTAGCCCTCTTCCATGTCCGTGAGCTTATTCAAGATCTTGTCCAATTTAGGATCCTAGAAATTGGACTCATCTTGCTAAAATCCTGATAGGTCTTGATGTTTTAAGTGAGTCCTTACGTTACTGGACTAATAAGAATTTAGGTGGTTTTGCCACCCCAGAGTGTACATGCTCCAATAAGGATTATTACTTCCCCAACCATATGCCTCATTGTAATTCACAAAAGTTCCTTACTCCCTATAATATCTATCTTCCATCATTTTTCTTTCCATTTCTTCTTAGCATCTAGCTTTTTAGGTGTCTCATTCTCACTCTAAGATGTCTTGTTGTGTCCCTACTTTACGCCCCAAACATCTTTCTCTCTTTTTAAACAAAACAAAAGATAGTGAAAAAGCCTTATACTAAACAACTAAACTAATCGCCTCCCCGACAATAGCACCAAAAAATTCATCGTAGTTTTTTTTATATGTGTAAGTTTTAATTGGTTAACCTCAATAATCCGCAAGCTCATGGCTTATTCGCGTAATACCTAAGGTGTCGATCCCACGAAGAGGGATAATCTAATCCTAAACTCTAAGGCCAAAAAAATAGCAAAAATTCAAATGTAATGAAACCAAACCATGAATGCAATTCAATCAAGCAAACCAATTCAAGAATCAATTACGAAAATATTAAAAATTTAGCAATTGTAACGCACATTCAAGAATCAACCCAAGGAATTACCAATTGAGAGAAAGGGAATTTTACCTATCTTTAACACTAACCTAATCGATTATGAATTACTGGATTATTGGTTCTAGATGATCCTAGGGTTGATTACTCTTTCTCGAGTTATATCCATTAACCCTAATTTATAAACCCTAATCAGATTATGGAAGTTGCAATTTCTTAATTAACAACCTATCCAAAATCTAATTAGATTTGAAGTTGTCTAATAAATTATCAGAAACTATTGCAAGATCTCTCTTCGCACAATTTATCGATTTGATTTAACTCTCGTTTTATTAAATCCCCTAACTCTTGTTAGCCTAATTTAATTATTTTTCACTCGATTCACCCTCTCAGTTTATCACCGAATTATGCAAGTGTAGAAATTAAATCACAATAATTCTAGTAAAACATAAAGAATCAACTTTCATTAAATCAAAGATAAAACCCCAAAGGTGAGTTTAGAATATCATCAACATCCAAAAATCCTATCATCAACTATTATTCCAATTCTACACAATAATAAAATTGAAAATAACAAAAAATACGAAATTGAATGGACGACAGGGGGCAGCGATGTTAGGAAACTCTTAATCTGGGAAGTATTTCGGGTCGGCTTCTTCTCCTCTTCTCTCTTCCTTCTTCTCTCTCTCTGTCTCTTGATAATTCTCTTTAGGGTTTCTCTTAAAGTGGCTGATGCAAAAGCCCTTTCTTTCTATTCTTCTTATTCTATTTATGTTATTTTGTGTTTAAGGTTAAACTACCATTTTTTGGGGTCCGAAAGGTCCAAAAAATTCCTTGAAACTCGAAGTTTGGGAGTGGTTGTGCATCTACCCAACGCATGCCATGATCGCGGCCTACATCTAAGCCTTCTGGCATGATCGTGGCTTGACATGCCACAATCTGGGCCGTTGTTTCAGCCTGATGTCTCTGAAACTCCTATATTCTTCGATATTGAGCCTGAAACACTAGCAAATACATCAAGGTACCTAAAAAACATAATATTTAAGCTTAAAAACCTGTACTAACCCATAAAACACTTAAAACACAAATAATTAGTAAACTAACATAATTTGAACCTAAACACATACTAAATGATCAAATTAACAATTAAATACGTATCAAACTATTCCCTAAAATTAGATGCAATTTACACTTATCAGCTTTTCTATAGAAATTTAAAGCTTGGGTCAATCTTTACATCTCCACTAGCTCCTTTAATATCATAATCAAATTATGGTGATAATGATTAATAAAATTCAAAATTAAAATAATTAAATAAAATAAATTAACAAAATGATTAATTAGAACGAACATTAAACTAAGAAATAATCAGAGAAGACAGTGGTACCTAGAATTCAAATCCCGCTGAGGACTTCTCATGTAATCAAGACTTCACCCATTAATTCAATCTATGGTTCTTAGATCGTGGAAATTCTTCAATTACACTAATATCTTTCTCAAAATTATTAATAATTATTCCTAGGTTGATTAATTAAATATCTTTATAGTTAACAACCTTAGAATTGAACTAATCAATTTATGACTTTAAAGATTAGGTTTGACCCTAATTCGAAAAATTTATACTGACCTATCTCTGAGTTTGCATGTAACTCCTTTCAATTATGTTATATCTATGCATACAAAGGATTTCTCAATCTTAATTGTATGAAATCACACATGAATGAACATGTCAATAATATTAATTTAAGAATAATCAAGAGAACATAATTGAATCTTAATAAAAGTAAGGAATAAATTAAAATAAAATAAATCACTACAAGGTCCGTCTTAAGGTTCATCTAATCCAAATACCAAAAAGAGTTAGTTCATAATCATATCCAACAAAACACTAAAGCTAAAGAGAAAATTAAAAATTAAGTATAATGAAATCCCTTAAATCTTCAAAATATTTACTCTAGATTGGTGAAAATCCACTTTAAAGGGGTTTCCTTAGTTTTTCTTTATACTTTTAGTCATTTTAGGGTTTCCTTTTGTGTTTCTTAAGCCTTCTACTTTGTTCTTTTTCTTAAATTTTCCTTTTAAAATTTAAATTTTGTATTTTAAAAGATATGCAGGCATCAATACAGACATATTAACAACTGTGTACTTTAAACAGATGTGTGATTCTTTTTTAGAGCCAACACATGGATGACATAAACATGTATCATTAGCATGGACGTGTTCTTCATTATCAAAAGTTTGCTTCCCAGAAATCAATGAACACACCTTTAAACTCCTCTAACACAACTACGTACTTGTCATGCACTCTATAACTTGGTCCAAAAAAGCTCCAAATTTTTTATCCAAATTTGTTCCATTTTCTCCAAATGAGTGAATTACACCCTCAAAACAAAATATAACGAACTTAAGTACCAGAAAAATACTCAAATAAATAAATAAAATAAAGTAAATGTGAGACTAAAAATATGACCAAAGCAACACTTATCAACAACGAAAGCTGGAGCATATTCATCTTGAAGTATGATTCAAATGATTATGTAGAGACTCTATTCAACAACTTATTCAGATGGAGATAGGAAATGGTCTTACTAATTCTCTTTGGAATGATAATTAGAGCCCCCCCTTAGACCCTTCTACCTTTTATAAAACTATAATTCTCTAAGGCTTTTCTATCTTGTTAATGCTACAGTAAATTCCCTAATTAGCAGTGAAGGATGGAATCACTTAAGTAAATTCACAAGAATATTGCAGGAATCCTTCTAAGGACGATAAGTCATATAACTATAAAACTCTCAAAGTAATTCACAACCAAATCTTGTAGGGGAAAACTCAAGATCATTGCTCCAAAAGTCCCCTAGGACAATATAGTTGAAAAATTAATGATCCCTAAGGTCTCCTTTGTGTTCTTGCTAGATGTTAAAGAAAAGATATCAACTTATGATAGAAAGTTCTCGTTTGGCCTATTCTAACCTTAGCTGTAGGTTATGTATAGACTATAATTAATCCATCAACCACCTATACTTTAGCTACTGCTTCTTAAAAACCTTTTGGTAGGTCATTCTTATAGGTGTGGGGTCATATGGCCTTTTAATAAATGTAGGTGTAGGTTTAGATCCTAAACCGACAGAACATCTACAAGAATGACTCCATATTCCTACACATGGTAATAGGCTACATGGTTTATAACTTGTAGAGAGAAAGAAATCAAAGATTCTTCAAGGGTATGAGCTGTGAATGTCAGAAGGTTTAGCTTAGAAACCTCAATATGATTAGAGAAGGTGGTAAAAGTAAGAGGAACTAGTCTCATTTTATCCCCTAGGCTATCTTCAAATTGGCTGTCATGAGTCAGTCTCTCAACTTGCATTCAATAGCTATTCTTGCACTTTATGATCATCATACTTGCGTACAAGTGATTTAAGGAATAAGGCTAGAAGTTCATTACAAATAGACACTCCAAGGCAATGGTAGTTAACCTTATGAGTTGTTTTGTGACTTGTTAGCTAATTACTTCTTGTGTTTTAAACTTTATACCCCTTAGGCTTTTACCTTGTCTTAATGCAATTCTTCAATTTCCAAAACAAATAATCACTCATTGAAACATGTTCATATGTTTCAAAGAAAACAACTCTCCAAATATTGAAACCCAAAGTGATATGGTATAAAACCTTAAAAGGGTAGCGTGAAGGTGAAAAATAAGTATAACTTTTAAAGCCCAAAAATGTTAGTTATTTTATTTGGAAAATTTTGAATGCATGTCATCATGAATGATTACTGGGATTGGAAATGGAATTATGGTAGTGATTTTTATAATGATTGTAATATTTTTACTTTTTTATTTAAGAAAGTTCAGTTATATGTGGACCTAATATTAAATATTAGGCTTAGGGTTAGGAATAAGATTATAGTAATAGTTTATTTAATGAGTAACTTTGATATATGTATTGTACGTATAAATTTAGAAGTTCACAGAGAAGATTAGGGTTTTCAAAATTTTAATGTAAACTTCTTAAAATTATGATTTGTTGAATTATTTAATAAATAGTTTATTGGTTTACAGTGTCTTTATAAATTTATTAAATTTCTTAAATTAGGTTCACCTTTTTCAGCTTGTAATGCTTGAGATTTTGATAGTTAAAAATAACTAAATATAAGGCTCCAAATTATACCTTAGTTGAAATATTACATGTTCTTGAAGGTATATATGATAAGTGCTAAAATTGTGACATGATTATAAGTTGTATATGTATTGAATTTTGGTTTGATCTTGAATTTTGGTTTAATGGATCATACTGAGTGATTTGGAATTTATTGTTACCGTTAGAGAAGTGAGGCATTAAAATGTACATTTGGATTAGAAAAAGGTTAAGTGGCAAGACAAGTTGGTACACGAAAAATTGGATGAGTAAGCCTATGAGTTAGTGACATTTGGCATATCTAATGCATCGACATTTGGCATATTGGTTGAGTAACAAGTGGCCCAATTGAATTGTGGCATTTGGCATCATGATAAGAAGACAAGTGGCTCACTCCTATGTTTGCCATATAGGTCACTCCATGGAAGGACATATGTCCCTTCAAAGTTAGGATACCTTGCAAAGCAAGA
The DNA here is from genome assembly GCA_027568915.1 of Erythroxylum roraimae. Classification (NCBI taxonomy): domain Eukaryota; kingdom Viridiplantae; phylum Streptophyta; class Magnoliopsida; order Malpighiales; family Erythroxylaceae; genus Erythroxylum; species Erythroxylum roraimae. The sequence continues at coordinate 10,311,081 of JAOSBL010000001.1, read as the reverse complement.
GCTGAATCACTCCAGCTCATTTGGTGTTTCTGTTGCCTTCTCACTACTCTCACCACCGAACCCTCTTACTCCCTCTCAACTTCTAGAATTTTTGCTTAATTTTGGATCATCATCGTCACTTGAAGTCCTTACATGATACTACATCAAGAAAGCTACCTTATACTACCTTCTAAGTTGTTATCATCTTGGTGATAAGCTCATCTTACATCTACCTTGATTTTGGAAGTGTATTGATTATATGAAGGGTTGGGTTCGTTGGTTCTTTGAAGTAAGAACTTGAAGCTAAACAAGTAAGGGAATTCTAAACTTGATAACATGTATTAATACAAGTTCTATGATGATTGAATTGACATGGAACATCTATTATGATGTTGATAAATGAGTGCTGGAAAATTGATCCTTGTATGGCAAATTCTGTTTTGGTTTTGATGTATAAAAAGATAATGATTGTGAGATGCCTAATGAATGAATTTTGAATTGGTTTTGTCCATGAGTTTGATGAGGTATTAGAGCATGAATAAGGTAGAATTGAAGTGTAATTAAGGGTCTATGTTGAAGGTGTATTGAATAGAAGTGAAGGAGGCAAGTTTTGGAAACAAAATAAAGGTCATGGGATCATGGGATTTATATGGCACCTTCCCACAGTTGTGGAAAATGTTTTGGAGGGGAAAAAGGTTGGTTTTGTATATTTGTTGGACTATATAAGGTTAAGGCACTTTATAATGGTGTAATTAGACTTGATTAAGGGGTAAAATGAACCTAGTTTGATGTGGAATTAGTTAATTAAAGGTTGAATAAGGTTTGGATTGTTAATTAAGATAATAACTTAAGGAAATATTTGATATCAAAGTGTTTAATTTTGAAACTTAAGAATTGTTAATGGAATGAAACATACCTATGAATGCAAATGTGGCCTAAAGAATATGAGCATTGTGAATTGGGTATGATTGTTTGTGAATTAGGAACTTGAGTGATTATATCTAATGTGTAATGACTTAATGCTTCATTGTTGTATTGATGCAAATGTTTACGTTTATAAGGCATATTGAGTTGACTGAATGTGAATGAATATGTTCAAGGCGAACAAAATGAAATAAAGTCATATGTTTTGCAATATATCTTTTGCATGAAAATTTTGAAATGTGACATGTTTTGTTTTAAAATTGCCAAGTCCTAGTCGTGGGTAAATAGACGTGCCTAGAAAGGTCTGCAGCTGCTCCTGTGACTCTAAGGTGACTCATGATAATGATACTTCAGTGTCTCCTAATATTGACACTTCGGTGTCTTCTGTTGCTGAGACATAAGTCTCTCCTATTATGTGATGCTAATCATAGGTATCTCCTATTCTGGTCTCGTTACCCACTTCTGTAAAAAAGGATTAGTAGGCTAACCTATTTTTTGTTCTGATATATGTTCAGTTCTAACACAAATTAAGTTCTAATATGATGCAAGTTAAGTTCTGATATGATACAATTTAAGTTATGTTCTGATACAAGTTAAAGCTCTATTCTGACACAAATTATGAACTGATCTGATATACGTTATATTCTAATATGAAAGAAATATGTCATGTTCTGATATTTGTATATTCTGTTATGAAATAATGAAATTCTATTATGATGAATTATATTCTGTTATGAAGCAAGTAATGTTTGGATTATTCTTTAAGCTGCACAATTAAAGATTGCTTATAGTATGATCTCATTCAGTACATGTGAATGTTAGATGACTGTTACAAGTCACCATGTTATATCTTGTTTAGTTATTCCCCACTAAGCTATATGCTTAGCATGGTGTAAGTTCTGAAAAGAAGGTTTGAGACTGGGACAAAGACAACCGCAGTGGCCAAAAAGGATATGTCTATTTTGAAAAATGTTCAGTTTATAGTTGTTTTTGAATTGTACTCATTATGATGAGACATTTTGTACTTTGTGTACATGGTTTGTAATAACTAAAATATAGGATGGATATTGGAGTTAAGGCATGTATATGTGATAAGTACAATATGTTTAATATGATCTGTTTATAATTTAACATCTAATTAAATGATATATATATATATGTTTGTCTAAGTTTCTGGAAAGATATTGAATGCTTTGGTATGATTTAGATATGTTTTATGTGGTAACTATATATCCTCTTAGGAGGTATGCGGGTGTTACACTAAACTTGTTAACTATAATCATTTTCTTGATCTTTATAAAAAAATTTCCACTTAGATACTACTTAAGGGGAATTTTACACTTAGATACCACTTAAGGAGAGAGTGATTTCCTTTTAAATCAGAAAGGTGATCTTTCTGTATGTATATATCTCTTACTAGGATAGAAACTTGTGAAGAGAAAACCTTTATAAATGTGTATAGTTCTTGCAAACTAAGTAATTATACCTTTTAATGAAAATACAAAGTGGATCCACAAAATTATACAAAAATTATATGTATTTTGTGAAGTTGTTTATTCTCTATCAAACTTTAACATACTATGTTAACTTTTTACCTTTTCATTTTTTTTACTAGATGTATGACAGATCCAATTTTGGTATAGATATAAATTTAAGATGTTGTCTTTAATGAGATATGAGGGAGATCAATGTTTTCATTTAGGCTAGATCCAAATTACTTGACTTTGTTTTAATTTATAAGTACTGCAAGAGACTTAAGGTGTGAAGCAGTCAAAGAGTTCAAATACAAGTTCCCATACCAAACATTTGAATAATGGTTAGTTTATTTGGTGAAAGAACACTATGTAGTTGACTTATACAAACTTATAAAGAATCATAATTATAAGACAATGGAGGTATCCATTAAAAATAATGAGCACCGTAGGTTGAAGAAGATCAATTTTAACAATGAGAAAACTAAGGAAAATTTTTAATTTATGGATTTTGATAATGAAATGGATGCAGATGATGAACATGTTGAGGATATTGAAGAAATTGTATAAGATCTTATATTTTAGACAATTATCGTTATTTGTTATTTATTGGATGTACCGACTAGTGACAAATATCCAATATGAATCTACAATTAATAGTACTATTTAGGAGTCATATTTTGAGAATATTTAAGATTAGGTTTCGAATTTGTCTTTTTAAATTTTTTTATATAGAAAGTAATGAAAAGAGTACCAAAGAAGTTGATACAACAAATATAAGTGGTAATGAAGAATTGTCTTACCAAAAGCTAATGTAATTCATTAATAAAAGAGTATTTACAATCGGCTCAAATTCAAAAGTGTTAGAGGATCAACAAGTAAACACTGTGGTCCTAGATACAAGCTTGTAAATGATTTTAATCTAATAGCCATCTTCTCTTCATGTCGATTGAAAGGTTGATGGCTATTTTCCTTGCTACTATGTTGAGTCTGCATTGGCGTATTATCTTCTGATATAGTTGTTCTTCATCTCTTTCCTTTTGTATAAATATTCTTCTATTTCATTCTTTCCAGATTGTGTACACCATAGTTGCAAAGCTGATTTTCACTATTTATAATCTATTTTATTTCTTATTCTCATATCAGCTATCCACTATATTTGTTCTTCCCAGTTTATGACTATTTTCTTTATGTTTAACACTCCTTGTATTCATCTCCATATGCTTCGGGTGTACTTGCAATGGATTATGATGTGATCTAGTGTTTTAGGGTAAGATTTGCACAGTTCAAATTTTGAAGACTCCATTTGGAACTTAATCATGTCTTTAATAAGAAGCCTCCTAACAATTCCTAACCAAAGGATGAAAGCATGGTATCGGATGATATCATTATCCCAAACCAACTTGCTCCACTTCACTCTACTCTCTTAATCCTTTTGGAGAAGCTTTCTGTAGTCTCTTGGCATATTAGGCATGTTATTTTTTATTATCCCCACTCCTCAGCTATTATGGTAAGGTCAACACCATTGATTGTTTATAATCAGTTTACTGACCTTTGTGTTTGGGTTGATGACTAGTTTCAGGTGTTAGATCTCCTTTATTTTGTACAATGGCCCTTTGTTATGTTAGTTGTCATACCAAAACAATGTTGATTCTCCATTCCCAATTCTATAAAAGACCAATTCTTGCATCCATTTTCTTGTTTTTGATGTCTACCTAAGGTTCCATGACATGTTTTGCTTTAGTTCCAAATTCCATGTGCTACTTTCTTTTATGTAGACTTTATACACACATTTAACCCATAATTCCTCTTTCTAAATGCATAGCCACTATAATTTCCTAAATAGTTTAGCTAGGTAGATCCTCGAACCTCCTTGCTTCTTTAGTAGACAAATTCTACTCCAACTGATTTTTGCTTTATTTTGACCCTCCCATAGGAACTCTCTTAGCTTCTTATCAATCTCTTTCAGGATACTCTTAGGATATGCTAAGTAGTTGACCCACTATGTAGCCAAATTACTCAAAATGGTTTTCACCACTTACAGCCTTCCCCCATAGCTTAGGAATTTGTTAAACGAATAGTTGATCTTATTGAAGTTATCCATTAATGAACTACATTCTACTGCATTGATTCTTTTTTAGGTTATTAGTACTCCACGGTATTTTATAGGTAGTTGGCCTTGTTTCGGCCCTATTTATATTGCTTCTGAAGCTACATCCTTTGTTGTGTTCTCTGACAGGTAGTAACAACTTTTGTTGGGATTGCTTTTCAAACCTGAAACTATCTTGAATTCCTTCATTACTTGCAAAAGGAGTTTGATGGAATGTTTTCCATCCTTACAAAAGAGTATAATGTCATCTGCAAAAGCAAGGTATGATATTTTGCACCTTTTCATTTTTGGTGATATTGGAAACTAGTCTTTTCCTTTGTATTTATATCTAGGATAGTTGATAGGACCTCCATGCATAATACAAATAGGTAAGGGGATAGGGGGATCCTCTTGCCTTAGCCCTTTTCTAGCTTAATCATCATGGTTGGTTCTCTATTCAGTAGGATTGAGGAAGAGGATATACATTCTTCAATCCCCTAAATCTTGGAGGGTATCCAACTACTTTGGGGAGTCTAGCGATGAAACTCCAATTTATAGAGTCATAAACTTTTGCAAGATCTATCTTGATATTGCAATTCCTTATATGTTGTAGCCTTTAGCAAGTTTTTGGCATAGGAGAATTGTTGGCCCCCAAATTCTTTTCTCATTGAATAAGCATGATTTCAATGTATTTTTGAGATTTTATTTGATTAATTGGTTTTGGTTAGAATTTAATTAGCATGTCAATGATTTGAGGATTTATTGCTTAGATTGATGGAAATTAGAAGTATTAAATGGAGAAATTAAGATTAAGTTAGAGTATAGTTTGGTGTAAGTTAAATTGAAGGAATAAGGATGTATAAGGGCAAAATGGGGAGATCACTTAAGGTTAAATGGTTTAAAGCTTACAAGGAGGGGTAATTTGGTCTTTTGGCTTCATTAAAAAAACAAAAGAAGACTTGTTTGTGTTAGGAGAAGGGAGGAACGAAATTTCAAAGAAAAGAAGAGGGGAGAGTGTTCGATTGAGTGGGAAAGAAGAGAAGAAGAAGAAGATAGCCTAGGGTTCCATCTTTCTTTGTTTTAGAAGAGAGATTTTAAGAGTTTTTCAAGAAGGGAAAAGAAAGAGGAAGATTTAATCTTCCATTAGAGACAAGAAGCAAAAATGTGGGTGGAGATTTAAGGTAAGTTGTTTCAAATCTTTTGAAATTTTGAAGAGGTTTTGGTTCAAATGGCTTAGAAAAAGTATGGGTATGAGTATTCTAGGATAAATTTCATGCTTTG
>JAOSBL010000001.1:10261833-10274150 GCA_027568915.1 Erythroxylum roraimae | reverse complement strand
TACTCTGCTGACCTTTTAAGAGTATTTGATATTGTTGATTGACTAATAAAGAGATCAAACTTTTGTTGAATCCACTGTTGCAAATGTTTTTGACTTAAAGAGGGATGCTAATTTTTGTACTCACATAATGTTTTTCTCATCTCATCAGTTAGCGTAGACTTTTTTACACCTTTCAATTGAGTAGCCATGGAAGAGAAGATATAATATATGAATTTTTATATTTTAATATATGAAGTTAAAGTACATGTATTTATTTATAAACTCTATACAGTACTGTGTACTTGAAACTTCATATTCTAATATACCTATATGCACTCGATTTTAAATCACGCTAACTTAAGATTAATAAACTTATTTTTTACAAGATTAATAAACTTAGATACAATACACCATCATTAATTAATTGTTTATTTATTTTCTTTTCTCAGTTACGAAAAAAAAGTAATTGTTTAGTTTGAAAAATATAATGTACAAAATAAAATTATTTTATAAATTAATAAATATTAATTTACCGATAAATTAATAAAATATTCATTTATCGATAAATTAATAACTCCACATAAGTTAATAATTTTTCAGGTCTTAAAAATATTCATTTATAGAGGTTTTACTTAAAAATATTCATTTATAGAGGTTTTACTGTAATTAGTTTAACATGGAAAAACAGGAATGATTTCATTAATTTCAGAATTGCTCTTGGTATTGCCATTTATTTCATTCACAAATAGACGAATTTGAGACATTTTCAGGACAAGCATAAATAGAAATACTAACCAATACATGAGATGAGGAGTTATATTACTGAGCAAACCTTAATAATTTGTACTCATCCTTAGTGTTTGTTCAACTTGGATGTAGATTATTTAGTTTATTGTTACTGATAAAACATAGCTTTCAACTCATACCTTGCCTACTAGTTGATTGAGATTGACTCTCTGTTCTGCCTTGTAACATTATAGTTGTACCTTATTCCTATTAATTCATTGCTTTCCTTTTTCAAAGATTAAAAACGTAGCAACTAATTGTCAATGCACGATACTGTTTTCCCTTTCTTCTTTCCCTTTTCTTAATTCTTACACATATCAAATTTACAATAGGCTTCCTAATAGTTGAAACTTATCAGTCAACATTAAAGTTGTCCATCAACTAGAATTTATATTCTTCAACCAATTTTAAAGACGTCGAATACTAAACATCACAGTTTCATTTAGAAACTAGTCATACTCTATCTATCAGAGTTTATCAATTTTAATTTGCAAAACAAGAGAGTATAACATGGCTCTTCAACAGGGCCCTTGGATCAGTGGCCTCCAGTGCTTAAATGTGAAGCCATTGAAAAAAGGTTTGATATAGGTAGCCGCAACATCATCTTTCTAGTACAACTTTTCAGGCTAAGAACAAGTCTTAACTTAGTTTGTATCATTTAATGAGTGGAAGTGGAAATCGTAGGTTCAGAGCTGATGAAGCATGCACACAGTTCTTAAATTACAACAAATGTGAATCTTTAGAACCTGATGCCCATTTCACAATCTGGATCAATTGACAAGTCTATGGAAAACCAACCCACTTACATGATCACAACACGGGCCTTGTACATGCAAATATATGCCATATGCCAATCACCTTGAAGAACACATTATCATCCATCAAGAAAGAAAAATGAAAACATATTTGTTAAGACCAGGATAAAGGAAAGAAAAGGCGAACTACAACTTTATTTAACTAAGGTGAGCTATTACCTCCTCCAGATAATTTAGTAATATCTTCCTCCCGTTGCGGCATAGGGTTATCATCATCATACTCAATCCATTTCCCTGCAAGCATAATGAAACGAACTGACAGATTAATGCTGGATATCATGACAGTAAATTACCGAAGAGCTGGCTCAGGAACCTGACCATTTTCTTGTTTCACCCAAGCAACATAATGCCCTGAATCGGCACTCCTCCCCTTATGTGTCAGTGCAGCAACCAGTTCGTATACTCCAGTTAAATGTGATTCTTTATCTAATGGACGACCTAGAAATAGTTGTTAACTAGGTAAGAGAAATGATGCTGATGCACTTTATTTCAGATAGCTATTCACTCCATGTATCGATCATAAAGCACTCTAGGGTCAAAAGTCATTATAACATGCCTCATCACTATAAAATTGCAAGACAAGATGCCAAACACGGAACACATACACCAGATAGATGATCAACCCTGAACCAAACCCCGGGAAGTTTTTAAGGCATTTACCTTCCTCTGAGGTAGCATTTGATTCCCCACTTCTGCTGCTAGATGATCCCTGTCAACAGTAAATAGAAGCAAGACATACCAGAAAAATTCACATAGACCTTGAATCCCCATATCAATGTATACACGGAAAAAGCTAACCATAGGCCCACCTCGGAATCTGTCATCTTGACATCATCAACTTTGAAACCAGAACTCTTCTCATTGGCTTTCAACCCAAGCTTTTCACCATCCTCGTCTCTTAGCATCTGATAGTTGAGTTCACATCAAGAAACAAAGAAGACCCCAAATAAGTGCATTTGTAAAACCACCCAACCATTGGGTTTTCATATACCTGACGTGGTGCATCCAATTTTTTCCGAAGATCATCAGAACAAAAATCATAGACATCCAGTTCCAAAGGGTAATCCACTTTCTGAAAGAAACAAGAATGTTTGATACTCATCTTATCATATGTGTAAGAATTAATTGATCTCTTAGCAAAGTCTGCAATAAAACCTTAAAACCTATGACTTACATAACATAAAGGACTCTTATGGAACAATATGTTTGACGCAGAGCCATGTAGACTACACCACACTCACTCAAGCAATAAGTAACGAGCCGGAAAATAGAGAGATCCACAATTACCCGCAAAATCTTAGCCTTTTGATTTGTCTCCCTTTTCCAGAAAAAGCGAACAAACTGAATTGTCATGTACCTGGTATATGAAATAGAGAGAGTAATAAGTCCTCATCTTTCATCATCCAAGTTTACAATTAACTTGTGGCTGGGAATGTGGAGAGAGAGGAAAACTTGAGATAGAGAGAAGGATGATTTGAGATAGCAGATTATAAAATGTTGATCGTTTCATCATGAATAAGAAATGCAAGGGAAGGTTGATATATCTTCTCCTGTGAAGCATTAGGAGCTAGTGAAGACGAAGTATCAGAGGAAAAGGCATTTCTGTTACCTTGGCAAAGCTTTGATAAGAGACTCTTTCAAATAAATAGCACTGCGTCCCAAGGAAGGAGAAACTTTCTCCAATTCAGATTTAAGACCCTGTGATGTATAAACCAGTAAAATCCGAGTTATATCAGAGTGCTATCACTTTAATCAGAGACATTACGGAATAAGTAGTAGCACAAAACTGATTCAACTGATATACATCCTACATAGTTATATAGCAAGTAACATGGCAATACCTACATAGTTATATAGCAAGTAACATGGCAATACCTACACAGTTATATAGCAAGTAACATGGCAATATAGAATTGAGTGGTAAACTCCTTTAGAGAACAAAATCAGGATGATCAGATTGCCAATGAAGTCAGCAGTCCTAGAGAAAAACCTCCATTAACTTCATGACCATTCACTTCTGAATGGCAGTAAGTGGCCAGATTCACTTGACAGTTATAGTCACATTGATAACCAAGCACCCAACAATAATTAAGGCGTTGTTAATATAGCTCTAAAAATATAAGTATTTCATCTTTCAGACACAACAGCAAATCATACAAGAATAAAACACTAAGAAAAGAAGATGGCAATACAGCTGAAAATCTCTACGAACCAATTTTCTGCTTCATTCTAGTACAAACTTTAACAGATAAGAGGGGGAAAAAACTCAAAGGAATAGAATCAGCAAATAAGAGTAATATAGATGCAAAAAAGAGAAAACAAGTGGGTCCAGAATCACAAGCTCAAAGACTTTAAAATATTTATCATAACTAAAATAAGGCACCATGTGAACCAGGACCAGGATCAAATTATAGAAGATGGAAAATAAAAGGCATTCAACGAGTCTTAAAGATGGAGAAGCATTAGATTCAAGCAACTAACTAGCTGGAAAAGACTAACATGTTTCAGTCCTTCATGCAAATGGTTCACCTCTTGTGAAATATGACATTTAAGTGAGTAAATTGATTCTGTCTCTGAACTTTCTTCACCACTTTCTTGACAGTGTACCCTGAAAGCAAGCGTCAAACATATAATTTAGTCAAATTTGTTAGCCTTTCTAAGCTGAAGAGTATTTGGTTTCTCTTAAAATAATCAAGGTAACAAAGATGTACAAAATGCTAACCTGGTAAAACCGGAAGTAAGTTTTACAGTTGTGTACATACCTACTCACAAGCTCAATGCCAAAAAGTGCCTTGACTGCATCTGGATTTTCACTACAAGTTTAAATTATGAAGTGATGGAGTTAACTGTAGATGGATAAGCAAGATCAAGACCAGCTACATCAGAAATCATTCAACAAGAAAATGATATTTGTTTTTGTTGAGATTTCAAGTGAGTGGGAATCCCACATTGAAAAGAGATGGAATTAGTGAGGGACATATAAATAAAAAGAACTCATAAACCTAATGCCTTAAGGTTTTGGGGTTGAAGTGTGGTGTCAAAGCCCATGAGTATGTTCCCTCACTAGGCCAATGATGAAGATCTCTCATGTAAGCGGACTCTCTAGAATCAACAAGTGATATCAGAGTCGATGCCCCGGCAAGGGATGAATATGGAGACGGTAGTCAAATCCTGTGGTTACCTCTCCCGTGGTAGAACAAGGAGACTCCTGGTGGGCCCAGACCAGTGGAGTAAAAGAGCTCTTGGTGACGCCATATTCGAGTTTCTAAGAAAAAGACAAAAAAAGGCTTTCACTCAAGGGGGAGATTGTTGAGATTTCAAGTGTGAGTGGGAATCTCACATTAGAAGAGATGGAATTAGTGAGGAACATATAAGTAGAAAGAACCCATAAACTTAATACCTTAAGGTTTTGGGTTGAAGTGTGGTGTCAAAGCCCATGAGTTTGTTTCCTCATTAAGCTCATAATGAAGATCTCCCATGTAAGTGGACTCCCTAGAACCAACAAGTATGTAGGATATAGTCAAAATGATGACTCGTAGGCAAATCCTTTTTTTCGTTGCTAGAGTTCTTCCCCTTTTTAGGCTCTATGGTTGCTATTTAGAAAACTTGTCCTTGACAAGCTTCCTATCAACTATTTTTACAAAAAATTCTGACTGCTTTCTTATTCATTGTAATGCCTTTTAAATAGGCGCTAACTTATTCTCCTACTAACAGCAGGCTTAGAAAAATAATGGAATTTCTAAATATGATGACTACTGCCTAAATAAAATAACCACTTGAGTTACTTCCTCATCAAACTGATCTTCTTGGATATTTTCTTTCTAATAATGCTTCTTGCATATTAGAAAACTATTATCAATGTAATTTAGCCAGACGCATCAATGAAGAAAGGAAAATAAAGTTCAAGGTGGCTTATAATAGAGCATCTAATGAAGTATCATTGCATCAGCCCGAATTCCACAAATATGTCTAATTTATTCCACAAATAGTACCAAAACTACCTTGAGCTAGGTGATGTAAGAGACTGTGAAAGCGTGTACAAAAGTTGCGTCCAGCATTCTTCCGCATCCTGTTCAACATTTTGACATATACAGATATCAGTGTGTCAAAAAAAAAAAACAACTATCAAGTTACAAACTCGTTTCTGCTTGAAGAACCTGCTGCATGAAGACACCATTGTGCAACTGCCCAAATTGTGGATACTTTTTGCGCAAAACCTGTGCATAGAATATGAGTAAATTTTCTTAGCAAGCTATTTTTAACATGAGCTGTACTGATACAGGTTGAAATGTGAATGTCAGTTTTAATGTAATTTCATGGTCAGAGATTTTCCAAAGATAATAATATTTGTAGAACTTCCATCACAAAATCGCAAGAAAACCAATTGCTACAGTTCATATATAAGGCAAACTGTTACACATGAACTCTAAAATAGAATGGTAAAATGAATGTGTGCATAGCTGATGCATAATCATAAAGGAAACACCGAACAGATCATTTCTTTTTTTTTCTGAAAGGCATGCTTTTCTGATGCATAATCTACTTAATAGTCCAGAACAAGTAAAAAAGAAGAGCTAGTAAACAGTTTCTAAGAGAACTTTAATCCATTTACATGTTACATTCCTAAGAGCCTTTTGAAATAACAAAACAAAGTATGACAAACCATCCAAAACTGCATAGGTGCCACTGGCTTGACACTTTTGTCAAGCTCATTAAATAGTTCTCGAGTTGCAGCTGTCAACATGTGAGATGTCTGATCCAAATCATTCCTTCTATTAGACGGATACCTAGACAAAATGCATTGAGCAAAAAGTTAAAGCAACACAATTAGATAAGCATATTTCTTGGTGGCTTATATGGATGTTTAAAAAGAGGAGATCTCACTTAAGTAAAGCAGATTTCAACTCTGGAACAGAATGCAGGCATTGTATTGTAGAGTTCATATAGCAGGTGTTACCCAGATTAAAAAGCCCAGCACTATGACCCTGCAAGCAGAAACATCATAGCAGTTAGTTGGTAGAGATCACAAACAAAATGTGTGATTAACATAAAACATCTGCTAGTCACCTTTTCCAAGACTGAAATACTACATAAACAATGAAATGTCAATCTTATTGATGATCAATGAGTTGACAGCAAAGTTGCACAATTTGATTTTAAAAGAAAAAGATGATACTCAGAATGGTAAAGAGCCTTACTATAGCTGCTACTTGTTCTTCTTCAGGGAGATCCTCCATGAAAACAGGACCCTTCTCTGGGGCCTTCACGATCTCATCCGCAGTTCCCATCATCATCAATTTTTGACCCTATAAGATCATTCATGAAAATGACCATAACAGATTTTCTAATGTTAGACAAAACAAGATAATTATGCATCAATAAGAGATGTTTACCGGCTTCACTCCTATTGTCGACCAATCAGCATCATCCTTCATTTCACAAGAAGAGAGTTAAAAATGAATCATATAAAACTCTTGATTAAAAAAGAAAGTATTGGGGTAACGTAAACCAAATTTAATAAAGTCAGCTAATAACTCAGCATTGCATTGACAAACCAAAAGAAAAATCAGTTTTTCACCTTTAATAGGCCACCCTTGACCATAATCTTCTGCCTCTCAGGCGGTACTCCAGTCAAGTCACACAACTGGGATTTGAAAACATAAGGGGGCTGGCTTGTGTCGATTTCCACATTAGGGAAAACTTCTTTTTGCCATTTTACACTCACTGCACCAATCCCCTCCATTATCACATGGTGGTATACGAATAATTTCTAGTTAAAATATATGCTTATCACATTACTCATGCTTTCAGTCACTGTAAATGAATTGATGCCAGAACCGAAAGAGATAAAGATTGATGTTAAGCGTCAAATAAAAAAGCAACATTTCCAGTCTCTTTTTATCATTGTACTCAGGTTTATGAAACACCTATAAATTGAAAACTACGAGAACACTTATATAAGGTTCATGGTTCATCAGGGACAACATGAGCACTTAAATTACACGTTGAGAAAGAAGTGACTTGATATCACTGTGCCAAGGATCAAAAACACTTCTAACACAAATGAACAACATAAGGAGGCTATTTCAACCATGAAAACTCCTAACCACCCGACAAATCCAAGAATCACAGGTGACCCAGCCCGAGAAACACAACGATAAGCGCTAAAAATCCAAAATTTAGCGGCCACATTAACCAACCACCACCCAACGTCACCTCCCAACCCCACAGAAGAAAAGGATTAGAAAAATGAAGAACGGATAAAGATTTAATCAGAAGAATTGTGACTACCTGTAAGCATGATTTATGGGTTCTCAGGAGATCGACAGAGAGTGAAAGGCCTGCCTTTAGACTTGTTTTGGTTTCTTGGACAAAGGGAAATGCTAACTCTGAGGTCTCTCATGGATTCCAATTTCTGATTTTATTTAAAGCAAGCCCGGGTATGGATCCGGGTCCGGATCTTATTAATGAAACGGAAGCAATACCGGTCGTTTAAGGGTTAAGGCCTCAAAAGGTGATAAAATAAACATTTAAAAATAATTATGAGAAAGAAATTAGGAACTCAACACCAAACATGTCTAATATAAAATAATGAGAAAGAAATTAGGAATTAACTCCAAACATGAATATAAAATAATGGGACAACTGGAACCAATGTTATGAATACCATACCAAACTTAGTACTGGATTGGATTCTGGTACGGTACTGTATCAGTATCAGTTAATACCGAGTACCGTTTCGAGTAATTTTTTAAATTTATAAAATAATCTATGAATTTTTTAAAAAATTACAAAATAGACCATTGTTATATTGTACAGTTATACTTTCTATTTTTAATCATGTCTCAAAAAATCATAAAATTAAATAATAATCACAATTTTATTTTAATTTATAAATTAATTTAATAATTATTAATAAATATAATTAAATTTAAAATTTATTATTAAAATAAATAAATTCCAAATAAATTTTGATTTAATAATTTAACATGTATAAAATAAATATTAGTTTATAAATAAAATTTTTTAAATTATTTATTTTAAAAATAAAATATTTTATTAATACATTATTAATAAATATTATATAAAATATTAAAATAAATTTAAATATTTAAAAATAATTTATTTTTAAATTTTATTTAATTTATAATTATTATTGACAATAAAAATCTTTATTTTTATTTTAAAAACAAAAATTAAAAAAAGAGGGGGGAAGAAAAGGCAGGAGAGAGGCAGGAATAGTTTAAAAATTTTTGAAAATTTTGCAAAAAAGTTCCTCTATTTTTTAAAATTTTCAAAAGGGGGGAAGAGTTTAAAATTTTTTGAAAATTTTGCAAAAAAATTTCTCTATTTTTTAAAATTTTTGGTACCGGTCGGTATTTAAAATACCAGCCGGTACTATCCGAAATAGGCCAATATCAATCAGTATTTAAACCCAGTACAAACGACCCCCCGTTTCGTACCAATTTTGGTCCAGTACAGTACATACCAGCCGATACGGAATAGTATCCAAAACTCTTATTAGAATGAGAGGCTTTTGAGTTACACATGTCATAAAAAGGGACATGAGATAATATTATTCGAGAATTGAATGCAATCCCAAGTAAAAATATGAAGAAATTTATCATTTTTTATGAACACCATTTGGTCTACACTCGTGTATAGAACCTAAGTCATGGTCGTGTAAGAGACCGCGTGCAAGTCATTAAGAGGCTGTTTGATTTCGCTCCTATTTTTCTGTTGTGATTTTTAGTTTTTGTTTTCTATTTTTTATTTATGTTTTTCTTAAAAAATATAAACTTGTTTAGTTGAGATTTGTAATATAAAAACTGAAAATAAAAGCATGTTTGGTTGATATTAGTAATAAAAAAACAAAAACAAAAAATGCTTAGTTTTATCATCCTGTTTCTATTTTTGTAATTATACTCTTATATTAATAATTTTATATAATACATTATTTTTTAAATTAATTAATTATCATTATAGTTAAAATTAAAATATATGCAAATTAAATGTAATTAAAAATTACACATTAATTGTATATAATAAAATTCTATAAATTAGAAAATTATATTAAGTCGTTCTAATCAATAAAAGAAATCCATCATACTATAATTCTTGAAAACATAATAATACTATCATTTACAAAAAGAAACATAAATCAATTAGAAATAATATAATCACTTCACATTTGTTTAGCATGTTCATCTCGCTTCCAAGACATACCTCGAAGTTATACTGGAATGATATTATACTGTAATTGAGAACTTTCGTCTTCATTTTCACTTTACGTAATTTGTTCTTCATTTTCGGCACAACTATCAAATAACTCATCGCTTTATCTATACATTCTAATATAATTATGTATAACACAACAAGCAATAACGATGTATTTTTGTTTCTTCATATTATAACTTGGCATGTTTTTAAGTATAGGGAATCTTGCTTTTAGAACGCCAAAACATCTTTCAATAACATTTCTTAATGAAGAATGCCTGTAGTTAAGCAATTCATGTGGTCCTTAAGGTCTTCCTCTGCCTCTATAATCTCGGAAATGATATCTTTTACCTCAGTATGGTGAAAGAAATCCAAACATATTAATGTAGCCTGCGTCAACCAAACAGTACTTACCTAACATAGAAAGAACATATTATTAACAATAAGATATTAAAAATGAATCATAATTACTATGTTTATTTAAAATAATATAATATTTTGTGGAGACATAGGAAATTGATTTGCTGGATTTGTCACTGTTTCCAAAAGAACTCGAGAGTCATTTGCAGTACCTTCTCATCTAGTCATTACATATGTAAAACACATATCAAATTAGCAACATCATATAATATTTTGGGTTGGATTAATTCTTTTTCCCCTGTATGGTATTTTTTCATCGGTCAAAACATGTGCATCAATATGTGTACCATCTATTGCTCCTATATAATCCTAAAAAGTAAAAAAAAATTATTAAAAAAAGGATTAATCATAAGGACATAATTAAAATAGTAATTAAATATATGAATGTACCTAAAAATATGAAAAGAATTTTGAATTATGTTGAATCTCAGGAGGTGAATTAGTAAAAGATAGTGAAGTAATGACTCTTTTTGTAAGACGATTAACTATATATAAGACTTTACGAAAGTACTTTGAAATTGTCCAAGTAGAATGTTGAAAGCGTTCTACATTGACTTTAGTTTGTCTCATTATCCCCTATAGTCATCAAGAAAATTAGTATTTGTTCCTCAACAGTCAAATGACTTGTTGCCTTTAGATCTCCTAAACTCTTCAACTCATCACACAAGCTCAAGAAGATTATCTTTCTCATTCTTAAGTTTTCATAAATCCTTTAAGGATTCTCATTTAAAAGTTCTAATATTCAATCATGACCTGGTAGAGCAAAAATTCTACATGGTTGCTTTTGTAAATGAAAATACTTGTTCTCTCTCCCAGCTATAGAAATAATGATTACCTTCTTCCCTTCATCATCAGAATCTGATTCGAAATCTAATAATAAATCCATATATCTACAATTCCAACATTAAATAATTAATAAAACATTCAATAAAGTAAATTTAATCAAATATAAAAAAATATCCATACAAAATATAGACTTAAAATTAAGTCAAATATTCATACAAAGCACAAACTTAAAATGTTCAAAATTTGGAATAGTGCTTAATATAAAAGTGTCCAATCAATTAGAATTCGATATACAATAACGTGAAAATATAACTAAAGCGATATAATCCAATCCAGCTTCCTTGTATCTGTCATCTTCATAAAAATATTCCTATAAAGTGGAGAATCATGTAAAGCCTTCATAGCTTTTCCATGTTGCACTCCATCAACACCCAATTTATCTAAGGAATTTAGACATTCCATCATTATATTAGACTTTCGAGATATATTATCTGCAGTGGATGATTTTTCACTCAGTTTTTTCTTAAGTAAATCATTCTTTCTTTTTGATTATTCACCAAGTATAAGTAAGACTTCTTCGACAATGTTAGAATGTGTCTTCTTTGCCTTCTTGTTCTTAAGAGATTTCGTTCTCTTAGATGGAGAACTTTTATCTTGATCTAATTTTTCATTATACGAGTAATCTTCATCAACATCATTTCCATGTTCCTCTTCTATACTATTTGATGGAGATTTAGTTGATGGATGTGCATGCACACCAGTTACAATAGTATCTCTAAAAATATGAAACAAGTCTAAAAATTCCTTACATCCTTTTTTCTTGAATCTATAACGCATTTTATGCACCTATAATGATGAAAAAGGAATATGAGAATGAATATTATATAATATGATATATTAATAAAACAAAAGACATATTTTACCTTAAACAGATTTCCCAACATTCATTTGTGGCATTAACTTCATAAGTAAAAGAGTTGTAACCGATTCCTATTTCTTTGAATAAGTTCTTGAAATTCTTCAATCTAGCCCTTAATCCATTATACTTATTCTTCAATTGAGGGTGTGCTTGTTTTGGGGGTTTGAAAAAATAGGTATGGGTATGGAATGAAAAGTATTGTTTGATAAGATGATATCATTGAATAGGTAATGTTTTCATTCCTAAGTTTAAGGTAATGCTCCATTCCCCTCAAATAGGAGAGGAATGAGATTCATTACTTTGTTATAATAACAATTTTATAATAAAGATCATAAATTTATAACAATTTTATAATAAAGATCATAAATTTAATATTAATTAATTAAGTACATTAT
>JAOSBL010000001.1:10246546-10257361 GCA_027568915.1 Erythroxylum roraimae | reverse complement strand
TTTACTGAGTGATGTAGCACGCTACCCTCGCGGGGCACGGACTCGGATATCACCATCGATGTCGGGTTCAGGTCACGTTGGAGTGGGGTGTTACAAGTTAATTATTCTTAACCGAATAGTTAAGAAAATGGTGCATTTGAATAATAAGTGATTAGTTGATCATGTCATGATTGCATAACTTGCAGTTGAGTTTGCTTATTTGAGTATTGATCCCATCCATTGTTCTTAGCCTATTTTTGATATTTATCCAAAAAATGAAAGAGGCTTTAGGCATAATATATTTGAACTAAAACAACGTTTACTAAGTAATAAAGAATGTTCTTTGAACATTTGAAGTTATGATTTATTGGTAAATTTGCTAGAATTATGCTTTAACCAGATAAAGGTGTCATCAAAATTTGATGGGATTATTGGGGACAAGGGTTAGTTGTCAAAGAAGTGAAGCCTCTTATGTTGTCATGCAACTAATTCCCCAAATGATTTCATTGACTTTCCCTTAGATTGGTATAGGATGTTTTGATCTTTGCATGTCTGTCACCAAATGAAGAGGCCTTAGTGAGCTCTAGTTGTCACGACTTGGTATCACATTGGGCCCATGACAATTGCCGCATACTCGGGCTAAGGATAGTATCTCCAAATATAGAACAACACAAAAGGCTCGAAAAATCTGGTGTTACACTGGTTGTCATAGCAAAACTAGGTGTGAAGCCTATTTCCCATACTGATTTTCATTTACATATTTTTTTTCTCAAACCTAAAATTTGGTTCAGGGTCTAAGAATTGGAAGGACTAGGTTTAATTTTTTAGAATGTTTTTTCTCTTAAAAAATGTCTATGCATCCATTAGACTTGATGTGTTTGCTTGTCATTAAAAAGTCTTTAGGTCCTCTTTGCTAGGAGTATGTTGTTTATTACCTTGATAAGAGTGATACCAAGGCCTCCTTCCTCTTTTGGGGTGTAAATTTCTGTTTATTTAACATTAGCTTTAGAAGTATTGGATGCTAACCTTAACCATCCACATTTCTCAAGTGTTATATCGATTGCTTTTGTTAGTTTCCTTAAAAATGTTAAATGCAAGAACCAATAAACATAGAAGTTATTGAGAATTAGGAAAATAAGTTGTAGCATTCCATCATAAGGAAGTTGCTTATTCTTTTTTGGCGAAGAGAGGTTGAAAATCCTTTTATGAGAGTCACTTAGTTATAATAGGGATCCCTATGTATTTTGATAGTTGTAGATTGTATCATGTTTTTATGGGTAGTTTAGTTGTATTTAGTTGTTAATTTGATTGTTTAGTGTGTGTTTAGGTTAGAATTGTGTTAGTTAGTAGATATTTGTATTTTAAGTATTTTTTTGGGTTAGAGTATGCTTTTGAGTTTCAATTTTATATATTTGAGGTGCCTTGATGAGTTTGCTAGTGTTTTAGGGCAAGTATTGAAGAATGGAGAAGATTCGGAGAATGGCCAGACCTGGAACTAGGGCCACAATCATGGCCAATAAGCCACGATCGTGACAGAACTAGATGTAAGGGGCCACGATTGTGACAAAGAGCCAAACAAGGGGACCATGATCGTGGCCTGCGTGACAGAACATGAGCACAACCTTCCTGACTTAAGTTTTCGAGGGAGTTTCGGACCTTTCATACCCCGAAAAAAGTCCTAAGGTTGCCCAAATTAGAAAAGCCTATAAAAGGCATTATGATGAATCCCTAAGTAGAGCCTCCATTTTGCTACATTTGAAAAACCTTCAAGAAAGAAGAGAGATGAGGAAGAAAAGCAGAGAGAGGAGTAGTCTACTACAGCAGCTACATTCTCGAGCCATCCCGATCCTTTCCATGTGACATTTCCATTTCATCTTGTTATTCTTTTCTTTGAATGTATACGATGAATGTGATGATGATGATGGGTTTGGATTGGATAATGTTCTAAACTCTTTAGGGATTTTGAATTGATTCAATGTTAATCTAGTTATCTTTTGTGTTGATTGATTTGTGTTGTGATTAATTACAGTGTTTGCGTACTTCGGTAATAAACTAAGATGTTGAACCAAATAAAAATTATTGGGTTGGATTAATGAGAATTAAGCGACTAGATAGACCATGCAATTAATCAAATCAATAATTTGTACATAGAGAGATCCCGTGTGAAGACCTGGTTGTTCATTAGAACAGTTAAGAACTAATTTGGTTGTGGGTTGATTGTTAATTGAGAGACTACATTTTTAGTTACTCAACTTAATTAAGGATTATCAATTAGGGCTTAGTGATTATAACTTGAGAGAGAGTAATCCACCCCTCGATAGTCTTGAACTGACACCATATAAACACATAAGTAACTAGATTAACATTGATGATAGGATAAATCGCCCTCCTTCATAATCGGTCAATTCTTCTTGGTTGATTTTCAATTGTCAAATTAGTGGTGCTCAATTTAATTTCCTTACGTAATATAGAATTCTTGTTGATATCATTCCATATTCTCGTATTTACTTTTTTGTTTAGTTTTTCTTTTCATTTTAATTATCCTTTAGGCTTTAGACAACTTAGAATTCGATTAGTTAACCAACTCCTTGAGGGATCGACACCTCTTATATTACACTCCCAACTCGTACGCTTATGGTATTTTGAGGGTTTTAAATAGATTAAAACTTGCTTCAACAAGTTTTTGGCGCTGTTATTGGGGAGTTGTAGGATTAGTTTAATTCTTTTAGTCTAAGGAGTTATTACCCTTTCTTGTCATTTTGGTATCCAATCATAAGAAATATATATTAAAAAAAGTGAAGAGAAGGAAGTTTTGGGCTTAAAGGAGAGACACATCAAGATGTCACAAAGTAAGAATGAGACATTTGAAGAGCTAGGTGCCAAGAAGAAAAAAAAGGAACGATAATGGAGGATATATATTATAGGGAGAAAAGGCCCTTGTGGACTTCAGTGAACCACAATTTGGTTAGGGAAGTCTTCATTCTTATTGGAACATATACAATCTGGGGTGGCAGAACCACCCATATTTATGTTGGTCTAACAATGTAAGGACTCACTTGGGACATCAAGACCTATTAGGATTTCATCCAGATGAGCCCAGTTCATGGGATTTTAAATGGGACAAGATTATAGATAAGCTCATGAACATGGAAGAGGCCTAGAAGAGACTGAAAGAGAAGTTTAAGCAAGTAACAAAAGATCATACCTCTTTTATTCACATCCTAAAAGTTTGAATGGGCTAGCTTTCCAGGGAATTTTGTAAACAAAGTATGGAAACTGTCTACGCAACATGAAAGTAATTTCAAAAGAGCAATGTAAGACTAACATACTTAGGAGTGGGAAAGAGTTAGGAGAACCAATAGATAGACTAGCTGAAATCCACTCTATAGAAGACCAAGTGGAGCATAAAAAGGATGAAGAAAAGAATGATGACCCTCCCTATGTTCCTCCCCCACCTTACCCATTGAGCATACCATTAGTGAAAATTAATGTGTTCGGATCTTTAAAAGAATCAGACGAAGAAGAATAGAAGATACATGACATAGAGGTTGAAGAAGACACGAAAATCCCTATTCATGTGGTGCAAGAAGAAGAGGAGAAGGGGGTGACTGAGGAAGGATACGAACAACTCACCCTCTTACAAGACAAACTACTGGATTCAATGGAAGATTCAAGGAGTTTCGTTATTCCCTATTTTGTTGGCAATTTGTCTCCGAAAAGGACATTACTAAGCTTATTATGTTTCCTTAATTTGATATATCATGTCCTTTTCATTATCTTGCAATTTGTAGCTTACTCACAGGCTACAAATTTGATGTTAAATAAGAAAGGTGAAAGCAAGCTACTCATAATTGATCCAGGCTAAGCTTCTAAAGATGCAAGTTCAAGCTAATGACTCTAAATTATCACGTTTAGTAGTTAGATTTAAATTGTTGCGTAGTTAGAATTGTTTTAAATTCCAAAAATAAGTTCTAAATGATTTGGAATAGTTTGGATTGTTAACTCTCTTACTCTTTTTAAAGAAATTATAAGATAGGGCAACAATCTCGCGTCAAGCTCCTTTGGTCTTAGACACCGACATCATCACCACCCAATCACCATGACAAGTTCTTATGCTCTAACCCTTGTGTTCTTATTTTATTTTATTTTTATTTTTTTCTTATCATGTTGACTTTTCTTACGTGTTATGCTCACATTGAGGATAATGTGTTGTTCAAGTGTGGGGAGGAGTGCGCATTGTTATTTTTATGTTAACTGTGAATGGGTTGTGTGCTTGTATGTTTTTATTTTAAATGTAAATTTTGCATATTGTATGATAGTTTGTTTAGGGTACATGATGTGAATTGTGTGAATATGTCAATGGCTAGAACTTAATGAGATAGATTTAGCTTTGAACATAGCCTTTTAGGTTGCGAAGATTTATTAGCTTGCAAAATTAGTGACTAGGTTACTTTAGCTAAATATGCAGTTTAATTAGGATATGGTGTTAGTTTATTACCCTAGAAATTTGTCACATTCATTGATAATTTTAGGAAAATCGAATAAGTAGCATTGCTGGTATATTTTCATGAGAATGACTAGCAAAAACAATACGGTAGGTAATGTGTTAAAAATGTGTTTTTTTTAAAAAGTATAAATTTTAATTAAATAACTATTCTGCTAACCTTCGGGTTATAAATAGAGCTAATAGTCAGTTGAGAATGTGATGTAGCCGAGTAACTAGATCGACGTTCATCACAAAGGTTTGTTTATGCATCAAAAGGCTATAATGACATTCCAACTAAGTTGTCTAATAAAGACATGACCTAGTTGAATAACCGGATTGACATTCATCACAAATATTTGCCTCAGCGCAAAAACGCTAGGTTCATGTCCATTAAAAGTAACAAAAATAATGTTTGTCAAATAAAAACCTACCAAACTTATGAATAGCTTGACTTTCCATGAAAACTTATTTAAGAATAGTTATAATTTTGATTAACCAAATACTGATCAATGTGTGATGAAAAGGTCGAATATTGTGATGTAGAACTCAAGAGAATTTGGTTTACAGATTTATATGCATCAATCACCTAGGAAGTGAGATCATGAAAAGAAGGAGGAAAAAAGAGAAAAGAAAAACTAACACAAGAGAAAACGGAGACTGGGCAATAAATTAAAAGATTCTCAGGAGGTTAAATCAGTTTCTTCGTTCTTATGCATAGGGACCATTGAATTCTACATTTTTTACGGTACTTTTTGGTTGATGGTAAAGGTATGAGCATGAGTTAGTCCTGGGATCTCTTGTAGTTGTCAACGCAAAAGAACTATTACTCGTTCATGCATTTTTAAGCTTACAAGTTATAATAGTTGTCTATTGTCTTCATAGCTTAGTCTAGACTAATGTCATTTGCAATCAATTTTTTATTTTCATTTTAATAATGAACTTTTTTTATGATATCACTTATAATGAAATTGATGTTTATAAATTGTTCTATATAAGTGTGAATGTTTATTATTTAATAAAATTATTTTTTAGTCGAGGGTAAAAATGTCATATGAAATAATTAAACTCATTTTGATTGTATTCTAAATAGTACAATTGAATTCAATTCTAATATTACTGAATTTGTTCCAAACAATATAAATTAAATTCAATTCAATCTCATTAGTGTAATTGAATTCAATTTGTTAATGAAATCAATTCGATGGTTTCCAAACAGCTCGTTAGTAGCCTTATGTTGGCTTGGTTCTTACCCCTCAAATCTCTAAAGACCTATAAACAAATCATTTTAACAAAATAGACCATTTTAACAAAGGCTTATAACCCATTTAAACAAAAGCTTTCAACATAGGAAGAGTTGAAGCATTGTGCATTCTAACTGTTATAAATAAATAAAAGTTGACACTTTCCTGCATCCACTCTCTTTTGCTAATATTCATTTCTTTCGCAAAGTAAATACATTTGTTTCCTTAAACTTTTATGTGAAATATTTTAAACACAGAATTCGAAAAACCCGAGTTTAATTGTTCGCGGTCGACTGTCGTGCAGAGAGTTCTATTTTGGTGTGAACATGAACTTGACTTCTTACTAAAGTCTCTGTAACACACGGCATGCAGCGTGCTCGAGGAATTCTCCAAGAGGAGGGATTTCTTTTGCTGATCTCGTTTCGGACATTGATAAGAAGATACTTAACAGCTAATATACATACCTCTACTTTTCATCAATAAATACTGAGACGATACATAAAAAAGCTGACAAAAACTTGTAACTCAATGTGGTGCTTCGATAGTCGCTCAATTTCTTGAATAACAACACCAAACATTTCAATTTAGTTGGCTCTTCTTGAAGATGAATCAGACTTTTCTGCCAGGTAGTGCTCGAGCATATCCTCTTCATCATCTGCCATTATATCCGATGATCAGCTTTCCATGCAATCATTCTTTAAAATCCACTTGTTTATTCTAAAAAAACATGAGTATAGTTTGCAACATAAGAAAGTAAATGTATCACCTTCAAAATCATCATCATCAAAATCAATATCTTCATCCTCTTCCTCTTCGGATCCTTCATTGACTGGGGCTGTACCTTTCTGTGAAAGAAACCAATATTACTTTCTATTGCTCTACATATGCTGCAATCCTTTATTTCAGATGTTGCGAACATTATATCCATTTTAAGAATGGTCTCGAGCCCTAGACATATATCCTTAATTTGACATATCTTTGAATGGAAAGGACAGTTGGGGGCAAAAAACAAACGTACCGCTCTGCCACTTTCAAACCACTGTCTTCCAGTAAGCTTCTTCTCCTTAGGGGCTGTAAGCGCAGATTCAGGCATCAACCTGAAAATTTGTGGAAATCATTAAATTAAAAAGGGAAGACTCGCCAGTATCATTATATATTTGAAGGCAAAAGGTACAAGACGTTGTCAAATATGGCAAGATGACAACAAGGCCAGAATATCTGGAAATAAACAAAGGTTCCATGTAAGTATTCATAATGTAAAACTTACTTGGCTCTTTCAAGTGCCAACTCTGCTTCAAATCTTTCTCTCCAAGCTAGAAAAGTATCAACAGTAACAGGTTCTCCATGCGGTATTATTACCTGTCCAACAATGAACACCGAGCCTTAAAAATTAATTATGACATTATGGCAGACATCTAGAACTTCAATGCAAAATGACTTGGCTAACTGTTTAGTCAAGCAGGGTTAACAATCACACTTGACAGTAATTAGAACATGAACACCCAACAAGAAGAATTCAGAAACAAGGAATCTATACCTCATCTTTTACTGCCTCCTCATCTTGCAGACTGTCATTATTACTGTCCTGGCCATAACTTTCAGACAACCATTCTTTAGCTGATGTTACTAGAGTGTAGATCATAGCCATGCCAAGATTTTCACATGCCTGCAAAACATAATTATTAGGAATAAGAACATTTTTGTAACCAAACAACCAACAATTATCTTTTTAGGGTACTAAATATCTTATCTTAGGAACTTGGGCTTCCAAGCTACCCCACTTTGCTGAGTATTTTATGCTTCCACCATAAGAAAGATCCTAATTCATCTTAGTTTTAATACTTATGTAGCAGATTTTAAGGGTTATCTGTACTTTATTATATTAGATTATCATAGAAAAGGGACGACTTCACATGATTACCTCTTGTTCAAGCTTTTCCTTCAAAGCTTTAAGATCAGCTACTTGTATACCACGTATGCTGGCACAAAATGAGAAGTAAGGGGGAACAAGTCAGATGGTACTTAACATGGTTCAACTATATGCTCCGTTTATATTTTTTCAGTATCAGTAATTATTGATTTGAGTTACAATTTGTTATTTTCTTAAAAAAAAACGATTTGAGTTACAATGCAAAGAAAAAGCCAAATCTTGCAACACAAAAAAAATCAGCAACACATTGAACATAGAAGCCAAAGCCACAGTTGAGCATCATTGGCAAGGAAAAAAATTTCTTGTTGCGTTATTTTCTAAACTACTGAGCAAGGCACTACTGGAAAAGGGTAGCTTTTGCATAAAGATGTGCATAAGAATAAGCATACCTTTTCACATTCAATAATGGAGGTTCATCTGGATACTTTTGTGTGTGTGAGAAAACCAGCGCCAGCACAACTGAAAATTGTTTAGAGAAAAAGCTTAGGAAACAATGAGAGAAGTACAAAAGTTAGTTAAAAGCTCCAAAGGAGTAAAATATATTGCTTGCAGAGTTATATCATATGGAAAAAAGGAAAAAAAAAAAAAAAGGGCATTGCATGGCACAAGAAAAATTACCTGGAATGTTAGTTGACTCATCCGCATCATCATCCTATTGAACATGTAACAACAAAGTTACATGAGGTACAGAGACTCTTTGCTAAAAGGATAGCACATAATGGATTAGGGAAGAGGACATATAGTTCAATACTGAAGTTCTGAAGGGGGGCAAACACAAATGAATGGATCTAAGTCTTTTCAAACTATAGCTGAAATAAGTTGAGATCTGCTTTCAGCCAAAGATGAAGAACAGACACTACCTGGATTGTACAGCTAATGTTATTTCAGTCCAATCCATTATTTTCTATATTATGTTTTCAGAATTAACCAACATTGTCACAATGGAGTACCATAAAAATTGGTAAATTGATGCAATTTATACCAAGTCAACATTGTCATACATGCCAGCATGACAGGACAGATAACATGAAACAAAAAACATGATTAGTAAATAACCAACTTCATTGAAAGAAATATGAATAGCATCACACATTCTCATCCTTAAACATTGAAAATCAAGTCTAGTGAAAAGGTAGAATATTCTATCAATAGTTGCTGCCACTGCAATGTTATCATGCAAAGATCTAATGAATGCAAAGGTAGAATATTCTATCTGGAAGCAACAAAGACTAAGTCAAGAAGGAAAGTGAACCTGTAGGGTTACTGTAACTTGGAAACATCGATTTGAAGTATTTAGTCCACTCTCACTGGAATGAATTTCTGGGGTCAGAAAAAAGGTATTGCCAGATTACCTGTGACGCTAACAATGCAGAATATGGGACCACTTCCAATCAGAGGACTTTGAAACATTACATACCTTTGAAATCGTCCATAAGTATAGCTTCCAATGCTTCAATTTCCATTGCCTGCTCCTGTCCATAGTCTGCCCACATAGTTCAAGATATAATAACATAATTGACAACGTGAAAGCAGTCATAAGATAGTATGAAGTCGATGAAAGTCCAATATTTGAAAACAAACTTTTAAACCTTTCAACGTATACCAACTTGATTCAGATAATATGTCGCATAAAGCTCGTATTCTAATTCACAAAGTTTAGTCAATATCATTCACACGTTTGCTTCAATTGTTACTTAATACAATCAAACTTTAATCACCGAAAACTGGAAAACCCATCAAAAATAACCAAAAACTCCTTTTACGATCAGGGTGTTCGCAGTTTCCACTAAAGTTGATAAATCTACTACTAAAATGTAGCAATATCAGCGAAAAAAAGAAAAAAAAAACACACAAAGAATATGGATAAACCCCTTAAATAAAAATCCATAGATTGAAAAAGAAACAATCAATGCTCACCCATTGGAAATTAAGTTGAAAAGAATAATCAGTATTATTGTGCCCTTAATCTCTCCCTATATCGTCCTCGTAGGCTTGTTTTCTTCTGTTCTGTCGAGGCCTCTCTCCAAACTACATAAAACCTAAGCAAGC
This sequence comes from Erythroxylum roraimae, assembly GCA_027568915.1. Taxonomy (NCBI): domain Eukaryota; kingdom Viridiplantae; phylum Streptophyta; class Magnoliopsida; order Malpighiales; family Erythroxylaceae; genus Erythroxylum; species Erythroxylum roraimae. The sequence continues at coordinate 10,247,676 of JAOSBL010000001.1, read as the reverse complement.
TTCAGAGAAACGCATCGTTTTGAAGCAAACTTCCCCATTCTTTTACCCCCTCATTCGGATTGGTTTTAACAAAAATACAGGTTAGACGGCGGTTTAAAGTAAGCTCCAACAAAACATGTAAGATAAAATTTGAATGAGTTTAATATTTTTATTTAAAATATAGGTTCTATTGTTTAAGTGTTATATATTCATGATAAAATAGAATCCACTTTTTAATATAATCTTAAATTAATTTAAGTTTATTTTCAATTATATTAAATTTTAATAAACTTAATTTAATCATAATAAATTATAATTTACTTAATTCCCTTAAAAAATTTGAGTCTTATTCCTCTTTTCTTGTCAAAGAATCAGGCATATTTTTTTACTTCCATCATTAATATTCTAATATCTTTTTTTAAGAGTTGAGCAACTCAAAGAATATCTTAAAACGTTTCTCTGCTAAAATAAATCATTTGAACATCATTAAGTTGGAAAATAAAGAAAACGACTTAAAGCATTACTGTTTTGAAATATTTCTAAGTACTTTAAAAGCTAAGTTTGTAATAACAAGTGCAGTTCAAGAGTTTGGTGGACTGGAATTTGCAATAGTAAGTGCAATTCAAGAGTTTGGTGTACTGGAAATACTTTTGAGCATGATCTAATATATAGTGAGATTAAGAAAGATTTGAGTCTAAACAATCTTAGAACTCTTAAATAAATTACGGAAGTAATGCAGGATAAGGAGTTCTTAAACTCAGGAAAGGAAGAACAAGATTCAAACTTTTTAGATTGAGGGGAAATAGGCCAAATAGATTTTAATGAGATTTATTGAAGTAAGGGAGGTTCCAATTGAGTTTTTGATGATAATAAAACATAATTACTCCTAATGTGTTTATTATTTTGATAAAAAATATTAGGGCAAAATAAACGTAAAAAAATAATGTATGAAGTTGAACAAGAAAAGTTGACGTTTACAACCAACGAAATGAAGATGAAAAGAAGAACAAATGAAGATAAAGGCTTATGAAGGTTATTTTTATGTTTTGTATTATTATATGTGGTTAGGTCGGTTGTGCTAGGCCCAGGCCCATCTTCACACATCCACAGCCCGGCCGGCCCATCAGGTGTTAGACTCCCATGCAAGCACG
>JAOSBL010000001.1:10220311-10240500 GCA_027568915.1 Erythroxylum roraimae | reverse complement strand
AGACAGTACAGGACGATAGACGTGTAAACTTTTGATCTTGATGAAATGAAATGAGGAAGAGTTGATTTCAAAAAAAATATATATATTCTAGTTTTTCTATTGATGCTTTATAGATGAATAATGTTATGATGCCATGTGAAGTGAACGTAGCTCACCCTTATCGTAGGATATGTACCGGAATGACCTGCGGGCATCCCGATGTGTACCCTACGGTAAGGGGGCGCTACAAAGATTGATCTAGTCTCACCAAGAAAAAGTAAAGATAATGCTTCATAATTTAAGAAAGTCGCCAAGAGTAAATCCAATAAGAAGAAGAAGAAGAAGAAGAAAAAGAAGAAGAAGAAGAAGAAGAATCTTTCATATTCTCCATAATGTTTATATTATTATGGAATGTTAAAGGGCTTAGTAGCCCCTCAAATTAGAATGCCTTGGTGAGTTACAATCAAGCTTTGGTTATTATTCAATCCATTTTGAAGTGAATATCTAAAATTTAATAGTTTAAAGATAGGGGGATAGGAACTTGATATTCTTTCATAAATCAGTGTTCTATAGAAGGAATGTTAATAAAATTACATCTCCTAAGAGTGATAATAGTTCCATAATTGAATCTCTATCAAAGATGAAGCTAGATGCTTATGCATATTTCTCGTTTACTTATGGTTATTCTTCTTACAGCTCATCCTTAGGGTAGCTTCTCAATTCTATTGTCAAAAAATAAATTTCTCCTCAAGAGAAAGAACAACTAATAAAACCATTTTATGGTAATGATGTTAAAGGGCTATTTTTGCACTCAATCCCATTAAAGTCCCAGGACTTGATGGGATAAACAAATTCTTCTTCTAGAAATCCTAGCCTGTAACCAAAGATTTGATCATTATAGTTGTGATATAGTTCTTTAAGAATAGTAAGATGTTAAAGGAGCTCAATAAGACCTTTGTATATTTAATTCCTAAGATACAATCCCTTTTAACCTTGAAAGAATCTATGCCAATTTCATGTTGCAACACCATATTTAAGATATTGAAATACTAACTGCAGATAGAATTAATTATTTTATTGTCAATTACATTGATTACTCCCAAGCATCATTCATTAAGGCTAGATTGAGTGGGGATAGTACCTTATTGGCTTAAGAGTTACTCAAAAATTACAGTAGGAAACACTCTAGCAAGGATTGTGCCATCAAAATTGACTTCATTAAAGCCTTTGACTCAATAGACTAGAGCTTCGTCCTTAATACATTAAGATCTTTTAGATTTCTATATTGATTTGTACACTGGATTGAGCAATGCATCACCACAATGTTCTATAACATTCTAGTTAATAGGAAACCTACTAATCTCCTCTAAAGTGCTAGAGATTGGAGGTAAGGAGATCCTCTTTCTCGTTACCTTTTCACCTTAGGCATTAAGGTGTCAATCATACTCAGTAAGCTAGCCATTCACTAAAAGGCAAATTTCAAATTTCATTCAAATTGCAAGAAGCTAAAGATAAGTAGCCTTTTATTTACAGATAAACTCATTTTCTTCTCCAAGGCTAATGATTCTTTTATTAGTGTTTTAATGGCTACCTTGAACTCATTCAAGAGTATTTTAAGTCTTTCTATCAATAAAGACAAGAGTCACATTATAACATATGAAATTGCAAAATGTAAATCGAATTGGCTCACTTATTTGACATGTGTGAAAGCTAGGAAACCCCTTATCACTTATTTCAGAATACTAATTTCTTCTAAGAGACCTCTATCAATTGAGTTCCAACCTCTTTTAGAAAGGATTCAAAGAAGAATTTACAAATGGTGAAATAAGAACTTATCAATAGCTGGAAGGATGCAAATGATTAATTTAGTGGTTAATGATTAATTTAGTGGTTAACAACTTACATATCTATTGGTCTTCACATATTGTTATCCCCATCAATACAGGGAAGAGAACTTAAAGATTAACGAGATAGTTCTTATGAGCAGGAGACAACTCTAACTTAACTTGAGCTAAAGTGAAATGGAATGAGCCTTGTTTGCTTAAAGATTAGGGGGATTGAGAATTATCTCAATTAGAACCACTAACTATGTGCTCATAACTAAGAGGATCTGGAGAATTGCCATTAATAAATAGGCATTGTGGATCAAATGGATAGATTCACATTATTTGAGCATTGCAAGCTTTTGGTCCATTTAACCAAGGTATAACTCCTCTTGGACTATGGTGTGCTTGCTAAAATTAAGGGACAAAGGTAGACCAAATTTCTTTTCTAAGTTAGGTAATGGACAATCCACCTTCTTTTGGCACTGTAATTATCAGGTTGTAGGCCTTAAGAAACACAATCCCTAATGATGCTTTGGTGAGCCAAATTCTTAGTAATGCTCAAATGATTACAACTACTTCGTAGATCAAGTACTAAGGAGCATATCCTTAGCTTGCAATTAGAAAGTAGAGCTAGAGCTGTCATTCTTCTAGTATTTTTATTAACATTTCTTACAGAGAATCATAATTTAGTTTGGATGAAAATAGTGAGCTCCTGTGTTTGCCTTAATACTTGAGTTGGCATATCGAGAGAGATTAAACACTGTAAATAGGATTTAAAATTTTATGAACCTCCCTACCACCAGCGTACTTTGTACTGAAAAATCATAACTAATAGATCATCTCTTCAAGTGTTACGGTTTAATTGTCCCACATCGGTAATAAGAGAGGTTGATGTAGGGTTTATAGGCTTATGGGCTCTCCTACCTTTTAAGCTAGCTTTTAGGGTTGGTTCTCCCATAAGACTTGTAATAATTGATATCAGAGCTAACACCACTCCTTCAAGTTCTTGTGCCACGCCCATGGGTGGTGACGCCGGTATTGCAGTGTTTGCTGGGGCTAGAAAAGGTCTAGCGCATAGCCAGCCTATGGGTGCATTGCTGGTGACACTAGTATAACAGTGTTCACACAGGGCTAGAAAAGATCTAGCACACAGTCAGCCCGCTGGTGCTTGGGCTGCAAAGCGTGATAAAATGTTATGATCTAATTGTCTCTCATCAGTAATAAGAGAGGCTGATGTGAGGTTTATAGGCTTATGGACTCTCCCACTCTTTAAGTTAGCTTTTGAGGTTGGTTTTCCCATAAAACCTGTAACATCAAGTGTAGTGTCTCTTAAAATATATGGAAACAAGCCCAATTTCTATGTCATGTATCTTCTACTATAATTTACTTACATGATTTGGCTAACTAGTTTTCTACGAGAAATAATTTTAAGAAGGAAGATTTAAGGGTGTTAAAAATTGCTTTAGGTACTCTATATATATGTTATAGAATGAAAGAAATAAATGAATTTTCAGATACAAACTGTATAGAAGGACTTCCTATTACAAAAGCTGATGAAGAAAGTTAGGAAACATTCAATGACTCTGTAATCTCTACAGAGGATGTAATAACTCTCTATTATCCAAATGGTACTTACCAGTATGACCATTGAGGCTAGAAGTTGCTTGAATTTTGGTGCCGCATTTCATTATAGACTTTAAGTCAATGTCCAAAAAACCTGTTGCGTTTGCAGCAGAACTCAAGAGCCTAAAGTGGAATGGTTGCCGATGTGGTGTTTAAAGGGCTAATTTGGTCAGTTGATCCTTTTCGGGTCACCTGGCTGGTAGAATCCATCTTTGAATTGCATACCCAAGAATTCAATCTCTGTGGTAATAATAATGCTTTTCGAGGACAAAAGTATAATTCCAAACTGTCGAGTGAGATCCAAAAATCTTTTCAGAAGGGCCATATGTTCCTCATGGGTCTTTAAGAATAGTAAGACATCATCAATGTAAATTAATGCACTGTTGAGGATAGGCTCATAGATCTTTGTAATGGATTTCTGAAACAGTGATAGAGCGACTTTAAGTCCAAATGACATAACAGTCCATTGATATTGTGCATTGGGAATGCAGAATGCAGTCTTGTAACGTTCTTCTGGGTGAATACCCAATTGCCACAATCCTGCCTTAAGATCAAACTTTGAGAAGAGAACAACTTCTTTAAGGAATAAAATCATCCACATCTTTATGTTGGAGCTATACGACTTGTTCTTACTCTTCATGGAAGAAAGGGAATACCTACGACAGCCAGGATATCTCTACTAGACACTACCTACACAACATACCAAAATGCTCTTATTGGTACCTTGCTGACAACGCTCAACAACGAAAGTGTCATCTTAACCATAGCACCTGATTTCAACATCAAGTTAGATGATCCTACTTTGTCTGAATGACTACAAGTTCAAATCTAGAGCACTGGAGTAGATCAAGATCTTATAGCTGTCATGGATACTCTATACCACTAGATGATCTATCGTCTACATAATCATGCTTTGGACCTTAATTTCCCGAATTCCACTTCAGATGCACTATATATGGTCGCTGATCGTTCCAATGATTAGACTACTATCATTTAGATCCCGAAGCAACTACTAGCATAGGAGCTTGAAAAGTTGATGCCTACTGAATGGATCACCAACTACCAAAAGGTGTTCCACGCGCCTCATCGACACTCTTTTCATGCGACGACTCCATTGATTCTGAAGACCTTAAGAGATGGTACTGTTAAGTCCATCTATGCACGGCCCAATGAAGATTTAACTGGACCATCAACATCTAGGACAATCCTTCTGATCCAGCCCGTATATTCTCATACGGAAGGTAAATCTGGTCCTCCTGTTCATTACTTTAAATCTAATAGAGATCCAGTCTATGTCAGTCATCATCGTAGACATTTTGTATGGGATGTCAACCCATCTATGTGTGAACCAGACTATGAGATCTGTCTCAATCCTGAGTCAGATAGTGAAGATGATGATGATCATTATTTAAGAAGGAGAAGGAAGAAGAAAAATCCAAAACCTCATTGTATGCCTTCTTGTGAATATCATTCCCTTAGAGATGATCTAGATCCAGATGATTCTAGCTCTTGTACAGGTCTAATGATAGAACAATCCAGACCTAAATCTCTACGAGAGATGTTGAAGTCGTCTACATGCAGATCTACATACAAATCTAAGCTAGAAGTTCCTGTTATGATTCCTACTCCTCTACCTTGTATGATGGCAAAGCCATACGAGGAAGACTTTCCTTCATTAACCAGGAGTACTGACAATTCACAGCAGGTTGTCTATAACCCTTACATCCGAGCCACAGGAATTACTTCATAAGGAACACTTGTGTCAAATCATCTGATAAAGTTCTCAACTAGCAAACATCCAACGCAGTAGCACAGAACAAAGTCCTGAGAAGGATTGATTTTAAGCTAGGTGGAATCAGTCAACAAAATCATGCTACTTATACTAAAGTCGATGCAGTTTCTAAACAGATCCAACAGATGTACTAGTTATACAAAACTCAGATTCAGCATTTTGATGCTGAACTTTGACAATACATCTCTGCCCATTATGTAGGGCCTAATTTCGACTTTAAAGTTTGTGAGATACAAAAGATACAAGGAATTGTGCAACAAATGGAAGCTGATATGCATTCTACACAATCAAGGACAATCTATGGCTCATCCTCTTCAGAATTTCCAAATACACAGCCAACATATCTAACTCCTCAGTATCAGAAGTATCCAGAAGAAGCTGACTACTCAAAAGTATTCAAATTTAATTATCCTTTGATTAGACAGTACATACATCCTCAGACAACTCCAGAGAAACCAAAGAAGTCAAAACTAAGGCAACAATCTTATCATTTGCCTAAACAAAGAGTTTCTGAGTCTTCAAAGGTTCTTGAGCCATCAACCTCATATACACCACTTGAACCAGTCAACCAGTGGAGTAAACCGTTACAGATTCATACACCTGTAATGTCTCCACCAAAAGTTCAACTTTCTACCTCATCTCTTGGGAAGGACAAAGCTAAATAGACAGAGTTCCTTGCAACTCTAACCACTAAATCTCTTGCAGAAGATTTAAGTTCTCAATCAGATCATACAGAAGCTAGTTTTGAAATCTCTGTTCATACATCTGAAGTTTCTGCAACACCATTTGAACTAGTCTCTGAGTTACTAGTTTCTGAATCATCATCTGAACCAGTTTCTGAACCTTCAACTGATTCTTCAGCACAGTTTGTTGACCTTTCAGAGTTATCCAATGTTCTGATGACCATGCCTCAATATATTGAAGCTGAACCTAAAATTAGTGAAGCATAATCTATGGGTACTAAACCTTTCAGACCTGAACCAGCACCAAAAGCTACACCAACTAAGCTTGTGCAGCTTACTACAACCAAACCTACTTCAGGACCTTGGTTTACATTCGGTGATCTACCCTCAAAGAAATGGAGGGATAGAATACATGAATTTGGTGCATGGATTGATTTTCAAATGACTAGACCTAATTGTCATTTGCTAGATATTTTGTCTAAATTCACATTTCGTTTCACTGGTACTTTACGAGAATGGTGGCAAAGTATAAATGATTATCAAAGCCTTCAGTACATTCAAGTCACTACAGCTGGAACACTACTTGGCATAATTCACAAAGAATTCATTAGTGATTGTCAGCTCATTGATAAACAAATCCGTCAAGAATACTTCGCAATGAAATGTTGTTCTCTTAATAAACGTGATATCCAGAAGCATCTATCTCTTGAATGGATGAAATGATGTTAACTTGCGATATACTTTTATATCATCCCTTCCAGATGAACTATAACCAGAACTACAAAGGACCATAGTTTCTCTACAACGAGACATGTCACCAATATCTCTTGGAGAAATCTATCAACTTGCATTAGCTTCTCTTGATAAGTTATGTTATCAGAATACCTTGTTCAAGAATATTATTAAAGGCGGTCTAGTTCTCAAACAGGCTTGCAAGAAGCCTTATCTCCAGATCAAATGAAAAGATAAAAAGACTTGTGAGTGTCATAACAAGAAGAAAGCTCAACTTCATCAAGTCTACCCTAGGAGAAAGATCCACAGGAAGAAAGAAGGCTATAAGCCTTGGAAGAAATCCTATGAAAGGAAGAACGATGGTACAAAAAGAAGATTTGTTCGGTTCTTCAAAAAGTCCTCACATCAACAGAAGCCTACTCGATGTTTTCTCTGTGGACAACATGGACACTTTGCAAATAAATGTCCTCAAAAAATAAAGAAATATCTCAAGTTGTTGAAACAGCTTAAATCTGTTTTGCCAATTCATTCTGACAACGACTTTGAAGAATTAATTGAGGAGCAATCTCAAGAGGACGAAGATACCAAGTATGCTATCTCTGTATCAACATCTGAAGAATAATCATCTCATTCTTGGATTGGTCAAGGATTTTTGGAAATGAGGTGTTATCCATTTCAATGATAAAATGATAAGGAGTAAGGTGGAAGGTGAATTTCTCAATACCTCTCTTTACTGCAAGAATCTCCTTATAGCTGATATGATAGTGGCATTAAGAGGAACTAAATGAACCACTTGCATGTCCGCAATAATGCCTTTGATCATTGATTCTTTGAAGAGTACAGCGCCCCAATGTGTGTTACTAGCATCAGTTTGTAAGACACGTTGTCCTTGGTCAGGAATCTTTAGTGGCGGAGGATCCTGACAGAGTTGCTTTAGATGCTTGATAGCTTCGGTTTGTTCCTTTATCTAAGATGGTGGATTCTTTTTCAAAAGCTTGGATAAGCTTGAAGTATAAGCAGCCACGTATGGTATGAAATCTCGAATGTAATTAACAATTCGAAGGAATTGTTGTATCTGCTTAACAGTGAGATACTTATCACAAAAGGACGGTGAATGAGACAAATGGCATAAACATCACGATTATCGACTGATAAATCCCATAGACGATGATGAGTCAATTGAAGAGACATATCAATGCACCACTTGTCTAAGGGTTGAAACCATTCCAGAATTTTAATATACTGTGCCCCTTGGTTTTCTAAACCATGATCCTGTTAGCAACCTTGCTATAGAGAGTTACTCCATAGTACGTGGCTTAACCTTGGAAACATAGCCAACCTTCACATCTTGTCAGTAGGTAATACTGAGTCTTGTTCAAAGAAGTGAGTAAGGAGAGAGCCTATAAGAAATTATGGAAACACTGTCTTCTGACCCTGTTCATTTATCATCTACTTTGTCTATGTCTTCTTTACCTTCTAGTGTAAAGCGTGTGTTATCAAACAAAATCGAAAATCTTGTAGAAATTACTCATGTACCTGTAGAAAACCGTGTTTGTGAGTCTTTTTTTTAACCTTTGTTCAGTCCATACAGTATTTATTCTCGTGACCGTTCTTGGATGAGAAGTATTCGTAGTATTTTGTCTACTTCTAGATCTTGTGTGAAAGAAATATGAATGGGTAGGATCAAAGAAGACAGGACAAGGAAGGATGTCATGTTTAAGAAGTGCCAAATGTAGATAATAAAATAAACTCTGATGCAAAATTGGGTAGAGTTCTTCGACAATGGTTGGAGGAGTAGAATACAAAGGAGGAAACTCCTTTTTGTATCTGGGAAACTAAGGAAAATCCATTAACCAATATAATGGAATGGGAAGTTTGAGAGAAGAGGAGAAAAACAAAAGGAGCTTTGAAGGTCTAGAGAGTTAATCAGCAAGTATGTTTTTGTGACCTTTAATGTGTCAAATAGAGTATTTATAGGAAGAAAACCATTCTTGCCAATGAAACAATTGACTATTGGGAATTGAAATCATTTCAGAAAAGTCCAAAGTAGTGATCCAGAATCTGTTGGATTAGAAAGATGTCTATACACATGAAGAGGTGAGACAGCAATGGAACATGCATATAGCAGACAGGGCCAGAGATGCCATATAGTAAATTCATCAATGGTATCAATTTGGTGATAGGTAGGACAAGATACATCACCGGCTCGGATATGAATGACATTATTGCATACTGAAGTCCACTGGCTTGTAGATGGAGTTAGGATTGGTGCATGTGATAAGTGATTCTGGCGTAATCGGCACCTTGAACCATATCTAATACTGGCGCACTGCTACAACTTGGTCAACAGAACAAACTCTTTTAAAGGATATTCAATAATATTTCTTTTACTTTTTTTTTTCAAAAGAAAGAAAATAGAAAAAGACCTAATTCGTATAGAAGATTTTAAATATCAGGGCAAACTGATAGGAAAGGAAATAGAAACTAGGGTTTAACTATAAATTCTTGTACACTCTCTTGCGGAAGAGCAGCGGCGGCGACGTGAGAGATCAAAATGACGACGGCTGCAGGAGAGTTGGTTTGGGAGATAGTGAAGAGGAACAATTCCTTTTTAGTGAAGCAGTTCGGTAGAGGAAACGCCAAAGTTCAATTCAGTAAAGAGCCCAACAATCTCTATAACCTCAACTCCTACAAACACTCCGGTATTTTTTTTATTCTCTAATTTTATGTGTCGATTGGAACTTTTTGTATTTCCTGATCTGGTTCATGGGGTATTGGGAGTGGGTGCAAGAAATTGATGTTTTGGTTTTATGGGGTTCGATTTAGGGTTGGCAAACAAGAAAACAGTGAGCATTCAGGCCAGTGGCAAGGACTTGTCTGTTGTTCTGAGTACGACCAAGACGAAGAAACAGAACAAGCCTGCTGCTTTGCGTCACGATTCTGTCATGAACAAAGAGTTCCGTCGCATGGCTAAGGCTGTCGAGAACCAAGTACGTTTTCATGTTTTCTCCGTCTCTTTTGCTTATTGATGCTCTTTATTGGTTTGTTTTAATCTGATAACTGTTCTGTACGGGTCCTTCTTGATTGAAATGTTTGTAAATGATTGCAAACCTTTAGCTTTTTTGCTACTGCTCGAATTGCTTTGTTCATTTTCTTTGGATAAACATTCTTGTTGAGTAACTTTATTGAATCCTTCGGGTATTGTTCAAAAGATAGAACTTACATTCTTTTATACTGTTTCTGCTCTGGTTTGGTTATAGAAAACTTATTGGATATGTCCTTTGTAACGAGGTTGACTATCCACTTCGTTGTTTAGTCAGTGTGTGGTTTCGGGATATATCAAATGTATTACTGGAATCTGTTGGATCATGCTGGTATTGCCTGCAGTGATGAGCCTTTAACATGTAAGAAGAATATGACGAAGATTCTTCTAAGAAATATACTTTTAACGCTTGGCTCCTGATCTTAATTCGTATGGATTTTGTCCTGTGTCGCCCTATGCCTTCGTATTTCTCTTAGGAGTTGTGATTTCATAATTTCTATTTATTTCCAATTCTGTCTTTAACTATTCTCAATTTTATGTTTTCTGGACAACATTGATTTTATGTGCTGCTTGTCTTGCTCGTTGCTTCCTCTGTTGTTTCATTTGTTATTTCTTCGACATGTGATTTCTAGATACATCAAATGTATTTCTGGAAGCATCCCATCTGTTGGATCATATTGGTTTTGCCTGCAGTGATGAGCCTTTAACATGTAAGAAGAATCTCTCAAGGATTCTTCTATGAAATGTACTTTTTAGGTTTGGCTTCTTAGTTTAAACTTTATGGATTTTTGGTCATATGTTTCTGATGTGTTGAGATTTAAGAAATTCTATTTATCTGCAATTCTCTCTTCAACTATACACAATTGGTTTGTTTTTGGAAAAAAACATCAATTTTCGGAATTGCTTTTCTTACTCATTGCTTCCTTTGGTTGTTTCATATGCAGTTATTTCTTCATATTCTAATTATGTTGTTTTGTTGGAACTATTTATGAAGTGATATTGTAATTGTTTTTTCTTATTTATTTGTTGCTTTGTTAGCATTCTGAAGTGTGAAACTGTTGTGTTTATTTGAAATGGGTATTGGGTGATAATGGTTATCTTTTCATTGTGTTTATTTATTTGTTATTTTGTTAACATTGTTAAGAATTGATTTGCTTGTCACTCATTGCAGGTTGCTGATAACTACTACAGACCGGATCTAAAGAAGGCAGCTCTTGCAAGGTTGAGTGCCGTGCACAGGAGTCTGAAGGTTGCCAAATCTGGTGTTAAGAAGAGGAATAGACAAGCCAGGAAGTGACTTCAGAGGTCGCATTAGTCACATTCTGATTGTGCTGGAGACATCTATCTCATCATATGGACGTACTTTTGGATTTTGTTTTTACTTATAACTTGCTTTACAATATTATACTGTATCTGGCTTCCCTTGTCTGTTGTTTTGGTTCTTTTGGGATTTTCAATTCATTCTTTGATGATACTCTTTATGACCTAGTTTGGACTTGAAATTCTAAATAATAATTAAAATCATTCTTTGATGATACTCGTTATGACCTAGTTTGGACTTGAAATTCTAACTAATAATTAACAAATAAATTATAGTTGCGATTATACCAAACAGCATGTCGTTTCCTTTCCGTTGCGTCGTATCAGAATCTACGGGGCCTTAGCATGTAGGAGATCCGCTCATTGTTCGTGCAGAGCAAGATGCTCTCTGACGAGGTGCTTTCGTTTAAGAATTTGACCGGTCTCTGCTACGTTCACCTTGACTCCAATTTCGGCTCTGCTGCAGTTGGTTGCTTGCAGGGTCTCACCAGCTTGCAGACTGATTATGGGAAATAAAGAAAATTTAGCTTCTCGACTTCTTCCCCTCGATCTTACTGCGCCCTGACTACTTTGAATGTCAATGAAGCTAATGTCTTTGTCTTTAGGACCAGTTTGCAGAACTGGAGGCTTAGTTATAATAACTTGATGGATGATTCTATGGCTGATTTATGGCTGATTTTGACATAAAAAAGAAAAACTTGTGATTGAATGATTAATGTGATACGAACTCCACAACAGGAGCAGCAATTAAGCCGCTGTTTGTGTATCAGGACTGCTGCAGGAGACGTGGAGTAAAACGTGGGAAGAAGGCTCATCAAAATTGGGGATTGGTGTTTTGCAAACTGGACACAGCGTGGGACAACTGACAGAAACAAGTGGAGAAGTGTAGTTACTGGGTTCCAGCAATTTTTCATTTGATTTCTCACGTATATATGTTATTACATAGGTAACGAAGGCAGATAGTTTTCATCCCAAATTTAGTGTTTGCTTGAGGTCAAAGGGTTCTCTCTATATCTTTTTGACTCGCGATGGGTCGTAAAGGTCGTAAGACTCACAAATCTGAAGTTTCTGAGGTTTCAGAGTTTGATTTCTCTGCGACACCGCCTATAACTCGATCTCATACCACGATGTGCTTACTTTATGAACCAATTAGTCCAGGTTTGGTTACAAAAGAATCAATTTACAGGTCGAAACGCTTGATCTATGACTTATACTTACTGGGATAGTCTTAAGGCTTTTGATCGTGCTTCCTGCGTTTTAGCTCTACTGATCTTACATGCAGTAGGAGCTTCAGAAAAATCAAGTTGAAATTTGGTTAACAGGCTTCCCATTGTCTGGTCTAATTGTGCTTGTTACTGTTTGACTAGCCATTCTGCAACATCAGTGGGATATTAATGATAACTCAGTTGATTGATGATGTTAGTATGTAGATTCAATTCATAGAATTCCAACATTCGCTATAACTATCAGGACACTAGGTTTGGCAAGTGTTAAAACAGCCCATAAGTCAAGGTTTTATAAAAAAGTTTGGTAATTCTAGAGGATACCGAATCTTCTAATTAAGCTTCTTTTACTTTTCTAAGATGAAACATCGAGGAACATGACTCCAGGCTGTCTTGGTATTTTTCTCTCCTTTTTCTTATCCCCTTCTCAAGAAAAAAAAAAAAAAATCAAAACTTGAAATTCCTACATTTTAGGGGCGTGGTTTGAGGAAACCGGATGATTTATCTAAATTTCTTGGAAGTATCTTAACTTCTGAATCAAATTCACGGAACCCTATTACTATAGCAAGTTAGACAATATCAAATTGTTGGTAAGAGACTTGATGAGATTTCAAAAACCTCATGATATTCTGCTGTACAAGGCACAACCCATGGAATAATACTTATAAACCAAAGAATATATATACTAGTCAAACAATAACATACTTGCAACTATCCTTTTAATCTCCAATTAAGTATTGATTATCAATTCTATAGTAACAAATAGAGGTCACGACCAGTTCATCGAGTTGAACAAAAACCAAATTAATAGACTAACTGAAAAAGTCAAGTCAATGATATGGGCTGTTTACACGTAATTAATGTTGTATAATATTACATTACTTGCCTTGGTGTACTTCTCCAACCTCGTATAAAAATGCCTGTCCCTAACTTGTGAACCACCTACGCCATAACTGGGTGTTCAGAAAAAAGAGAAAGCGGCTGACATTGGCCTTATGTCTGTTAAGAAAACTCCTCTTAACAAATCCAACTCTGTCAAGGTCGTTAATGATCACCTTACATCGAAACGTAGTCGACATGATGATACTAGATGCTTCCCTTTCATGGAAATATCAATGGAACCAGGAAAGTCCCTGAGGAAGTTGGATTCCGGCAAGTTTAAATCTGAGATCAGGAGATGGGCTAAGGCTGTTGTGGCTTATGCTCGTCAGGTCAGTAGCAGAATTGGAAGCTCTCGCCGCAGCAGCCGGACTGCAAGTTCTCGTGATTCTTCACAACTCTACTCATCCGGTTGAATCAAATACGGGTGAAGAATCATTAGCCTGAATCGAGATGAAGAGAAGGGTCTTGAAAGAAAAGCGTCATGAATGACAAGGAGGATAAAGAATCCAGAGATGTAATAGATTCTGCTGCTATATACTGCATATGTATGCCTGCATATAGTCGCTTTTTCAATAAGGAACAACATGAAGAAATTAACATTTGTAATCTTTTTAGTCTCATTGAGTTCTATGTTTTCTGTTCTTCATTAATTGAGACTGTTTCTTAGGATGTAAATGCGATAACTTTTCAATAAAATTCGTCCCAAATGTACAGCAAGAGCTATTCCCAGGTAGTAAAATTTGTGATCTTTGACAATGCACTGCAGAAATTTCACTAGAGGATGAGTTCTGTGCAGAGGATATAACCAGTGTACAGTTTTTTTGAAAAAAAAAGTGGAAGTATAACCTTAACAACATTACAGCTTTGCAACTCAACTTTCACCTTTAATAAGGTTTAACTAATTAACTCAACAATCCCAGACTTACAAATTGTCACAAAACATTACAAAGTACAACAACCCTATTTTACAAACATTTGGAAAAGGGGCTCCAATTCACAAATACCACTTATTTTTCGTTCTTGTACTGGCTCCATCGTATGCTTTAAGCACCCTTAGAATTTCTCTGGTCTAACAAATCGTGTTATGGACGAATGTCTACTTGTCCCATGTATCCCTCTGTTTTTCTATAATTTCTTTCACTCCATAATGAGTAGATACAACAACTAAAAGCTATTTTAAGGATAGCTCCATCATTTCCCAATTTATTAATCATTTCACTCATCCAGTGTATAATATCTATCCAATCAGTAACCACACAAAACACATTCCACAATTGTTGTATTCTATACCAAAGTGTAACAGAAAAGTTACATTGGAAGAAAGATGAGAAATAGTTTTAGGAGTTGACTTACATAATAGGAAGAGAAGGTCTATTAGGCCAAAACCCCTATCCTTGGCCCTTAGTTTTTGTTTAGCTGCAGCCATGTTATGAACGAGGCTCTAATAGTTAAGGTTTTCTCCCACACCACTTTGTAGCATTTCGCTTTAAGAGATGTAGGCCTAAGGATTTCCATGTAAGAGGAGTTGCTATCCTTTCTTGAACTTTTTGCCATCCATAATAGTTTTTCTCGTCTGTTTTAGGTGAACAGTTAGAAAATAACTGAGCTAACCTTCATGCACCCCTCTTACTGCACCACCAATGTTCCTGTATAACAAATTTAACTTTGGAGTTGGGAGGAAATTTGCGCCTTAGCTAATTTAATTCCTCCCTCACATCAAGTGGGCTACTAATGGTCCAATTATCATACCAAGCCACGTAGAGTGCCCATTTTCCATTTGTTTTTTTAATAAAAGGATAAATAACTTCTTTTTACCTTAACATCTGAATCAAGCTCCAGGAATGTTCCATTCCTATCTGTAATTGTCAAAATGAGGTATACCTCAAATAATATTCATTTATCCATTTGGACCAAAAGGCTTCCTTATCATTGCAAATTCTCTAAATTCTTTTAACTATCAAGACTGTTTGAATCATCTGAATTAAGGCCAATCCTATCCCACCTTCCTCTTTAATGAGGCATAATATTTTCTATCTTCTTTTAGCTCCCTTGTAGTTTTTTATTTTATTGGACCATAAAAAGTTTCTAATACATTTTCAATCTCCTTATTCAACATCTTAGGTAAGAAAGATGGGAACTCTAGTGATTGTGCAAATTCTTCAAAACTGAATAAATAAGCTATGATCTCCCACCACAAGACAGAAACTTATTTTGACAATTGTTAATTATGTTTGTGAACATTTCCATAAGAGGAAAGCATTTTTCGTATCATGGTTTTTTTTGGGAGATATTGGGACTCCCAAATATTTAAAAGGCATGCTACTAGTCTCCAATCATGATATTAAGCTCAGTTTATTTTGATTCAGAACATCTCCTGATAGATAATTTTGCCTTTTTGATAGTTCATTTTCAATATTGAGATATTTGAGAAGCCCTCTAAATTGATCAATGGAATCTTCAGTGAGTAGGGATCCACTCCACAAAGTAAAATTAAATCATCTGTGAAAGCCAAATGAGTGTTTCATCTCCCTACATTTCTGGTGGTATATGAATCTTTTAGCATTTTCTGTCTTCACTTGGATAACTCTAGATGGAATCTCAATACCTAAAGTGAATAGGTAGGGGAAAAAGGATCCCTTTGCCTAATTCCTTTAGTTGATTTGATTACCCTAGTGAGGCACCATTAATTAGAATACCAAAGGAAACAAAGTTATATAAGAATGTATCCATTATATGAACTTTAGGAGATAACCAAATGCTTGCAGACTCTAAATAGTGAAGCTACATTGAATAGTATCAAAGGCCTTATAAAGATTAACCTTCAGCGCATAACTCTTAATGGGTCTTTTGGTTTCATAATCCTTCAATAACTCTTGAATCATTTATATGTTATCACTAATATTTTTATTTGGAACAAAAGCCCCTTGTGTTATGTTGATTTTTCCTATAAGGGACTCTTTGAGCCTTTGAGCTATTAGCTTTGAGATGACCTTGTATATTTTGTTACAATAGGAAATCAGTTGGTAGTCATTCATAGCTCTCAGGTTTGACTTTCTAGGAATAGGCAAAAAAATATATTTTTTCTCTTTCAGAATTTTAACCTTAGAAAAGAGTTCTTGTACAACTTATGTCACTAAATCGCCAGTAATAGCCCAAGTACTTTGGAAAAAGTGAGTACTAAAACCATCTGACCTAGGAAACTTATTTGGGTTTAAGTTAAATAAAACCTCTTTAATTTGCTACCCCATTATTAGCCTTAACAAGTTATCCTTTGTTTCCTGGCTTAAACAGTAAGTTACATAAGGTTCAAGCTCATTCAATTCGCATTCTACTTCCTCACTCGTAACCTATAGTTTTTGGTAGTATTTGACTGTAGTTTCTTTAATTTCCTCTTTACTATGAGAGAGTCTTCCCTCTTAATGCAGTCCAAGAGATAGCATGTGCATCTCTGGACAGATTTGACAAAATGCGGTCATAATTATGTCGACTTCAAAAAGCAGTCAAATTTTCACATTTTCGGAGTTGATTTCTCGTTTTTGCTATTTTTGAAAACTTTTTGATTTGTTATAACTTTTAGTAGGAATGTCCGTTTTCAGTGCTACTTATTGAGTTTTTCGTATTTTTTTGTCTATTTTCAAAACAGGGATATTTTAGTATTTTGCCATTTTTGGTAATTTTTAGGGTTTGACTATTTAAGTCACCCAAACTATGTATTTCGGGGTCTTTTTGATGAACAATAGATCCTGACGGCTGTGTGCCTTTCTTTGCCCTATTTCCTAGCATTCATGTTGAATCAATCGGTAAATAGTGTTATTATCGGTATTCATGATCTTTGCCCTATTTCCTGGCATTGGTGTTGAATCAATAGGTAAATAGTTTTATTATCGGTATTCATGATTCAAATTAATGGTATCAATTTATACCATTGTTTCGCATTGTTTTTGCTACGTTAGTTGGTATCAGAGCCGAGTTCGATCTCTGTGATTGTGCCTCCACGAAAGACTGCCAGATGGGAGAGGTGTATGATCGTGATGAGATTGAACAGTTGGTTGCCCAAATCGTAGATCGCCATATGGAGACTGCAGTAGAACGTATGATGACGAGATTCAAAGAGGTATTGGAAAATCTGAATATTCCTAGGCATCGTAGGAATCCAGTACTTAGAGAAGTTGATGATGATTTTAACGACAAAGAGGGTGATGACTATTTCGACGAGCCTGTGCGCAAGCATCCTAAAACATGTGTTGAGAGAGATCATCAGAGATGGGAGACTAGAATGAGGACATGAATTCTTGAGTTACATGGCAGTCTATATCCTGAAAAGTTCCTGGATTGGTTGGCTACAATAGATGAAATTCTATATTTCAAAGATGTACCTGAAAATAAAAGGGTGCAATTGGTGGCTGCCAGATTTCGAAATAGGGCCACAAGTTAGTGACAACAATTAAAATTAAACCAACAAAGATTGGGTAAGTCTAAAATTGTCACGTGGGAAAAGTTAAAGAAAAATATGCGTGCTAATTTTCTGCCCTACAGTTTCTAGTAATTGATGTACCAAAGGTTGCAAAATTTGAAGCAGAAAACGAGATCAGCAGATGAATATACTACTGAGTTCTATCAACTCCTAGTAAAAAGAAATTCAAGAGACTAAGGAGCAGTTGGTGGCGAGATACATTGGCAGGTTGAGATTGCAAATCTAAGATACTGTCAACATGTTAAATCCTGTTTCTATTTTGGCAGTGCATTAAAAAGCACTGGTGGTGAAGAAACAGTAGCGATACGTAAAATCTGGTACTACAGGAAGTGCTAGCGGTGGTGGCGACAGTAATAATGGCGCTAGTGGCAGTAGTAGTAATCGTGTAGGCACTAGTGGTTTTGTTAATAATCTTACTATATTCAACAAACTTGGAACTAGTGGAATTAAGTGTTTCGGTTATGGTGAAGTAGGGCACAAAAAAAATATTGTAAGAAGTCAGCAAAAGAACTTTCTTTGTAGATAACGATGATGGTGATGATGAGGAAGATGTGTACGTGGGAGAGGAGCCTGCATTTGATACTGATGCAGTTGACGAGGAGATTGTGACTGGAGATGTGGATACTGCATTGGTTGTTTAAAGATCCTGTATGACTCGAAGAGCAATTCTCGATGATGAATGGTTACGGAATAATATCTTCCAGTCCACTTGTATCGTCTTAGGTAAGGTCTGCAAATTTATGATTGACGCCAGTAGTTATGAAAACATTGTGTCAACTTAAGCAATACAAAAATTAGGCATCAAGATGGAGCAGCACTCGATACCGTGCAAACTGGCTTGGCTGAAAAAAGGTGGTAAGGTAAGAGTTTCTAAATTAGCTTTAGTTACTTTTTCCATTAGTTCTAAGTATAAGGATTTTGTGTGGTGTGATGTTATGGATGCGTGTCATTTGTTGATGGGATGTCTGTGGCAATTCGATAGAGGGGTTACATATGATGGTAGAACCAATATTTATAGTTTCATGTTTCAGGGAGTGAAAATTGTGTTAGTGCCCTCTAAGGAGTCTATTGAGAACAAGTCCATGAAAGACAATGTTGCTTTATTGTCTTGGGCCAAGTTTCAAGAAGAATTGCAGGATCTCGAGGTGGTGTATGCCTTAGTAGGGAAGGAGGTAGTTGAAGGTGTTGCAACACCAGATGCAATGGCGCCGTTGATCACTAAATTTTAAGATGTTTTTCTTGAGGAGCTGCCTGACGGATTACCTCAATTACATGATATTCAACACCAGATTGATCTTGAACTTGGTGCTTCCCTCCCAAATCATCCTCAATATAGAATGAGTCCCAGAGCATGAAGAGTTGAAGAGGCAAGTTGAAGAGTTGTTGGCAAAGGGGTTCATTCTTGAGAGTATAAGTCTTTGTGCAGTTTCGACCCTTCTTACTCTAAAAAAGATGGTTTCTAATGCATATGTGTGGACAACCGTGCAATCAACAAAATTACTATGAGGTATTGTTTTCCTATTCCTCGTTTAAATGACCTGCTTGATCAACTGAGTGGTGCTAAAATATTTACCAAACGAGATTTGAAAAGAGGTATCACCAAATTCAAATTAGGCTTGGGGATGAGTGGAAAACAACCTTTAAAACGAGGGAGGGATTGTATGAGTGATTAGTGATGTCATTTGGCCTGTCAAATGCGCCTAGTACCTTTATGAGGGTGATGAACGATATTTTGAGGCCATTCATTGGCAAGTGTGTTGTAGTGTACTTTTGGCAATATTTTGATCTATAGTGCTAACCTAAAAGAGCATCTTTAGCACTTGCAGGATGTTTTTAGTGTTCTTCACAGGGAGAAGTTTTATGTCCTTTTCCTTGGTTGTGTTGTTTCTGGAGATGGCCTGTAAGTTGACGAGTCCAAGGTTGAAGCAGTTCGAAATTATCCTATACCCAATACCATTACAGAAGTTCGCAGTTTCATGGGTTGGCATCTTTCTATAGGCGTTTCATTCCACATTTCAGTACCATTATGGTGCCTATCACTAACTATATGAAAGGGACGAAATTTTCCTGGATTGATGAAGCAAAAAATGCATTCGAACTAGTCAAACAACGCCTCACTATAGCTCCAATTTTAGTGTTGCCTGATTTCCGCCAATTTTTCAAGCTACATTATAATGCATCTAAGGTAGGCATTGGAGCAATCTTGAGTCAGAACAGCAGGCCTGTTGCATATTTTAGGAAGAAGTTGTTTGGTCCGAAGTTAAGATACAACACCTATGATGTAGAATTTTATGTTGTGGTTTCAACTGTCAAGCACTAGAGACACTACCTATTCTATAAGGAATTTATTCTATAGACTGATCATGAGGCGTTAAAGCATTTGCACAGCCAAGACAAAGTCTCTGCCTGACGTGCCTCGTGGGTTACAGACCTAGAACATTTCACTTTTGTTGTGCAACATAAGTCTGGCTTGACAAATCAAGTTTGTAAACGATCTAGAAGGGGGAGTTGAATAGATCTCTGAAGCTTTTCGAGGAATTCTACAATATAATCAGAAGTTAATTCACACAAAACCAATTTAATTAAAATCAAATACAAAGAGTAGAGAAGAA
>JAOSBL010000001.1:10205887-10220211 GCA_027568915.1 Erythroxylum roraimae | reverse complement strand
ACGTGATTTAGACATCAAATGAGAATAAAAACTAAGTGTAAAAGTATAAAAAGATAAGAAAATATGAGTGCATCATCATACCTTCTGCAAGATGGCTTTTTATTTAAAGGGAACCAATTATGTATTCTCGATTGTAGCTTGCGGCTACAAATTATTACTGAATTGCACAAGGACGAATAAGTGGGGCGTGATAGAACCTTGAAGTTGGTGCAAGCTTCCTATTTTTGGCCAACCATTTGAAAGGAAATCGAAAGGTTTGTGCAATGCTGTCGAATCTGCCAAGTTTCAAAGAGAACAACAACTAATGCGGGCTTGTATCAGCCTTTACTAGTTCCTATGCAGCCTTGGGTTGGTATAAGTATGGATTTTGTGATTGGGGTTACCGAGAACACATTGAGGTAAAGATTCCATCTACATTGTTGATCGTTTCTCTAACATGATTCATTTTATTCCTTTCAAGAAAACTACTAATGCCATTTGTGTGGCGCAATCATTCTTTAGAGAAGTGTATAGATTGCACAGCCTGCCATCTTCAATTGTTTCTGACAGAGATACCAAGTTCCTTAACCATTTCTGGTGCAACCTATGGAAAATGGTAAATACACAACTGAGTTTCAGTAGTGCTTATCACCTCCACACTGATGGGCAGACTGAAGTCGTGAACTGTTCATTGGTACTTTGTTGTGGAGTTTGGTTGGTGAAAATGTGAAAAGTTGGGATATGAAGCTTAGCCAGGCTGAATTTGAACAACCATGTGGTCAATCGTAGTACCAGGTATAGTCCTTTTTAGATTGTATAATTTTGTTCTTCCTCAAGATCCTCTTGATTTATTGCCTCTACCTAGCAAGACAAGATTGCACGACAAAGCAGAAGATTTTTTTACTGGATTGTAAGATGTTCATAGGGTTGTTCATGACAATCTACTAAAGGCTGCCAATAAGTACAAAGAGGCTGCAGATAAGAAGAGACGACATGTTGAGTTCTAAGTGGGTGATTTTGTGTGAGCAATTCTGAGGATCATTTTTCTATTGGTGATTACAATAAATTGTCTGCTTGGAAGATTGATCCTGTGCAGATCATTGAGAAAATCAATCCTAATGCTTACCATTTGAAGCTGCCAAGTCATAGTCGTACAGTTGATGTGTTCAATGTGAAGCATTTGATTCCCTTTTCTAGTGATTCGTTAAACGATGGCAATTTGAGAGCAGATTTTTTCCACCCCGAGAAGAATGATGCAGTCCAAGAGATAGTGTGTGCGTGTCTGGAAAAATTTGACAAAATAAGGTTGTAATTTTGTCGACTTAAAAAACAATCAGATTTTCGCGTTTTTGGAGTCAATTTTATGTTTTTGCTATTTTTGGAAACTTTTTGATTTGTCATAACTTTTAGTAGGAATGTCCGTTTTCAGTGCTACTTATAACTTTTTCATATTTTCTATCTTTTTCCAGAATAAGAATATTTTAGTATTTTGCCCTTTTTGGAAATTTTTAGGGTTTGACTATTTAAGTTGCCCAAACTATGTATTTCAAGGTTTTTTTGATGAATAATAGATCCTGACGACGTTATGCCTTTCTTTGCCCTATTTCTTGGCATTCGTGTTGAATCAATAGGTAAATAGTGTTATTATCAGTATTCATGATTCAAATCAACAATATCAATTTATACCCTTGTTTTGCATTGTTTCCGTTGCGTCACGTCCTTATTTATGATGCAAGTAATATTATTACTATTCCTTTGCGCCAAGATTGAGGAGTGGAAAAATTTTGTATTGAAATCACCTTTCTTGATCTGTCTCTCTATTGCCACATATTTTAACAAAGAATAGTGTTATTGAAGTGCCATGTTAAATTCCTCTCGACTCTTTTCTTCTTTAATTCTAAGAGGCTGGTTATAAGAGTTTTAGTAGCAATCATCCTGTGCACTCCTTAAATTATCCTTAGCCTTCTAAAAATTTTGGGTCGTGTCATTACCCTTTAAAAAGGCTTTGATCCTCTGCTTAACACACTATAATTTTCTCATAAGTTTCTATGCCTTGCAACCTACTCCTTCCTCATCCCATATTTCTTTTACCAACTCCATGATGCCCTCTTTTCCAGTAACGAAATTGAAGAATTTAAAGGACAATTTCGGGCTAGGTAGGGATTTTGGGCTGCTTAACTTAAAAGAGGAGTGGTTAAAACATAAAGGTTCTCCAAACCAGGAAAATGAATTCGGGAAATGGTTCATCCAGTACTGGTTGACTAAAACTCGATCCAACTTCTTTCTAGTAAGCATTCTATTGAGTTATTTATTGAATCAAGTGAAGCAGTTCCCCCTATATCAGATATCTAATAACCCCATCTGGTTTAGGCTCTGTCTCAAGTCACTGCCAATGCCATTCAACTCGACTCCTTCCCCTTCTGCTTCATTTTGGCCAAGTATGCAATTAAAGTCTCCTACTACAACTCATGGCCTTCCTATTATAGTTTGAATAAATATTAGATCCTCCCAAAGTAACTTCCTCTGGAATTTAAAATTAGATGCATAGACCGCTATCATTGTGAAAATAGCTAACCCCTCTTAATTGCACACAAAATGGATGAATTGATCTATACTTTTGGTGACTTCCATTTGCATAGCCTCAAAGTTGAATGCATACAATATTATAATATTATAATGTCGTATGTAGTTTTCCTTTACGTTCCATTTGCTGCCTAAAAATTCATACTATCTGATCATATCATTCGAGCTTTAAAATTTATAAGCCCTCAAATATCGTAAGCGCACAGGTTACGATTGTAGTATAAGAGGTGTCGTTCCCGCAAGGAGAGGGACTAATCTATTCCTAAAATCTAAGGCTAAAAAGATATGAAACTCAAAATAAACAATGCAACAAAAAGTGATTACGAGAATTGAATTCAAGCACTTAAATTAGAAATTAAACACTAAGGAATTAACAATTAAGCAACAAGCACGCACAATAGAAATTAACCAAGAATTTACCAAGTTGTGAGAAAGGGGATTTTAATTATCATTAATGCTAGTCTAATCGACTATGTGTCAAACGAGTGTCGGTTCTAGACTATCCTAGGGCTGATTATTCTCTCTCGAGTTATAATCATTAAACCCTAAATTATAAACCCTAATCAGATTATGGAATTTTCAATCTCTCAATTCACAAATTATCTAAAACCCTAATTAGATCTGAAGCACTCTAATAAACTATCGGAATATCACATTGGATCTCTCTCTACACAATTACCAATATGATTTGCCACAGTTTCTATTAAATCGTTTTTCATTCAGTTCACCCTCTCAGTTTGTTACCAAATTATGCATGGATGCAATCAAATCACGACATTCATCCAATAAACACAATCAATTAAATTATCATTAAATCAAAATAAAATCCCGAAGAAGAGTTAGAACATCATCAACATTCTACCATCTATCAGCATACAATCCATCCCAACTTTATACATGAATAAAATTGAAACGAAAAGGAAATAGAAACTTAGAATGGACGATCTGGGAAGGCAGTAGCAATAGGAAACCTCCTGAGCTGGGAAGCAGGTTGAGACCACTTCTTATTCCTCTTTCTTCCTCTTCCTCCTCTTTTCCTCTTTCTCTCTTAGGGTTTCCAAAAGTGGCTGCAAGAAAAGCTCCCTTCTTTCTTCTTTTGTCATTCTTTAAATAGTCTCTTATGTTTTAGATAACCGTAGGGCTTTTTTAAGGTCCGAAAGGTCCAAAAAGTCCTTCAAAACATGAAGTTTATAAGTGTCTGCGTGTCTGCCCGATGCAGGCCACGACCGTGGCTCACATCTGAGCCTTCTGTCACAATCGTGGTATGTAGGCCACGATCATGGCCATTCTTGAAGCTTTTGTCACAATTGTGGCCTGAGAAGCCACGATTGTAGGCTATTGTTTCGACCGTATGTCTCCGAAACTCATTCGTTCTTCGATATTGACCCTGAATACTCGCAAACACATCAAGGTACCTCAAAAACATAATATTTAAGCTTAAAAGCTTGTACTAACCCTTAAAACCTTAAAACATAAATAATTAACAAACTAACACAATTCTAACCTAAACATATACTAAATGATTGAATTAACGGCTAAATACATATCAAACTATGCCCTAAAATATAATGCAATTTACATTTATCACATCCCCACACTAAAACATATGCTTGTCCTTAAGCAAACAAAATAACAAACAACACAAAATCACAAAGCACACAATGCAATAATTAGATAATAGCTTCAACTTTATGAAATAAATTTAACTTTAAACATAATCATTCAAGTTGTTCCAAATCATTAATATACAAAACCTGCGTCTAGGAGCTTTGGACTAAATATACATATTAATCAAAACTTAAATGTCAAGTTTAGTCACCCTTTTCAATTGTACAGACACGTTAATAATTATTTGGCCTTTCAAACTTTGTAACTAATCCTAAGAACATTTTCATGAAAAGTTAAGCTACTTACAAGTTTGGTAGGTTTTTATTAGAAAACATATGTTTTATTACTTTTTGTTGATATGGACCTAGTTTTTTTTACATAGAGGCAAATATTGGTGATGAATGTCGATCCACTTACTTAAGTAAGTCATGTTTTTATTAAGTTGCTTGGGTGGAACATCATTATAGCCTTTTAGTGCGGAGGCATACATTTACAAACACTTTTTTTAATTAATTCCTACCTTTTTGCTTTAGCTACTCATTTTTATGAAAGAATACTAGCAAAGCTACTTAGTCGAAAGACCTAAAATTATGAATGAATATGGCAACTTATAGGGTGATAACTTAACACTGAATCCTAATTAACTTGCATATTTTAGCCAAAGAACCTAGATCACTAATTTCGCGAGCTAATGACTCTTTACAACCTAATAGATTATGTTTAAAATTAAATCGATTCCAATTCATCTAAGCCATTGATACATTCACACAATTCACAATATGCAACCTAAACACACTAACATAACAATATGCAAAATTCACACTCAAAGCAAAACACATAACCTTCCCCACACTTGAATAACACATTGTCCTCAATGTGAGAAGGGTATACAAACACACCAATGGGAAATAAAACACAATATATGAAAAACATAAGAAGAAAATACTAACAAAAATGAAAAGAGAAGGGTTAAAACATGAACTCATTAGGGTGACTGAGATGGGGATGGTGTGGAAGATGGAGACCCAATGCACTTGACACTGACCTATGTTCCCTTTCTTATAATTGATTCAAAGAGAATAAGAGAATTAGCAATCCAACAATTCCACATCATTACAAGCTTATTTTAGAATTTAAAACAAACCTAACTACACAACAATTTAAATCTAACTACTAAACATGCTAATTTAGGGTAATTAGCTTAACATTACATTCTTGGAAGCTTAGCCTCAATTATGAGTGGCTTGCTTCCACCCTTGTTGTTCAACATCAATTTTATAGCTTGTGAGTAAGCTACAAATTGTAAAATGATCAGAAGGACAATATTGATCAAGTTGAGAAAATCAATTAATTTTAGTAATGTCCTTTTCACTAACAAACTGTCAATAAAATAGGGAGTAACGAAACTCCCTAAATCTTCTATTAAGTCTAGCAGTTTGTTTGTTAAAAGGGTGAGTTGCTTTTGTTCTTCCTTAATCACTCCCTTTTCTTCTTCTTCTTTTGCTTCACAAACAGAGACTTTCATAGCTTCTTCAAACTCGATGTTAGTTGTCATTTGTTCTTCTTCCTTATGCTCCTTGAAGATTCGAAATCATCAACTCTTATGAATGGTATTCTTGGTGGGTAAGGCGGAGGAGGAACATTGGGAGGGTCCTCATTCTTTTCTTCATCCTTTTTCTACTTCTCTTGGTCTTCTACAAACTGGGTTTCAGCTGGTCTATCTATTGGTTCTCCTAACTCTTTCCCACTCTTAAGTGTGATAGCCTTAACTTGATCTCTTAGATATACTTTCGTGTCGCTTGAATACTTCCCACACTTTTTGTAGATAAAACATTAGCAAGCTGTTCCACTTGAACCTCCAGGCTGAGAATAGAAGAGGCATAAGTCCTTGTTACTTGGTCAATTTGCTCTTCTAACCTCTTTTGGGCCTCATCCATACTTATGAGCTTGTCCATGATCTTGTCCAATTTGGAACCATAGTCATTGTATTTATCTTGTTGATATCCATTGGCCTTTGATTTCTGAATTGAATCTTAATATTGTTAGACCAATGAAAATTTGGGTAGTTATGCCAACTCGACTGGTATATGCCGGAATAAGGATTACTATCTCCCTGACCAACTTATGCTTCATTAAAGTTGAATTGCTCCACGTTGTTGTTTTCCCTTAACAAGCAATCAGCTGCGATGTAGCTCTCTTGTCCACATAACTGATATTCGTGTTATAATGCTGTGACTAGAGAGGAAGAGATGGCTTTCAGGCTATTCAATTACTTGGTTAGGTTGTCTATCTCAGCCTGCAATGTTGTCATTAAATTTGCAACAATCATTCCTCTTGGGTCCCAAAAGGATGACTGTTGTCTACTTCATTCTGATGTCCAAAAATAACTAGTGTATGCTATGTCTTTTAGCAGATTGTGCTGCTTCAACTGTTTTCCTCATTAATGATCCTCTAGTAGCTGCGTCTATAATGCTCCTTGTGGGTGGATTAACTCTAGTTTAGAAGGTTTGCAATAGGAAGTTTTTGGGTAGGTTATAATGAGGATAGCTCTTTTGCAACTCCTTATACCGCTCCCATGCTTCATATAAAGACTCCCCGTCATTTTGCTGGAAATTGATAATTTCCTTTATTAGGCTTATTGTCTTGTTTAGAAAAAAATACTTATCTAGAAAAACTCGCACCAATTACTTCCAAGTTGTGATGTTGGCTGGGTGGAGAGAATTTAACCAAGCCTTGGCTCGATCCTTAAGTGTAAATGGAAAGAGCCTTATCTTAATAGCATCCTTCGACATCCCAATATATAGGAAGGTGTCACAAATTTTTAAGAAATTAGCTAAATGAGCATTAGGATCCTCATTGCTAATTCGTATAATTGCACATTGGTTCGAAACATGTTTAGCAGTGATGGTTTGATCTTAAAAGTATTCGCTTGCACCGGTGGTCGTGTAATCCCTTGATGATGGGCATTAAGCTATGGCCTTATGACATCCATAAGGGTCCTTCGCTCTCCATGATGTATTTCCTCTACCATCGTTCTTTCCATCTCTTTTTATCATTCAACTCTTGAGATTCCCCATTATTGTCTGGTCATATTCAAGTTGATATGTCATCTACTTTATGCCCAGCTTCTCTCTACTTATTTTTTCACGAAAGATGATGACAAAGCCTTATACTACAAGAATTAAACTAATCTACGCCTCCCGGCAACGTCACCAAAAACTTGTTCATGTCGTTTGAGCTTAAAAATTTATAAGCCCTCAAATACTGCAAGTGAATGGGTTGCGATTATAGTATGAGAGGTGTCGATCCCACGAGGAGGGGGACTAATCTAATCCTAAAATAAATAATGCAACGAAAAGTGATCACGAGAATTGAATTCAACCACTTAAATCAGAAATTAAACACGAAGGAATTAACAATTGAGCAATAAGCACGCACAATAGAAATCAACCAAGAATTTACCAACTTATGAGAAAGGGGACTTTACTTATCATTAATGCTAACCTAATCAATTATGTGTCAAACAAGTGAAGGTTCTAGACTATCCTAGGGCTGATTACTCTCTCTCGAATTATAACCATTAAACCCTAAATTATAAACCCTAATCAGATTATAGAATTTGCAATCTCTCAATTCAAAAATTATCCAAAACCCTAATTAGATCTTGAGCACTCTAATAAACTATTGGAACATCACACATGATCTCTCTCCGCACAATTACCAATATGATTTGTCTGGTTTCTATTAAATCGCCTAACTCTCATTAATATGATTTAATTGTTTTTCATTCAGTTCACCCTCTCAGTTTGTTACCAAATTATGCAAGGATGCAATCAAATCACGACATTCATCTAATAAACACAATCAATTAAATTATCATTAAATCAAAATAAAATCTTGGAGAAGAGTTAAAACATCATCAACATTCTACCATCTATCATCATACAATCCATCCCAACTTTATACATGAATAAACTTGAAACGAAAAGGAAACATAAACTTTGAATGGACAATCTGGGAAGGCAGCAGTATCGGGAAACCTCCTAATTTGGGAACCACGTCTAGACTGCTTCTTCTTCCTCTTTCTTCCTCTTCCTCCTCTCTTTCTCTTCCTCTTTCTCTCTTAGGGTTTCCAAAAGTGGCTGCACGAAAAGCTCCCTTCTTTCTTCTCTTGTTGTTCTTTAAATAGTCTTTTATGTTTTCAGTAACCCTAGGACTTTTCTGAGGTCTGAAAGGTCCAAAAAGTGCCTTGAAATATGAAGTTCATAAGTGTCTGCACGTCTACCCACATTGTTTCAGCCCACTCTTGGAGCTTCTGTCACGATCATAGGTGGTTCGTTGTTTCAGCCCAAATGTCTCCAAAACTCCTCCATTCTTCGATGTTGACCTTGAACACTAGCAAATACATCAAGGTACCTCAAAAATATAATATTTAAGCTCAAAAGCTTGTACCAACTCTTAAAACACAAATAATAACAAACTGACATAATTCTAACCTAAACACATACTAAATGATTGAATTAATGGCTAAATACATATCAAACTACGTCCTAAAACACGATACAATTTACACTTATCACTATCTTTTAATCTATTGTCCTTTATTTTGGTCTCAAGTAATCTTATAAAACCAGGTTTTTTCTCCAAAATAACTTCTATAATCACTTGCTTCTTTAGAGGGTCATTTAACTATTTGATGTTCCAAAATATCATAGACAAAACTTAATTAGCTATAGGTTAAAACTTATTACATTACCCTGTCCCCTCTTCCTTCTTGATTTTCTCACCGAGGAGTCAACTTTTGTGAATTTCTCTTCCAAGCTAAACTGCTTATTCTAGTCATTTTTAACACTTAGGTTTTCCACCTCCTTTTTATGGGATCAATTTTCTGATTTAGCTCATAAAAAAAGAACAATAGCCAATTTATTGTTCTATTTCTTAGAGCTATAATTAGATATCTTTATAAATCTATTCCCTTCCACCTCTCTAGAACCTATATAAGTATTATCATTTCTTCCTCCAAATGCTTCCTCTCCACTTGGGATTCCATCCAGATAGTTTCCCACTACATTTTCATCTTGTATCTCTAACTTTCTCCTCTTGTCTTGTTTTAATTGATTCTTTTCAAATAATATACTAGATAAATCCTAATAAGTTCTATACCTAAAACCATGTCCCGTAGACTTCCCAATCTTACTCTTTAAATTTGGCTTCCAACTAAACAAAATCATTATTTCAACCTTAACCAGCTTTCTTGTTTCATTTAAATTCATCACTGATATAACATCTAGTAGCTCATCCTTAATATTAAACTCAACATACATTTTCATAAAACGAATTCTTTCTATTATTAAAGTTTGTGAATCAAAGCTGACAAGCTTATTTGTTGAGTTGACAAGAAAGCTCAAATGGTTATGATATTCTTTCTTTCTTTCTTTTGTTTTTTTGGTGTGAAGAGGTCAGCAATTAGCTTACATCATCTCAAGCCTCACTTTAATATTGATCTAGTTAAGTTATTTAGGTAGTGAAAATGTTAGCGGGTTAAGAATTTTCTGGTTATCTATATTTTTCAAAAGAGCTATACGTTCGACCAATAGTGGAAAGTCTTTTCTACATATTGTATGCATAACTAAAAAAAGGAAATGATTACACCTCTCATCATACAGTACTAAATAGAAATAAAATTTAATTAGCCTTAGGCTATATTTGATTGGGTGGTTATTAATGGAATGGAATAGAATGGAATATAATATTATTCCATCGTTTGCGAGGAGGGTTTATAATGGAATGAAATGGAATATGATAGAAGGGGAGAGTTTCAAATTACATCATATTCCATCCTAAACAGTAAAAATAAGTTACCTTCGATTTGGGGGATTTAGGATAAAATGTAAAATGATAAACAATATTTTACTATGTTACATTATGAACCCTTTTTCCAAATAACATTTCACTATATTACATTATGAATCATTCCATTCCTCCGAAACAACAATTTTCCAATATTACATCCTTTTACATTCCATTCTATTATAAATCATTCCATTTCATTCCATTATGTTCTCTATTGACATTTTTTCATTACCTAACATGTCTTTCTCTTACCCTCTTACCTACATGATGCCTCATCAGAAAACTTTAACTAATAACTATAATGGACTCTCAAAGGGTTCTTGAAAATCCACTTAACTAGCTTCAGTTCCTGCTACAGCTTCGGAAGTAGTATGCGTTTTTGTTGGAAGTGGTGATTGAATTCTCTTCAATTTCTTCTGATGTATAATCAGGGTCTTCCAATGTATCCTCCTCCGCTACATCTGTTTTAAGCCAACAAGGCCAGTTTATTCTATTTTCTGCTCCCCAGGACATCTCTTTATGATCTCTTTGAATGGAATTGACCTTCTCCATTAATGTCAGGATCATCTTATGGTTCAAAGCTTCATAGTCCCTGTCATTACATGTAATGTAAAATATACTCTGAGCTTCAGACAGTTGAAAGGCATCTTTATAAGTGAAATGGATGATAGTTTTCGTGTCACTAACCTGTATGTGTAAATAGCATGCAGGAACTGAAAGGAAGCAAGAAGCAGATATGCTAACCGGATTATAATAATCAACCATGCTTGATGATCTATAGTAAATGCTGTCATCCGAAATACTGCAACTTCTACAAAGAATGTAGCAAATAAACCTGCAAACCGAAATCCGCCGGATAGATTTTATGCTATAGGACTACTAAACTTCTGGAACTAACAGAAGAAGAACGAAAAGGGATATCTAATGATGATGGGACATGCTTACCAATATATAGCCTGGCTCTTACATCATATGTTTGCTTTGTGCTGGTGAACATATGGATAATAAAAACTGACGTACAATAGATGAAGAATGACTTAACTATTCGTGATTCTACCAAAATTGCCCTCTGTAAAGCAAATAGCCTTTCCAAAGCGATGAACATGCTTGCTTGCTTTGATTCAAAAGCTTCCTGCAAAAACAACTTACAGGAAAGGTGTGAAGATTTTTGTCAGGAACGATTACTTGAATATTATTTGATTGGCTCTATGCAACAGTACCTGAGAAGTCAATATTGACTTCGAATTCTCGATCAAGTGATCATGCACTTGCTGAAGCTGCTGTTGCCTCTGAAGAAGTTCTTCCTGCTGTCTACGGCCATACTCAGCTAACCGCTGCAATGCATTCCTGCAATTTGATAAGGAAAGAAGATAATTTCTGCCGACATTCTAGTAAAAATTTCATTAAGTAATCATTCCCTTGTTCACCTGCTCTCTTCTAGCGCTTCTGATTGAGATTTAGTCAGCAGTTGAAGACTCTTGAGTGCAGTGTATTGTCCATCTAGAAGTTTTTGTTGGTTATCCAAGGATTTCTCTGCCACATTCTCTATATTATCAGCTTTGTTCTCTAGGTTTTGCATTTTTGAAGACATTGATTCCCCAAGATACTCCATCTGTTTCTCAATTTCTGTAGCTTCATTCATCAAGTCACTAAATTTTTGGTCCAAAGTTTCATAAGCATCCAGGATCGTTGCCATCCCTTCCTTGAAAGTCTCATTCATCCTCCCTTGCTCTTCTCTCAACTTCAGTTGAGAATCAACAATTTCCTTGGATTGCTCAAAAATAGCTTCTGAATGTTTTGACAGAACGTCCAGATGCTGATTTACGTCCTCTGTTGTTTTAGCCACATTATGAACTCGGGCATCGATTGTACTTAAAGAATCATGAATCTTGTTTGAGCTCTGGCACAAGGAATCAGTTCTCTCTTGTATACTCTCTAACTTGTCTTCCGTAACTTCTGCTGAATCTTTTAGTTCATTTACTAGTCTCTCCATTTTGTTCTTAAATGCATGGGCCCTATTGTATAAGCAGCAAAGACCCTTGTCAGCTTTACAATGAAAAAATAAATAAAAAAGAAGTAATATACAGTTCAATTCCTGCAAGCAAATATTAGATCTGTAAGCCATATTAAGTATATGAGATGAGGGAACTGCTGAAGTTTATGTTTTCCATTGAAAAGGAATTTATACTTAACTGTAACTGATGGCACATAGAATTAGTTTCAAGCAAAAATTCCAAGTACACCTTATTCTCGGTGTCAGTTAATTTCCTTAGACAATCAACCATGGGAGCTTTTGTGTCACAATATGGTAAAGACGGCCTCCCTGAGTCCTTCTGGAAGCAATCACTGAGGTGCCAAGCGAATCTGGAGCGTTTCTCCTCAATACCAAGAATCTGTGAGCAACCAGCAAAGAGCTGCTCATAAGCATTCTGCCAGCAGGAATAATGATTCGAGCCCACCAATTTTTGTCTTGCGTTCTCAATAAGTTTCATCCCCTTTTCGTCTCTGAAAACATCCATCGAAAACTCAGCAACAGAGAAGTCCTTGGTGTATGAGGGTGGCTTCTGTGTATGGCGAGCCTCTGAGGAAGAAATGAACCAACCCCATGATCGACAACTTGGAAAACCCGAGAGTAAAATCAAGAGCAAAAGAGTGTAACTCATAGCTAATGTTTTTGTTATTCCGTCTTTTTTTACCCGTAAAGAAACATTACATGCTTCCAAATCTTATATATATATATATATATATACACATATATAATTATATGTATGTATATAGAACTTGGAGTGCAAGAAACTTGAAGGATTTGGTGTTATCGGATTGAAAAGGAAAATCTTGAAAGTGAAAGCAAACTCTTATATTCTCCCCCTTCTCTCTAACTCTTTTACCATACTACCCTTCCTCTCCTCTTTTGGCCTAGGCCACTTGGCCCTTCCTGCCCAAAGTTTTTAACTTGCTTTAGCCTTTGTTTGGATTCTTACTTGCACAAGGGAAAGAAAAAAAAATATTGAAGGGAAAAGAGGAGAAAAGAATGGTAGAGAAATGAGACTTCCTTTCCTTTGTTTGTTTTCCTAATTTATTAAAGGAGGAAATTGAAACTTATATTAGACAAAAGAATTTTTTAAGACCTTTATGTCCTTGATTATGGAACTTCAGCATACACAGATAAGGATACTATGGTAATTTATATATATTGGGGTTCTCTTATCTTAGATTTCTCCTCCTTTCCCACCAATTTGGGGGGAAATATATTTGGCCTAAATTTTTCTCAGTTTCTTCTTCATTCTCTCACTTTTCCTTTGCTTTTTTTTGTTTAAACGGTAGAAACTAAGAGAAGTTCAATTCTCTTCCTTTCTTTTCTCTTGCTTTCCTTCAATCCAAACCAAGGCTTACCTTCACTCTTCTGGCAGGCTACCCACGGTTGTGGTGACTTTTGATGGAACCTGGAGAAACTTCGGAGGTCAAGAAAGATTTCCCTGCTTTGTCGCGTGAGCTTTTCCTTTAGAAAACCCCTAAGCCCAAATAAACACCTTATTCTTGTAAACACTACAGGAGCGAAGGAGAAAGGGCAATTGCCTGCAGGGGTTTGGAAGAAAAAGTTGTTTTCTCCTCCACCGCAGGTTGCTCTTAAGCACTATCAAGGTGTTGTAAAGGATGGAGTCATCTGCCCCTAAGGAGATCTTTGATGCCGGTGTGAAAAAAATGGTCTTCTGCTCTTATTGGATTCGTTTGGAGTAAGTGGCCTACGTTCCCCGTGGTCAATGCCTGGGCAAAAACCCGTTAGGGTCAGAAGAGCTTGGAGAGGGTCTTGTTGAGGGAAGATGACACCTTCCTCTTCAAATTTGGTAAAGATTGCGATTTGAATGAAATTACGGACCATGGGCCATGGCACATTGGCTACCAGCCACTATTTTTGCAACAATGGTGACCTAGGTTGGAAATGTCGTAAAGTCATTTCCACTGTGGGTTCACCTACACAAGCTTCCCATGGAGCTATGGACTCTTGAGGGACTTAGTTATGTGACAAGCTCGTTAGGTCAACCGGTGAGATTGGATGCTCCTACAGCCAATATGGAAAGGGTAGGCTATGCCAAAGTCTGTATAAAGATTTCAAAAGATACACATCTTCCTGATTCTCTGTCAGTACTGAGTATAGGAGATGGTGGTGATATGGTCCACAAAATCATTATGGTAACCTATGTTAGAGTAGTGTCTTAAAGACAATCGCTTTTAAAGCGTTTTGTACAAAGTTATGTACAGTCTTTATCAGGAAATAAAGAAAGGCATATTTCATTAATTTG
>JAOSBL010000001.1:10195204-10205787 GCA_027568915.1 Erythroxylum roraimae | reverse complement strand
TTGTTCTGTTATTCCGCACCGCGTTCATCTGATGAATGCACTGGGATTTCCCGTTCTGGGGATCGTGATTCCCAACAACCTACCCATGGAAACCAGTGGAGAACAAAAAGGGAATCTCAACCAAGAAAACAGACCATCTATCCTAAAGGAAAATCTAGTTCTGAATAACAAGAATCAACAACCCGACCTGATAGAGGAGAGTAGAGGAAGGGATAATTCATTAGTGAAGTGGTTACACCTAGTGAGGAGCACCACCTAGTCCCGATGACTTCCCCAACCATAAAGGAGGAAGCACTATTACTACACTCTAGTTCAGATAATCAGACAAATACGCAAATGGAGTTTTCAATCTCCTAAGGCAGGAAAGCAGAGTAGGTAAATGAATCAGAGGCGGCAAACTAGTTTTACGAGCTTCTTAGGATTTGGTGGAGATTCAGGTAGGGGAATCTGGGACTATAACCAAATAGAATTCAGACCTACAATTGTCTCTAGATGCTAACCACCATACCCCAGCAAAGGTAACTCGGCAAAGTGGAGTTAGGAAAAAGAGTAAAAGGAAACGTAAAGGGGTGATATCCCAGAATGTCTCTTTTAGTATGGAATACGAGGGGACTAAATAATCCCTCCAAACGAGCTGTCCTAAGAGAGCTCATACTGGAGAAGAAACCGTTTTTGGTGGGCCTTCTTGAAACTCATCTTCGAGACCTATCTATACTAAATGCCACAAAATTTTTGGGAGCTCACTAGAGAAGCCTTTCCAACCACAATTCCTTCTTTAATGGTCGGATTATATACTGCTATAATACTGATTTTGTAGAAGTACTAGTGGAGGAGGAAATCACTCAACGCATACACCTTTCTTGTAAGCTTAGAGGTCAGTCAGTTCAATTTGCTATTACATTGATTTATGCTGTTAATTTTGCTTTGTAACAAAACTATTTGTGGCAAAGTTTAATAAGTCTACAACACACAATCTCTGCTTCTTGGCTAACGGTGGGTGACTTCAACTGTATATTAAGCACTAAGAAAGCAGAAGGAGGAAAATCTACACTAATGCTGATACTACTGAACTTACAAATCTACTTCGTCAAATTGCAATGACAGACTTATGTTCCACCGGTAGAGTGCTTACATGGTCGAATAATTAACAAGGCACCATACTTATTAAGAAGAAATTGGATAGGTGTTTGGTGAATTTGGAATGATTAAATGTCTTCTCACAATCTTTGGTGTATTGTGGTGATAATTTAACTTCAGATCATTGCTTTATACTAGTTCGATGTAAGACGGAATTGCAAGGTGCAAGCACCGTTTTGGTTCTTTAATGGTGTCACTTAATTAGAGGGGTTCATGGATATCCTCACCCATTGTTGGCAACCGGAGGTTAGGGGGTTGAAGGCATTCCAGCTTACGACTAAGTAGAGGAAGGTGAGAAATGCATTAAAAAACTTTACCAAAAGCAGAAACCAGAATATCTTCAATCTGAAAAGTCGATTACATCAGGCACAGGAGATGTGTTACACGCATCCGGACGACCAACAATGGAGAATCATATAAATGCAATTACTGAAGGACTTCCAGCAGGAATTAACACTACAACAGTCCATCTAGAGACAGAAGGCGAGGGTGGACTGGCTACGAGATGATGATGTCAATACAAAGTTCTTTCATGCTTCTATTTTAGCTAGACGCAACTTCAATAGAATTGTGGGGCTGTAAGACAATAATAGGGATATGCACTATGAGCAGAATAATTTGTTAGGGCTAGCTCATTCCTTTTTTTCCCAGCTAATGGGACCTGATACAGTGGGGCTTCCCTCCGTTAATTTGAGGTGGATGCTTTGAGGAAACATTAGTTAATAACTTCAGGCTTTTTTAATAGTACCATTTGCAGCGCAAAATAAAAGAGCAATAGTCTTCAAAATGCACCCTTCTAAAGCACCAAGTCTGGATGGGTTCACAGGGTGGTTCTTTCAGCACACTTGGAATATTACTGGGCAATTGGTGGTAGAGACGATACTGGAATTTTTTCAGAACTCCACGATGCTACAGGAACTGAATAGTACCTTCATTAGCTTG
The DNA here is from genome assembly GCA_027568915.1 of Erythroxylum roraimae. Lineage (NCBI taxonomy): Eukaryota > Viridiplantae > Streptophyta > Magnoliopsida > Malpighiales > Erythroxylaceae > Erythroxylum > Erythroxylum roraimae. Next base: position 10,203,708 of record JAOSBL010000001.1, on the reverse strand, counting down.
ATCCTGAAGAAGGTACATCACTAACAATGGGGGATTTCAGGCCTATCTCATGTTGTAACTTGGTTTATAAAATCATCACAAAATTGTTGGCAGACAGTTGAAGGGAATCTTAACAGAAAATATCAATATCACCCAAGGTGCATTTTTACCAAGCAGAAACATAAGGGACAATATCCTCCTTGTTCAGGAATTACTCAAAGACTACTCTTCGGGAAAGCTAATTCAGAGTTGCATGCTGAAAATAGACTTTTATAAAGCCTATGATATGGTGAATTGGGATTTCCTTAGATTGTGTCTGGAATCGCTTGATATCTCAGCGGTATTTGTGAATTGGAATTTGGCATGTGTTCAAACTCCCAAAATGAGTGTGGTGGTCAATGGAACTACTTCTAAACCATTCAAAAATGCTAGGGGGCTTAGATAAGGGGACCCGTTATCCCCTATCTATTTACCTTAGTTATGGAAGGAGTGTCTTGGCTACTAAGTACTCTTTCGACATCCAATGGGCATTTTCAATATCATCATAAATGTCGAGAGTTGCAACTTACTCACCTTATATTGGCGCATGAACTCCTATTATTTTGTGCCACGGATATTACATCAGTTGACATCCTGAAGTACTCCTTATCAACATTCTCCCGATGGTCTAGTCTCTGGATAAATTTCGGGAAAAGTAGCTTAATCCTTTTAACGGATCTACAACAGACAAGGGAATTCTAGCAGGATACTAGGCTTACCCTTCAGCCACTTTACCTGCGGTACTTAGTCTTGATGTTATCTCCTCGTAAGTTGAAGTATAATGAATGCCTTCACATACTGGAAAGGATAAAATCAAGAGTTCTATCATAGCAAAACCGATTCTTATCCTATAGGGGAGACTCACCTTAATTGTGTCAATGCTTAGTAGCTTGCATATACATTAGCTAGCGCATACGGTCCTACCCAGAAAACTAATCAAGGAAATCGACAGATTGCTAAAAAACTTTTTGTGGGCTAGGAAGTGTGATACGGAGGGTGATGCAAAGGTTAAATCAGTGATATTACCAAGCCAAAGATGGTGGGAGGTCTCGGTATCCATTCCACAATAGCTATATAACGAGTGTTAATTAGCAAGAAACTATGGCGCTTAATCACAGACAAAGAAGCCTTATGGACAAAGTGGATCTGTCAAGTTTATATCCAACATCGAAATTTTTGGTAAGTAGATAATTCTATCCATTTCTCTTGGTTCTTTAATGAGTTGTTGAAATTGACGCCTCTTCTCTACCCTTTCATCAAACACTGCATCAATGGAGGTCGTGAAATTTGATTTTGGCTGGACAACTAGTGTGAGGTAAGCCCCCTTACCTAAAGTCCGATTACGACCCATCTTCGAAATCGGCTACCATTGGAAGCGAAGGTATCTGAACTCATATCTGACAGAGAATGGAGAAACAATTTCAGGGGGGCTAATTTACTGATGGCTCATCTTCCTCACATTGGGAATAGAACACTACCTGATACTATATGCTGGACACTTAATCCGAGTGGAGGGTTTACTAATGCCACTTGTTATCGGATTTTCTGCCCTGATACTAGCAAAGTATCTTAGTTTCATCTTATTTGGAAGCAATCCTTGAGCTCGAAAGCATCCTTTATCGCTTGGTTGGCTATTATAAACAGACTTGAACGAAGTGCAAATGGTTTAATCCGGTGGATAAGGAATGTGTGCTATGTCATGCAGCAGATGAAGATTGTAATCACTTATTCTTTACGTTTGAGTACGCCAAAGTGGTTTGGGGTAGGATCCAACACATGATGGGAGTTGAGACATCACTATTTGACTGGCAAGGAACGCTACAATGGTATGTCAATCGTACTCAAAACAATAAGGCCAATGTCATCTTGTTTAAAGACGCATTCACTCAATCCATCTATCAACTATGGAAAAAAAGGAATACCAGAGTGTACAAGCATGAAGCAATCGAAAAATATCAGTTAGCGGATAAAATCTTGAATGAAATTCGAGCGAGCATAGTGGCAAGAAGCGAGGAGCAACAACTGACCCCGAGTATGCAAGCGAGATGGCATATCTGATCATAGATAGGATACCTTTTGGTTTTTCTTTCTAGTTTTAGATAGTCCCTAGTTGATCCTTCGTGTGGAGGCGTGTAAGTTACTGTAAATAGTTAGGGGGTGACTTGGGTTTTACTCCCTTTTGTATATTGCCATAGTTTAACATCCGTTAACTCAATACTATTTCAATTTTCAAAAAAAAAAAAGTGAGAAAAACTAGAGGTCGTGGTCATTGATATATCATCAAATAAAAAATTGTGTTTAGTTTATAATAAAAAAATAATGTACCAAAAGCTTCCAATCACATTATCTTTTATTTTTTAAATTTAATTTCCCTTAACAATATTATAAATTTTTGATATAGCTATATGTATCTGATTTAATAAAATGAATTGAGGAGCACATTAACTCCTCTAAGTAAATAATTGGACCAAATCAAGTTTAAGTTAGTTCATTTAAATTAATTTTTAAATCTAAATATATATAATTCAGCAAATGTGAAGAACAAGCGACTAAAAGAAGTTACAATTCAAGATTTAATCATACTTAAACTAAATATTGAAGCTTATAATTAGTTATTATAGTATCAATATTATTTAAACTCTAATTATGATTAATATTGTTGTTTGAGGTATCTATTATAGTTTTTTTAGTTATATTTAACATATAAATTAGTAAAACAGTGTATAGTTAAAGTACTGTTTACCTAATATATTTGGTGTTCGACAAAAATAAATAAATAAAGAAAACATCAATAATAAAGTAAGAAGGCATTGACTTGAAATTAGTTATGTTTAGTTTAACTAATTATTATTTTATTCATTAGAATTTAAAAAATAAAAAATTAATAATTTTAAAAATTATTGTCCATTAACCTTTTGTTTATTCCATTTAGGGAGGTCAACAAGGCCCTGAAATGATTGCACATTGGATATAAGAGCTTATATGGCTCGTATATATGCTACATAAGACATGACATCATTTTTCATTAAACAAAAAAAAGACACTATATTAGATGAAGGAGGAATAAATTTCCTAATATCTCCCTTTTTTTGTCCCCATTTGGTGTTCTATTTTGGTTCATTCCATCTCCTTCAATCTTTGAAAATCATAGGGAGCTCCAAAATTAGACACGATATCTTCCATTTAGTTTTTGCTCATGGAGAGCTAGTTTGAGAGGTTTAAAGCAAATGTATTTACACTTAAAATCTCATATTGGCATTTAAGGTTTATTAAATTCTACAATTTATTTTGTAGGAATCATTGTTGAAGATTCTTCCACAAATTCAATAGCATGCATGTAAAAGTATTTTTATACTTTTTGCCATTATAGATTGGAAGCTTCTTTAAGGACAACTTGGACTGTTGACAAAGAAGAACCTTTGAAAGATATTTTTTGGGTATCCAAAATATAGGGTAATATGAATTGAAAATGCCACAATTTAATGAATTATTCCTTTTATTGAAAATCTTTAACTATCTTAATGTTATGGTAAGGAATGTTGATTTTTTAAAGATAATATGATAAGAAATCTACACCAAGAAGTGTTGATGTTATCAATAGTTTAAGGGAGAAGAACATGATGCTGATTACAATTGAGGATCAAGAAGTAAAGAAATAAGTTAATTGAATTTGAAGCTTGATGTTATTGTCCAATTAATGTCTAGATCTATTATTGGTTTATGTTTGTTTAAGATATGATAATGATTGAAATGTAATGATCTGTATGGAGGAAAATATATTAATAGTTTATATTATATATAGACTCTATTGCTGTAATTAATATGGAAGAAAATATCTTTATACTGTTAATATGTATAGATCCTATTGTTATAATGAAAGTGGTAGATCAAATTTTCATAAATTTCAAATTCATTCAAATGAAAGACCTAAAAAAGAAGACCAAAAAAGATAAGGCATAACAAGTTTACAAATTTATTTAAATTATTCTTTGTCTTCTCCTCGAGCCTTGCTACCTCTTTTGAAGCTCTATGGATCATTTGGTTTTCACTCTTTTGGTCCTTCTTCTATCACTACCTGTTTTCAACTCTATAATGGCTTCTCCTTTGTTTTCTATTCTTAAAACGTCTTTTTCTTCAGTTCTATTATATGTTCTTAACTCTAGTAGCTCTTCCAGTTGGGATCTCCATTCTCTTCTTTTCCACTTTTTTTCCTCATTTGACAACTTTTTCAATTTTCTTCAAATGGCTCTATCCCTCTTACCACTTTCATTTTTCAACTTAATGTCATAACCTTTAACCCTAAATATAACTCTCATTATGGAGGACTTTCCTCCTTTAACCAACTCTAACTTATTACTTAGTTCCAATGTTCAATTACTTATAGGAATTCAAACACTTCCTATAACTCAAACTACTACCATACTAGACCTAAAAGCATGTCTTGTGTTGATACTGTCCCTCTTAGGAAATCCTAGAAGTAGGTTTTGAGGGATGCTTTAACATCTCTGAAGCTCCACCATTACTCCTTATTCCTTCGATGGTAAAAGAATAATGGCTCTATAGACAGACATTTTTAAGGAAGATGTTGCCAAATGTGAATCTACTCTTATTAGTTTTTTCATGGGCAAAAGGCCAACTTTCTTTAGCTTAAACACTTGGGCAACCCACCATTAGAAGCTTCTTAATCTGTAGGAGATTTAATCCAATGATGATAGTATGTTTCTTTTTAAATTGTGCTCATCCAAACAAGCTTAAAAGGTATTAAATGATAGCCCGTAGAATTATAATTTCAAGCCTTTACTTTTACAATTTTGGAAACTTGGGATTTAACTCTATGATTTAAGGTAGAAACAAATTCCTTGCTCACTAAATATCCATAACATTCCCCTTGAATATTGAATAACTAGAGGCTTGAGTTATTTGGCAAGTTAAATGGGAAAACCTTTGTGTATAGATGAAGCAATAGCTACAATGTAAGGAATTAGTTATACCTAGGTTTATATTTTAATAGATATCAAAAAGGAGCTACCAGAAAGCATTCCTTTACTAATACTTAATGAGGCTAACAATTTCTATGATGACCATGTTTTAATTACTTACAATTGGAGGTTTAAACAACATAATCAACAGTCAGTATATTGGCTACTAAGGAAATGATTCCAAACTAGTGAATATCAGTAGTTAAAACTTCAATATGTCAACTATGAAACTATCAATATTGCTAACTACAATGAAAAGGTAGTGTAATTATCCTTAGAGGATCTTCCTATCAAAACTTTAAGAATTGATACAAACATCAATGATGAACTTCAAATACCTAAAGATAAATCCACTGGGTAAGCAATTGTCCATAATCCTGAAGTCTCCATTATGAAATCTGAAGAGCCTTAGAACTTATCCTTGTTAAGAAATAAAGTTACCTTTATGCAACAAAATTACTACTAAAAACACTAAATAACCAGATCAATAAAACCTTCAATAGTACTTATGCTGATAATAGTTTTCCAATAATCACAAGAAAAAGCTATAAAAGGGAAAAGAAAGAATTAATCTCCTATCCTAAATGAACATCCTAACTTAAAACACTAAAGGAGTCAATAGGCCTAATAAATGGAAAATGATGTTTGACTATATTCATGATACTAAACCATTCCTAATAGGCCTTTTCGAAACCAAAATCAAGGAGAGAAAATGAAAAGAAATAAAATTTATGAATAGGTGTTAGTCTATCATTACAAACAACCATTATCATCAATAAAAGGACTTTAGTGGCTGTTGATTCTAGCAAAGTAGAGACTATACTTGAATTTGTAAAGGAATAACGAATACTTCTTCTCATTGAAATGAATACTTAGAACATAAAGTTCCATGTAACTTTCGTTTATGCATTTAATTGTAACTTTAAAAGAGTTTCCTTTTCAAACAAATGCAAAGAGATTGGGGAGAACATAAATGATTATGGGAGACTTTAATTGCATGATTTGCTTAATAAAAATTAAATGGAATTTAAGCTTAAGGATTCATAGTATGAACTCATAGAATGTACCAATTGCTTGTAGGTTAGTGATTTGAGAATTGAGGGCCACTTCTATACTTGGAACAGCAAACAAAAAGGCAATTGATCTATGAAGAAAAAACTAGCCCAATCTATGGTTAATGAGCATTAGATGGATGCTTTTATAAAGAGTAGAGAAGTTTTCGTTAAGCATCTTTTTTATCAAACCATACACTGTTTTTGGTGCAAAACATATTCATTTAATAAAAAAGAACCTTTTATTTTGATTCAACAACTACTTAATTAACATTGAAGGGTTTGATAAAGCAATTTTAAGGTTCTCAACACTCTAGTAAGTGGAAGCAAAATCTTCATCTGCATGAGAAAATTACAAGGGCTTAAAAAGAGCTAAAAATTCTTTGTAACAACAAAAGCTCAAATACCAAAAAGGTTATTAAAAAGGCTAAATACAAATTAGATCACATTGAAAGTTCTTTCTATGAATTTGCATATAATGCAGTTCTATAAAAAGAGGAGAAACAAACACTACTCCATTATAATCAAATGGATGGAATCAATCTTTCCTTATTAAAGCAAGGATCAAAGATATTACAGTTGAGAGATGGACATAAAATTGATAATTTTTTCCATCGATCATTATTAACAAGGAAAAACATAAACAAGATATCCTCCTTAAGGGCTAAGAATGGCAGTCTGTTAACCCTTATGGAGGAATTCCATAAGGAAGATCTCAATTTCTTTGACAGAACAATTAAAACTAACACTGAGCTACATTCTTTATCGATATTTTGAAATCCATAATCAAAGTGTAGATATCATCGTAAGCAACTAATTCTTTAGCCTTAATACCTTTTTCTTTTGCAAAACTTGGCCTCTCATTTGAACCTTAATGATTGATGTAGTCTTTATTGTTTTATGAATGTGAGCATATTAAAGGAGCTTAATAAGATATTTATATTCCTTATTCCAAAGGTATAATCTCCTAACTCCTTAAAGTATTATCAACCTATATCTTGTCTCAATATAGTATAAAAGATAATTGCTAAATTATTAGCTAAAAGATTGAAACCAATGCTTGCACAACTAGTTAACTCTTTTTAAGGAGCTTTTATTAAGGGTATATCAATAAGGGATAATGTGTTGTTAGCCCCAAAACACTTTATAAACTATAATATGTAGCACTCTAGTGTCAATTGTGTTGACAAAGTAGAATCTCTAAAAACTATAATATGTAGCACTCTCATAATAATTATGCCATCAAAGTAGATTGTGCCATCAAATTGGACTTCTATAAAGCATTTGATTTATTAGATTAGAATTTCATTCTAAATATGAAAGGACCCATCTTGGAGTTTCCCTTTTGAAACCCGAGTGGAGACCCCCTGACGACCCCACGACAAACCTCTAATCGATATCTAACTCAACCAAAAGGTTCCCACAAAGCTAAGTCATTCAACTATTAAAAACCTTTCATACTTTAAAAGTTAAAGACGGAGAAAATAGTGAGAATTTTTTTTCTAAATCATTTTATTAAAAATTTCAGCAGCACAACAGTTGTATTTTGACATTCCCAAAATTTTCAAAAGCCCTATAAAATTTCAAAGCACTTCTATATTCACACTAGTTTCTCAAATACAAATTTTGGACTTTAAGTCCACTCATAAGCAACTACAAACAAATAATTCTCAACAATCACTTCAATAAACTTTAAAAAGATAAAACATGTTCATGCATTTCATTTAAAGCCTTTATATACATCCATTCTTTACACAAATATACACAGAAAAATGACACAAGCATAGCAGCATCTAACCATATAACTAATTATACGGTGGGATCCCAGCTACTGTAGCACTTGTATGCTTACTTAGGGTGGTTTATTTAAAAACATAAAAATAAAGGAGAGCCAAACGAGCTTAGTGAGTATTAATCATTTTACTGAAAATTAAACTTTTCATAACAACATAACTGAAATATTCCTGTACAATAAAAAAGCTCATGGTAAAGTAATTTCCATAAAATTCATTCATGCATCCTAGGATCTAGTAATAGAATAACATTTCGTAAAACACAATTTCACTTTTTTAAAATACTATTTAGAAATGCTTTTTCGAAATTAAGCTCATAGTATAAAAATTTATGTTTTCCCTTTTCCTTAAACAATAAACAATGGTGGCATAAGTTTTTTGAAAACTTTTATACTAAAAATAAGTCAACCACTAGAATTGATACCATACGTTGCCTCATTTTCAAATAAATAGTGGCAACATTATTATTTTCATGAACTTTCTTATACGACTTAGTGTTGGTCCCCCGCCCTTGCGAGTCACGTGCCGACGTCCTATGTGACATCTAGGCGCGCATCCCATAAGGTTGGTGAACCCTCACCAGGTCAAACCTAAAAAACGAACTCATCTCACTTACTTCCGAACAGATTTTGGGATAGCTCATAAAGGAATTTCAATAAGAC
>JAOSBL010000001.1:10147555-10157651 GCA_027568915.1 Erythroxylum roraimae | reverse complement strand
TGAAAGACGCCTTTCTTTATTTATACATAACTTTGTACAAAACGCGCTAAAGGAGATTGCCTTTAGGGCACTACTCTCACACCATCACCCCGGAGCATAGCCTTTTCAAAGCCTTTTTTCCCCCACCGACCGCGTGCCCACGCACTTACCACCGGAAAAGCAACTCTTTTAGACCAGAAGAAGCCCACCAACGCATTGGACCAAGCACGAGCCCCTGCCTACAGAAGCTCCACTGGAGGGGACACGATCCCGTCCTACATAACATTTGGATAGTAACGAAGTTTCCCAACATTCTTCGGTTTGGCCACCACGTTGCTCCAAGAACCACGGCCCACTGGCGATTGAACACGGATCTCACCTTCCTCCACCTCTTTCGACGCCGGCAGACCAGCCTCAGCCCCCGCCGACGACAGAGGGGGAAAAGCTCCCAACCCCAGCGACGATTCACCCATTAGGGGTGGGCGCCAGGAGTCCTAAGAGGGACCCTGGAAATGACAGAAAAGTCTATGGTCAAAGGACAAGGACAGGGCAGACAAAAGGAAAATAGGGGTAAAGAGGTAAAAGCAAAAAGAGGCGGGAAAAATGAGGAGGAGAGAGGGTGGAGCATTTAAGGAGGAGAGAGAATATTCACGTCATTAATATTAGTATTATTACCTTTCTTTTTCTTCATCTTTTTCTTATTACTATTCTTATCATTATTATTTTATTTATTTATTTTCCCTTTCTCTCTTTCTCTCTCTAGCTCTCTCTCTCTCTCTCTCTCTCTCTTTCGCTTTCTTTCATTTTATGTGAGTCATTTAGAAACAATCTCTACTAGTTAGGGGTAACGTTGCACACTATTGGACCTCTAAAAACTCCATATATGGTGTTGTTGTTGTTGTTATTTGGTTCTTAGAGATAACAGATATTCAAATCACATGACTATAGTGTGAAGTCATTATTCAAAGAGCATGATGAGACATTTAAATTAGAGGTAACGCTTAGAGATAGAAACCAAATGTTAGTAGAGGATAAAGGAACCTTGGCAATCAAAAGTAATCATGGTGATGCAAAACTTCTTTATAATGTCTATTTCATTCCTAGCTTGTCACAAAACTTGTTCAGTGTTGGCCAACTCATAAGTAATGGGTATTCCATTCTTTTTTATGGTGTCTCATATGTGATTAAAGATATAAAAAAATTGCATAAGTTTATTGCAGATGCCCAAATGGCAGCAAATAAGTTATTTCCATTTGAAGTGTCTAGCATGGAAAATCAAGTTCTTGTTGTTGAAGAAATTAGTGACTCTAAACTATGGCACTTACAGTATGGGAATTTGAATGTTAAGGGGTTGAAGTTATTAAATCAAAAAGATATGATGTTTGGGATTCTTTAGATTTTTGTGAAGGTTGTACATATGGAAAACAATGCAAAAAGTCATTCCCTGTTGGAAAGTCTAGGACAGCAACTGATTGTCATGATCTTGTACATGTTGATTTATGTAGACCTATGAAAACACAATCTCTTAGTAGGAGTCAATATTTCTTGTTATTCACAGATGATTATAGCCGGAAGAGTTGAGTTTACTCCTTGCAAAACAAATCAAAAGCATTTGAAGCCTTCAAGAGATTTAAAGCATTTGCTAAAAAACAAAGTGGAAGAAGCATAAAAGCATTTCGCACAAATAGAGATGGTGAGTTTATTTCTCATGAATTTAATCAATTTTTTGAGAAACATGTCTTACACAGGGAATTAACGACACAATATACTCCAGAGCAAAATGGAGTGGCTAAATGAAAGAATCAAAATATTGTTGAGATGGTAAGAATTTTGTTGAAAGCCAAGGGACTTGGTAATCAATTTTGGGCAGAAGCTGTAGCAACTACAGTATACTTATTGAATATGTCTCCAACAAAGGCTGTTATGAACAAGACTCCATATGAAACTTGGCATGGTACAAAATCTTAGGTAAGTCACTTAAAAACCTTTAGTTATATTGCATATGATTTGATAGATTCACATAGCCGTAATAAACTTGATTAAAAATCTATAAAATGTATTTTCTGGGTTATTATATTAAATCTATGGCATATAGGCTTTATAATCCTATTAGTAAGAAAATAGTTATCAACAAGAATGTTGTATTTGACGAAGAAACAAGCCGGAATTGACAAGAAAATGAAGTTACTGGAGTATCTACACTTGAAGTTTCACCACTTGAAGTTTCACCAATTATGGAAGTGGGTCCGACTCCCCCAAGTTCACCAAACACTACTCCTTCAAATTCAACAACATTTAGCCCTTCAATCAGCAGCAATTCATCTTCTTCAAATAACACTCCTCTAAGAAAATTCAGCTCTTTGAGCGAAATTTATGGGACAACTCAAGCTTTATTTGTTGTAAATCTTACAAGCTTTGAAGAGGCAGAAAGCAAGGAAGAATGGTGTAAAGGATTTGGTTGATATTCTTGAAGGTAAAAATCCTATTGGAGTAAAATGGATTTATAGAACAAAGTATTATATAGATAGAAGAATTTAGAAACACAAAGCATGATATTTATAGGAACAAGGTATTGACTATAATGATACTTTTTCTCTGGTTGCTCGTTTTGAAATGATGAGAACCATGTTTGCCTTGGTTGCACAATTAAGTTGGCCCATCTTTCAGCTTGATGTCAAGTCTGTGTTTTTTAATATATAGCTAAAAGATGAATTTTACGTCACTCAACCAGAAGGTTTCATTATTCAAGGCATGGAAGACAAGGTGTATAAGCTAAAGAAGGAATTATATGGTTTGAAGCAAGCTCCACGGGTATGATATGGTAAAAATGACTCATTTTTTCAACAAAGTGGATTTGAAAGAAGTGATAATGAGCCTAATTTGTATTTAAAGAAGGAAAGTAATGATAATTTGCTACTTGCTTGCCTTTATGTTGATGATATAGTTTACATGGGCTCATCCCACTCTCTTACTAATGAATTCAAAATGAATATGATGAAAATGATTGAGATGACAAATTTAGGCTTTTTGCTCTATTTTCTTGGGTTGAAAATTAAGCAAGGAGAAGATGGTGTGTTTTTCTCTCAAAGAAAATATGAAGAAGACCTTCTCAAAGTTTTCAACATGTTTAATTGTAAGAAAGTAATCAAACCAATGAAAGTTAATGAAAAGCTATAGCTTGAAGGTGGTATAGAAAAGGCGGATGCAAGGAGTTTTAGAATTTTAGTTGGTTGTCTGATTTATTTAACTCATACTCGATTCGATATTGCATTGTTTGTTGATGTGGTCTCTTGTTATATGCATAATCCAACAAAACAACATTTTGGAGCTGTTAAAAGAGTTTTGTGTTATATAGCTAGAACAACATATTATGGAATTTCGTATTGTAATGTTTCTAACTTTAAGTTAATTGGTTTAATTGATAGCGATTGGGCAAGTTCTTTAGATGATAGAAGTACTTCAGGCAATGTTTTTAGTCTTGGGTTAAAAGCAAATAGTTACAACATTTTCCACTTCAGAGGCAGAATATGTGGCTGCCACTACTTTCACTTGTCAAGCAATATGACTTAGAAGGTTACTTGTTGACAAGAATCAAGAGCAAAAGGAGGCAACTGAAATTTATTGTGATAATAGATCAACTATTGCAATTACAAAAAATCTAGCCTTATATGGATGAACAAAACACTTTGACATTCGATTTCATTTTATAAGATATTTGGTTACAGATGGTTCAATAACTAATAAAGTTTTGCAGCACTCATGAACAAATTGTAAATATATTTACAAAAGACCACTCAAGTCAAAAGCAATTTTATTTCAAATCATTACTTGGTGTTTGCAATTTTGAATCAAGGGGAAGGTTCATTCAAATTAACATGTATTTATTTTTCAATTTGAATGAATCCTTGAAGTTTCAGATATGTGCTCTATGATTTTATAGTTTTAGTTAGTCAAAGATAGCATCGACAAATCTTGTTGTAGTTGAGAAATTTCAAGCTTGTTTAGTTTCTTATATGCCTATAAATAGGCAATTTCAGATGTTGAATAAAAGAAGCAAAAGTTCTTTGCATTCTCTCTATTTTTCCACTGTCAAAAATCAGCTATGCATTTTACAGTTTACTGCACTTTCTTATATTGCTACAATTTCCTTGTTCTTTTTTTAAACTTCCCAACAATATAAATGAGGAAGGCCCTAAAGAGGGCAATGCAATATTAACAAAAAGGAAAACTTTTCAAGCTTTTATCGTATCAGACAACATAGCTAGCAATTTTCTCTTATGTCGTCTTCATCCATCTATCTATGATGTTGATAGGGAACTCGACCCCTATTGACTTTGTGTTTTTATTGGAGCTGAACCTGACTATCTATGTCGTTTCTACTATGATTATGGCATTCATTCCTAGCGTGTATGTTGTACTAGTTAACTCCTTGTGGTTTGCCATTTTTGTTTGCGCTATTAGTTATACTTGTTCACGTCTGCCATAACGTCACTACCTTTCATTTAGCAAATATTAGAGATGGTAACAAAGTTATTTTTCTTGAGCATCAGCCGCCAGCAAATTTGAGCAAATGGTGGAAAACTTTGTAACTAAGGACATTTGCCATTTTCTTCTAAGTGGGTAGGAGAAGTGCAAGATCCAAACTTTCTTGTGAGGTAGGCATCAATCATATTGAGATTTGAGATGAATTTTACCATTTTTTACCTAAGATACGAAACATTTGTTGTTAGACTCCAAAAGTTTTTAAAAAATTTTCATCATTGTATATGTTAATTATATGAATTATTTTTTAGTCTTATAAAAAATTCTAATCTTTAGTTAATTTTATAATATTAGCCAAAATTCAAAAAAGTGGTAATAAAATACTCAAATTTCTAATTTGTCTCATGTCAACCAAGTGGCATATATATTCACTGGCATGACAAGTTGATGTAGCAGTGGATTCACTTCATTATTTTTTCATTATCAAAATTCCTAAATAGTAGATTTTTTAGAATAAATTCAATTGCTTTTTTTCTTTTGGAGAAGTTATGGTTGGAAGTATTTTAGAGAAGACAATAATTAGTGATTACTCCCTAGATAATTTAGATTTGAACATTAGGAATTTGTTTTTAATATTCAACGTGACGTGGCAATAAAAGGACGCTTGTTAACTATATGTCACATAGATTTGTTGATATGGCAAGTTAATTATAAGTTATCTGCAACCTATTTTTGAGACAAATTGAAAATTAAAATATTTGATTATCACTTTTTAAAGTTTTGACTACTATTATAAAATTGAGTAAAGTTTATAATCTTTTATAATGTTTCCTTATTTTTACTATGATTTTTTATAGAATTTAAAGATTCAAAAAATTATTTGATATTTATGAAATGAATTATATTCAAATTTTTGTGCTTAAAATTTCATCTATCATAATTGAATATTGTTTAATATTTTGAATATAGTTTTTCAAAGGAATATAAGAATGAGGTAATTCAAGAGATTATGAAAAGATGAGAGAATTTATCTACAATTCAAAAGATGACATCATAAGAAAATCTAGATAATTAGTCGATTGAAAAAATATTTGATCAACCTAACAACTACTAATTGTGTTGTTATTTTTGTAAATTCCATCCCTTCGTTCAACCAAACTATTTTATTAATCAATCAAACAATTTAAAAATAATTTTTTGTAAAATTAAAATAGATAGCAAGAAAAGAGTGAGGTACAGATTGTTTTAGACAACTTTAAGCTTGCAAAAATGGATTATAGTTGGTTTCATTAGTTGTAAAAGGGTTCAAATTGAGTACAACTACTTTCTACTAGGAAAAGGAACTTAAGTTAGTATGAGTAATAAATAGCTATTGTCAATTAAGATTTCTAAGATACATGTTTGTGTTATAAATTGTAAATTATGTGGTCTATAAGAATTTTCATGTTTTAGCTTACTAAATTTGAATTAAAATTATAGAAACATCATGTAAGGTTGTAGTGGGTTTAGGTTTTTGTTTAATTGATAGTTTTGAAAGTTTAATCATGTTTAACATAATACAATTTTATATCATTATTGATATATAATTAATATTGCGTATGTGGAGTGTTTCTTGGGATATCGTTAAACACCTCTAACACTTTAGGATCGTGTATAGTTACAAACCATTGTGTTAGTGTCATTTGTCTAAACAGATTCTGGATGAGAATAAATATGCTTGTATATGATGTAACGCGAGATTCAAAAGGCATATTATATATATGTTATATAGAAGATGTGTGGTGATGTGTGGGTGGTTGGGTTAAGTCAAATACTAACAAATAATTGTACATTATTTTTAGTGTCAAATCAAGGCAAATACTAACCAACCATTCTATAACGGAATGAGTTTTTAGGAAGAATGAATCAGTCTTATTGATCACCTTGCTTTGCTTTTATACAGATACAAATGTACTTTTGAATAGAATACAGTATCTACAATTAATCCTAAATATCTTCAATTTTGTTGTAACAGCTGATGCGACACATATAAGACATTATCCAGTTTAAGATTTCTGTTTAAAGCTTTAATTGTACCATTCCCTGTATGACTGATTTATAGACCAGTGCCGTCACCAATCATAATATCCTCATTGCCTGTATATGGACTGTGTAGGGAAAGATTTTGCAAGTCAGTGGTGACATGGTGCGAAGCACCAGAATCAAGAATCCAAGATGCTTGATTTGGAGCAGCAGATGTGACAGCATAGTTGGCTCACGGTGGCATCACCTGAGGCTAAGTTGGCGCTGTGGGAACAATGCGAAACGAGGGACAACGCTTGGCTGCGTGGGCATGAACACCACAAATCTGGCACTTTCCAAGGTAAGGGCGTGGTTGATGCTAAGTGCCACCAGAATTGTTCATACCAGCCTGATTCCAGTAAGTGTTGTGGCCATTCTGGTTCCAGTTGGTGTATTGTTGTTGCTGCATTTGACCTGTAGGAAAGCGAATATTGGTTTGTTGTCCTTGTGGACGCCATTGATTGCCTGACTAATTTGAATTGTTTCTCCTGCCATTTGATCGATTTGCATAATTGGTTGTGGCAGAGAGTTGTGTTGTTTGAACCGGAGCCATAGGGACCTTTAGAAAAGCCAACTCGTCAATCTTAATTTTGATGGCCTGCATATACTCTGTGATGGACATCAAACCTTTGGTAAGTTTCTTTAGCTAAGCTTTTACTTGTTTCTGTTTGCCTCGAGAAGCCTGAGCATAAGTTTTTGCTAGTATGTCCCATGACTCCTTGGAGGTGGTGGCGGTACCAATAAATGGGATAAGGGTAGGTGTTAAAGCACCAATGATAGCATTTAGAATCAGTTGGTCCTGTCGGATCCAAAACTGATATTGTGGATTAGGGATTGTGACATTGTTTGTGGTTATTGTTGCTGGTGGAAAGGGTTTTGTCCCATCGATGTAGCCAAGCAAGTCATAACCTATGAAAAGGCTATTGAATTGCATTCTCCAGGGTAGGCAATTGCTCGAGTTGAGTTTGAGGGGAGCTTATGCAGCTGGGTTAATGGCAATAACAGCGGATTCATTAGTGGGAGTGGTTGCGAAAGTGATGGCCATTGGGATCAGAAAAAAAAAAAAGAAGATAGTCAGAGGCTCTGATACCATATAACGGAATGAGTTTTTAGGAAGAATGAATCAGTCTTATTGATCACCTTGGTTTGCTTTTATACAGATACAAATATACTTTTGAATAGAATACAGTATCTACAATTAATCCTAAATATCTTCAATTTTGTTGTAACAGCTGATGCAGTTTGATCACAAAGATTGGAAGATAAGTTTGTTGCCGATATGATGGGATATGCTTTGACTTGGCAACTTGGGCTTATGGACTCAATTGTGCAATCTGGGCTTGTCCTGATACATTTGACCACATTCTAATATTAGATTAAGGCAAAACCTAATTAATGGATTGAGCTTATTCCAATGTCAAATTGAGGCGTAAATTATAAGGGGTCAAACCTTATTTCCAATGCCTACATTTGATGGGATTCCGCAAGTTCACGGGTCTCAAGTAGACAGTATAATATCATCCCACAGGGAGTAATTGTGTAAGTATTAGGCTTGGATCACTCAATTAATTGGACTAAGCGATTGTCTAAGAATGGGAAATTAAAATAAGAAATTTAACTATCAAAATTAACAAAATCTATGCTAAACAAAAATGTGAATATCTCTAGGGGTTACTCCGAATAGAATGTGATAAGCTTCAAGGATGGTTCCACTTTTAGCGTTTTCTATGGATTTTACCTGGATCAATTTATGAGGCGAATTTTGGTTGATAGAAGGTTGAGCCTAGAGTTTCTTAGATCCTTTTTCAAGGTATCAAAGGAGTATTACGCAATAATCCTAGTCTACTATCGTAGCCTAGCAATCAAGCATAACCCATTAAGTTCTTTGCTAACCTGGTTTTCTCTCATAAATTCAGTTTATGTCTAAATCTGAAATTTATAAGTTCCCTGTTTGGAGTTCCGTTATCAATTTTCACCTATCGGTTCTTCAATTAACAACTAACGTCAAGTAATGGTTGGCCAAACACAATACCAGCAAAATTAATCTCAAATCAGAGAAATCAAAACCAAAAATCCATACTTATAAATCAACCAAGATTTAATCCATAAATTTAGCTAAAAGCTTCAGCCCAACCTTGAAGCTTTGAGGAAATTACTCAATCATGGTAGAATGAAAACCACAAGCATTAAAGTCAACAACCAACATTAGGACAAATCAAATAATGAATCAGATAATTAATGAGTTTTTGAATTCCCCTTCTCTTTGTTGTTTGCATCTTTAGCTTACATTTCTCTCCCAACTGCGTTGCGTCTCGTTCCTGGTGGTGCTGTTGGTGTCTGCGTCGTGGGTCTGCTTTGGAGGTCCTAGTGGTGGGTCTCCTCTCTAGTTCATCGTGTAGCTAGCTGTTATGTAAGCATTGTTAGCTTTCTCCTCCCCTTTTGCTTTTGCGTGGGTCACGCCTCTCTTTTGGTGCTCTCCTAGTGATTTTTATGTTCTTCCCCCTAAAAACCCAGCTGCCCACTTTTGTTTGTTCGTTCCTTCCTCCAACGACCAACTCTTCAATCCTTTTGTTGCAACAGATGCTTCGATTCTCCTCTCCTTTTTGCTTTTGCGTGGGTCACCTCGTTGGTCCCTTGAGTCTCACCAAGCTCACCTTTGTTTTCACTCATCAGCTGTCTTCATTTTATCTTGTGCGTCCTCTATAGTGTGGTCCCCTTTTACCGCCAACTTTTGAGCGTCATTTGTTTATTTCTTTGGTAACGTTAATGCCCTTGTGCTGTGGCGTTGTTTTCTATTGGTGTCACGTCTTGAGAGCTGCGTGGTGGCTCTCTTTGATTTGACAATTTAATTGCTCCACTCTATTGCATACGTCCCTGATCTATTTGCATGGGTGTTGTTTAGCGTGATTTTTTTCCCCTGGTCATGCACGCTCCTCTTGTTTTTGTGTGATATTCTTGTGATTTTTCCATGTCGGCGTGGAGCTGCCCACTGGTGCGTGCGTTGTTTTCTTTCTCCCGGAGCTTGCGTGATTTTCGTCCTCCACTGTAGCTTATGATTTGACAAATTTTTGTTCCATCACACCTTGCATTTCTGCCTCCTCCTATACTTGTGTGATGTGACAATTAAGCTCATCCATTCAATTTAAAACTCCTTTTACCTGGGACTCTCCTTCCTCCATTTAATTGTTGTTGTGGTCTTTACAACTAAAATCAAGTGCCTTTCCTACAAATTAACATGAACAATTATAAATGCAAATTCAGGTAAACTAAACAATTTAGCAGGAAAATATATATATAACGCAATGATCATATGCAAAAACTAAGAGAAAATGCCACTCATTTCAATGATAAAAATTCGTGCAACAAATACCCCCAAACTCAAACTTTTGCTTGTCCCTAAGCAAAATTAAGAAAAATTGTTCAAAATAGATTAAAGAGCACTCAACAATTGGAATTTTCAGAATTGCAGTAACCAATTAAAATTTACCTTTAGCCATTTATCAAACCATACCCACCTTCATAGTGCAAGGATACCAATGCTCGCTCAAACACACACTCCTTGATTCAAGTCTAA
>JAOSBL010000001.1:10130879-10141461 GCA_027568915.1 Erythroxylum roraimae | reverse complement strand
ATGTACAAGTCGACTTATCGGTACCGTGCATGCGTAAGTCGAGTTACAGGAGTGTACAAGTCGACTTACACTTACAGTCTGATCGTCGAGATCGGGTTCCAACAGAAAGTACTATTACACCCTCAAAAGATAAATTTAGTCTAATATAACCCTTATATAACAATTCATATAGTTGCTCCCTCAACTCCTTCAACTTTGTAGGGGCCATGTAATAAGGACCCTTAGAAATTGAAAAAGCACCTAGCATAATCTCTATTTTAAATTTCATCTCCTTCTAAAACTGACAAATTTTCAAGAATCATATAAGAAAATTCGCTCACCATGTGAATATTGTCCAACTCCACTCATCACTCACTCACATCCACCAAGATCACTAAATTCTCAATGCTCTAATATCTTATTTCATGCTCATTATGTCTAGTCCACTAAACAAAATTAAGCTTGTTGGTTCCTGGGATGTTAAAGTCTACCTATGTTCTCTAATAATCTAATGAGACATAATGTCGACCCAACCAAACTATGCCTAAAATGGCATCTGTGAGAAAATGTCTACATAAATTTCCATAAAATTAAAATAATTCTTCTATAAAGTCATTAAAAAACACTCTTTGACTATCTACTCATTTCACTACTTCCTATGACCAATCTCCTAATTCAAAATCTAGCTTTAATGCCACCAAATATGTCATATCTCAACCTTTTGTCGACCTATTAGGCTCATGTTAAATCACTATCTTGATACTAAAACTCAAAGTTCTACTTCCACCACCAACTTGAGACTGGCTACGTATTCATAAAATCTTACAAAATTCATAAATAACAAAAACTCTTAACAAAACATCTTCCTCGTAACCATATTAAAGAACTTCTTGTAAAATGAATGCAATGTAATATGGTAAAATAATCTCAAAAGTTTATTAGAAACAAAGTAACTATCTTGGTAAGAAACAATAAGATCCATCTAATATAAAGCATAGCTCAATCCTGTTATACATCCCTAAGCTCCTTCTCTACCTGCTTCTCACCTAAAATTTGTGAAGTTGGGTAATATATAGCCAACCTTACTGGTCACTAAATTATATAAATTTGGTTATAATTATTCTTAGGTTTACTTCATACAATACTTGCATAACGAGGCACCTAACTATAAAAACATATCCACTATTAATTACAAATAGTTATAGGTGTGCACTAACACCCAAAATCATATTTTACATGTCTATTTAATTATATATGTTCGTAGCGCATGAAAAATCTATATGATTCCTCATTACCCAACCATTGAAACCATAAATTTAATAAAAACATGATTATGACTATTATCTCTAATTAGGATTTTCAATTATCCTACTCAAACTTAAAAATTAGATATTACAAATAACCATATAATACCCAATAACAAAATTAATATGTATAAGCAACAAACCTAAAAATTCCTAAATGTAAAATACCACTAACTTTTATTCAAAAAGTACCTTAAACGACATTTTCTATTCTTGAAAATTTTCTAAACATTACCCAAATTCCATGAATACTAATGAATTCCATTAGAAACACCTTCCTTTTCCTTCC
Organism: Erythroxylum roraimae; assembly: GCA_027568915.1. Classification (NCBI taxonomy): domain Eukaryota; kingdom Viridiplantae; phylum Streptophyta; class Magnoliopsida; order Malpighiales; family Erythroxylaceae; genus Erythroxylum; species Erythroxylum roraimae. The sequence goes on along the minus strand of JAOSBL010000001.1, from coordinate 10,139,889 downwards.
GATTCATCTCTGAAACCTTCATCATCATTGTTTTTTTTTTCACTTTTAGGGTTTGTTTCTTGTAAAATTAATGTCAATTGTTACCAAATTTTTATTTTATAGATAGTTTTTGAACATACTAATCAATTAGTATTCTTGATGTCTAACATTAGTTAACCATTAGGATATATTGATTGACTAGCATATATAAACGAGTCATAAGTACTTTTTATGAATTGTAGAAAACTTTCCCATATTTATTTAGTCTCTTGAATCACCTCAATCCAACATTTTTGTAAAAAAATTAAGTTCTAAAATAGAAAATAGTACCCAACGGTAACAACAAATAAATCAATATACTTTTCCACTAAAAAATTCCTTCTTCCTATTATCAATATAATCAATCAATTATATAAGGTATCCAATATCAATCTTTAACTCAAATAACAAACAATAGATAAAAAAAAATTATATAATTAACGTGTTAAATTTCATCAATTTATATACATCACAACTTTAAAATTTTTGAGATCTCACAACATTAATATATATACACATTACAAGTTTATTTTCTAGCAAGTTTTTGGATATTATAAAGTGTCATATTATTATTCATATAGTGTAGCAAAATAAAGTTTTTATTTATTCCCTTATCGTATATATTCCCAATGCATATATGATACCATATTATAGTTAATTTTTTCGGTGACAAGGCTAAAAAAAAGCATAAGAACATAGACAAATTATGAACATGATTTTCATAAATTAATTGAGTTATTAAATTAAAAAAAATATATATGTATAGCTTCACAAGAAGGGATAAAGTTAGGAATTAAATAGTAATAGACAAGTTGGGGGTGGCTACCATTGATGGTAAGTTAAGGGAGGCAAGGTTTAGGTGGTTCAGATATATTAAAAAGAGACGTCATGATGCTCCAGTGGGAACATGTGAGAAAATTATACTTAGAGACTGTAAGATAAGAAGAGGAAGACTTAAGGAAAATTGGAAGGAGGTGAACTGGTATGATATGTCCCTACTAGAGTTTGCCGAAGACTTAGTCCTTAATAGAAAACTTTGGTGAACTAGGGTGTGGGTAGAGGATCTTCCATAAAAAGGTCATTTTTCTTCTTATAAAGAGGTCATTTCCTTTTCATAAGTCTTTTAAATATTTTCTTTCCTTTTTATTTTTTTTCTTATGTCTTGTACTTACTTTAAATACCTTTGTTAGTAGAATTTGTCCTTTAGTTTTTTTTTCAACTGCGTGTTTGTTTTATTTACTTACTTGTTTTCTTTCTTGTCTATTTATTTATTTACTTTAATATTTCTTTTAATTTTGATTTTTTATTATTTTTATATTTATTTTTTGCTTTTATTTATTTAATTTTTATTTATGTATGCAATTATTTGATTACGTATTTATTTATTTATTCCTTTTTAAATCATTTTTTCCTTTATGTGAATCGATCAAAAATAGCCTTTCTAATAATTAAAGATAAGATTGCGTATTACTAAACCTCCTCAAATCCTTCATCTCAGCAGTATTTCTACTGGGACGTTGTAGATGTCATTGTTGTTATTGTATAATATGATGTTTTGATTGTCTTTAGTATTTTATCAAAATATAATGCCTTATTTTAAAGATTTATTCACATTTGCTGAAGTTAGAGTAAACTTCTATCTATGAAACACTTTTTGATTGACTATGGACTATATTAGTTATTGTGCAAATAATTAAACCATAATTCGGTGATGAGACAAACATAGTTGAATCTTGCCATTGGATGGCAGTGTGTTACAGACTCAATATGATTAACCTGAACTCGGTTTTTTTTTTCCTGGTCAACTCAGGTTTTCATTTTCTTGGTACGTTTATTGATACATTTGTAGATATACCTAGCCTGATTAAACCTAGGCTAGAGCTAAGTAACTATAAGATTGTACCGTTCGATATTTGCATCTTTTCCTTATTCCAAAGATGACTACGAAAATTCCATGTCATTTCTGTTGTTCTTGAACTCTTACATTAATCCATCACCATACCAACAGCAAAGAAACTGAGATCATGATAAAATTGACACCCTAGTTCTCAGGAAAATCACAGTAGTAATTTACACCTCAATGCTTGAATGGCTAGTGACAATGGAAACTTGTCAAGTTTGGGTTCTCAGTTTGCTATTCTGACCACACAGGAGAATGAGAGAAATCGCTTGAAAGTCTTTGTGGTTGCAAAATATGACTTGCACATCATTCCCAGTGCCTTTTACCACCGGAGAAACTTCTCAAAAGCTGCTTATGACAAATTTCCTGTGCGTGTGTTGTGTTCTTTGCTCGCTTAGCTCTCACCCAAGCAGGTTCCTGTTAACAGGATGTCAGAAGAATTCAGAATGTGTGCAGTGATAGGAAGGGGAATTCTTAAGTAGCTTCAGAAGAGTAAGAAGCAATTACCTCAGGAACAAAGTGAGAGAATACAAATTTAATTATAAGAAGGATGTGTTCGATGATGAGAATTGCTAAAAGGCCAGGCTCTATTTTCCACTTTCCCTCCTGATCATACAAGCATACTAGGAGTACAGAGTTGGTGCAGATTGACATCACTATTAGAAACTAGAAGCAAGCAGGTTGTCCTTGTATTAGTAACAAGAAGATCAAGTCTGAAGAGAACATCTAAAAAGAAAAAAAAAATGCAAGCAGAAGCTACGTAATAGAATAATTACCAAGGAGACAAATTAGGCAATTACGACATGGAAAAGGACTATAAATGTACAAGGTATTGTACAACGGGGTTTTGAGAGTACTCAGGTATAAAAACAAATAGCTTTTCTAATTTCAATTTTGGAAAAAGCAGAACTTGATGAGAATGTCGATTCATATCCTTGAATACTCAAGCTGCTATCCAAACTTACGGGCCACATTATTGCCAAATAACAAAGCTTTCCTTTTTCATGACAAAAGGAAAAAAAAAATCATGGAGATCACTGCACATAATAAAACTTCAGTTCATGGGACTCACGACACCAATTTATTGACAATGAAGACCGAAGGTCTTCCTAAATTAGCTGCTTCCTGGCTGGGATTAACAAGTTCACACTGGCTAGGGAAAGCTTGTAACTTGAATATGCTATGAAGAGGGATAGGAATTGCAATATCAAATTCAGTAGACAACACAATATTTTGTAAGTAATAAAGATACCTGAAATATGTTAAACCAGGCTCCAATTGTGGCAGTGGCACGAGGAATGGGTCTTCTAACCATTGTGAGCAGCTTCACTGTATCTGCTCTAATTTCTGTGAAACCGTTCTGCATTGGATAATTGGACTTTAATTTAATACCTATAAAAGGTTTCAACTTGATGATATTAACATCTTACCACAGCAGCAAAAACAAATGCAATGGGAAATGCACAAGCGAACATCATGGCCATTCCAAACTGCAATGCCAACTCCAGATAATCTGCAGAATATATAGACACACCAACTCGTCAACAGAGCAATTACTTAAAGCTCAAAATAGTACTTGGAAAACTAAACAATGACAACTACCCAGAATATATCTCTGACAATTTGTTCTATCAATTCTTCCCAAAAGTTTGACATCATATGTATTATGTTTTTCCTTAAGCGTGGAAATTAATCTTTCCAAGTTTTAAGCAAGGATTAGCTCAGGATCCCACAACTCATGAAGGCTGTGGCATGCGAATTTGCTTCCTCTAAAAAGCCATACAGTAATTCTACAGTGTTTGTAGCTCACTTTATCAGAGCAAGAGGGTAGTTGATTACCATCAAAAAGGCCATCTTCTAGTTCCTCACCAATACTTGCCGCATATGTAGGCTTAAGGTATTCTTTCTCCGCCTTGGAATTGAACTTGATCTTTGACATTATACTGTGACCAATTTTTTTGTTTCTTTCAACAAAGAATGTGTCAGAACAATTTTTCCTCAAAAACTATCTATTGATACAGAGATGAACAAACATGATAAAAGCTTACCTAAAAGCACTGAATTTCTTATAGCTATATTTGAAATAAGGCAATGAATTTTCCAGCAGATTTTCAAACACCTGGATAACATTGTCTAATTCTGAAGGTCAGTGATCGAGGGAATCCTTAGTGATTCAGCTGAAAGAAGGTTGAACATGTTTTACCTGATAGATAATGAGTCGCTGTATCAGGACTTTGCGAAGTGTCTTGAAGTTCCTATGTGAGATGGCATGATAAAAAACTCCAATATAAGACTGCATGAAGTAGAGGCCAAACACCTGCAGCATCAAATAAAACTTGGGGAACAGTTCCACTCAAGGAAAGCAAGTCAAATAGATGTAACAACGTGCAATAGTTACTTTGTAAACTAAGCTGTCAGCACAATATTCCCTGTTATCATTGTTTTCATACTGTATCAGCTTCACTGATACTTTGCCCCCAATCCTTGTGAAATATTGAATGACAACAAGATAAACAGCTGTGAGCCCAAACCTGCAAGCCCAAAAGTTGGATGCGCGTTACCATGTTAGACAACAGTAGCAACAAGTCCAATAATGAATTTTGAATAAGCAGAAGATATTTAACAGAAAATATTGGGTTCTATGTAACATAAAAACCACATGGGTGTTTTTAAGTACTCAAGTTACTTCACAAGCATGTCAAATCTCAAATTTCTGGTACACAAGATTTCTTTTAAATACAAGTTTCCTCGACAGGTAGAATCTGAAGCCAAAAATTTACTGTTTACTGTAGCCTAAAGGCAAAATTGAGATTGAAAAAGCTTGCTAACCTGAATAATGACAGTGTCTTGATGATAAGATGAATACAGAATCTTACCTCATAGCATCAGAAGCTGTAACATCATAAAGATGAGCATAGGCCAACTCAAAGGGTAACTGGAGGCAAATTATGCTCAAAATAACAATGCTATTATTTCTAAGTTTCACCAGTTGGCCAAGCCATTCATTTCTCTGATATGCTTGTTTCACTTTTATTATGTCTTGGGCATGTTCCGAAGATTGTAAACCCCATTCCTTGCTCAAAAGTTTGAAACTTTGTTCATCGCTAAATGAATTTATCTGCCATCTATACCATCAAAATCCACAGAAGGGAATTAGGAAAGATAATTTATCTGCCATCTATAAATTCATCACTAAATGAATTTATCCGCCATCTATACCATCAAAATCCACGGAAGGAAATTAGGAAATATAAGAAACCAGTGAAATTATTTAAAAAGACTATATGCATATGCAGGTGTATAAATGGAATGGCGCCAACAAGCCTTCGGCTTACTGGCACCAACTTTTCTCCCAATATTTACCAACTTGGTCCATTGTATTACCAAAACAAGAAAAATGGCTGTTGAAAATATAAATATGGAAATAAAAGTGAAACAGTGGAAGGAAAATATAAAAGTAAAATGCAATCACCTGGCTAAAAGAGCAGAATTTTTCCGTTTCCAGAACTGGAAAAACAACACAGCCCATAATATTATGCAAATGAGGAACACAGGGAGTACCATCATCTGCAATGATCTGAAGAAAGGAAACTATGAGAAAAAATATTCGGAATCAATATACAAGGTCAAATGTATGATCTACCAACTCTGCAAATAGTAATGATCAGATGGAACACCAAAAGGCAAGAACCTTACCTAAAATCAACTAACTGCACCATTAGCCCAAACACAGCAGGAAATATTAGCCAACGAGTGTACATCCGAAGGAAAGAAAAATAGATTGCAATCTGCAAGTGCATAAAACCCTATATTACAGTCATTTCATTATCAAGGTAAGAGTGTGCAGCTAGACTAACAGACATTCACCTTCAAACCAAAATACAAATACATATCATCAATTGGCTGGTTAGTGACGTCTCGCCAGTTCAGAACCCAGCTTTTCAGGAGCTGCTTTTTCTTAACTTCGTCTATGAGCCAATGTCCAAGTAACTCCGAATTAGTATATAATAAAAATAGCAGAGAACTTCCCCATAAGTGAAATTAAAATACCATGCAAAGGGAAAACTTGTTTAACCACGCCCTGAGATTCCAACCGTTTTACTAATGATTCCCCAACTCCCCAAAGAAACCCGTTGTCATCCAGTCTTAAGGTTGCAGCAAACTTGCTATTGTTCACCTGTCATATTCAGCTGGGGCATAAATTTATAGGAAAAACCGAAGTCCAGTATATAAAGGAACAAAATTTATTTATGCATACTTGCACAAGAAATGTGTACAGAACCAGTAGCTTTCAGAGTGATTTATTGTAAAAATGAAGAAAAAAAATAACTAAGATACTAGTTCAATAAACGTAGCACAATCACTTTCACAACACCCAAAAAAGACGTTACATACAGTAAATAAAAGCCTGGGGTACGTATAAGATCCTATGCTTGCAATGTATACGCGTGTGGATATGGAGAGGAAAAGAGAGAGATACTGATAATAAGCAAAGCAACACTAGTTTACTGGTCTTGTGAAAAATGCCGTACAATCCCATATAATAGATGACAGTAGCACTGGAAACGTTCACACCAGGTGAACAATGAGCCATCTGGTTGTCTGAAAAATGCATCAACTTCCCCCCATTCAAATTGCAGATCCATACCTAATGTTAAGGGCATATATAAGTACACTTTTTCGAGAAGTGGATGGAAAGTATCCACCCCATTAAAATGAAAATTTATGCATAAAATTAGGAGTATCCTATTAGTTACCGATATATGTAGGCTTCTTCATTCGCAACTCGGATGCAGCCCTCCCCAGTGTCTTCAGAGGTGCCGCCAACTGAAGGGTTAATGGCTATGGTTTAGTTACTAACGTAAGCATGACTAATATAGTAATATGCAAACTACAACGGCTCAGTAAAATGGCGAAGACAAAGGGCAAGTCCATAATCCAAAACTTAATACTCAGCAGAATAAGGAGAGAAAAAAACTAGGATGCTATTGCTCTATTTAATTACCAAATGGTACAACAGAGACTAAATAGAAGGCATTACCTTTCAGTTTCATCTCATAAAAGATCGCAACCATGTTGGCCAAAACCATACGTGCTCTATAAATATATACATACAAGAACAGGATGGAGCATTCGACTTAGTAATCCCACATTCACTCGACAACAAAAATAGTACAATAGATTTGGGAGATAGATAAACTTAGGTCTCAGCAACTATGCTCAAAACTTGATATCGGCATCATAAGAATTAACCCAATAGTTGATTGATAATTTGACATAAAAGTTTATGTTGACCATGACGTCAAATAGCGATACAAATTTTAAATTGCCAGAAGCTGAGCATGGAAACTGATAAAGCAATGAGATAGCATCCAACGCCATGGAGAAGAGCAATTAATTGTCGTGAAATAAATATGGGATGACAAGCTAACCTTGATAAAGTCGTCTGAAATGCCGAGAACTCTCTCGATTATGAATCCAGAATTCCTCATTTCCTTTTCAAGAACCTCAATACAATCACAGCTCTCATCTTCTTCCTTCACCGTCCTCTTTGGAACCACCAAACATATCTCAAAAGATGGCTGTTCCTCCTTATCAGCAATCATTTCTAAACACACTAAAGGCTCCAGTACCAGAATGGACCCAAAAAGAACAAAAGAAATAAAAAATGAAATATCACAACAAGCACATCCTAAGGACCAAATGAAGCTTCAGCGAAGAAGTAGGTGATTTGCTGCTGAATACACGAAACAAATGTAACGAGTCCCGGTGCTTGGCTATAAGGTAGGTAACAACAGTTAAAGAAAAGATATGCGGATGAAAAGGACCAACGGTAAAATAGGTTCCAATTATGGAAAAGAAAAGACGTTCCAATGGGTCTCTCGTCTCTGTAATAGAATCAAACAACTACAAGAGCGAGTCCAACCAAGGATGTAATATTTTTGAAGCGAAAAACATAAAGATCAAATTTTGAGCTGCCTTTCCATAAAAAAGCCGCTACAACAACTTCATCCAGGAAAAGACAGCGGAAATGAGTTTGCTCCAAAAAGACGATGCGGGTTCTGAGAAGATAGTCACAGAGAGAACAGGTGTCAAAGAACTCGGCTATACAGGAGAGGCTTCTTGAAATGGACATGGAAGGACGCATAGGAGAGTGTGAAAGGACGGAGCCACGTAAATTATGGAACTTGTTGGCAGCTTTCTGGAGTGGATTGGACTGTCACAGTGGTTACAATGCCGAAATTGTAACCATTCATACCATTTTTGGTGAGTTTTTCTATGCAGTCATTGGTTTTCTGGAACGTTGGTAAATTCATCCTCTGCTTTTGCAATTTGCATGCAGATGGCAGTGTAAAAGAATCATTTTTCTACCAAACATGGGAAGCAGAGTTCGTGGGGATAAACTGACTTCAAGGGCAGCATGGATTATATTATTCTGCCGTTGTCTGCTTGCTGGATTATGATCTTGCTCGTTCCTTCTTATTAAATGCTATATGGCACGGCATTCCCGGCCACTGGAGAAATTGAGTTGGTCTGATTAGTATAAGAGGATAAAAGATACCATAAGAGGATAAAAGATACCATACTTTTTCTTTTTTTAAAATGTTTTTATTATTTTAAAATCATTTCTATAAAAAATTAAAAATCCTCTAAATTATTAAAATTTGTACATATATTCTTATTTAAAATAAATATATAATGTTTTTAAAAAATAAAATTGTTTTTCAAAAAATTAATAAAATTATAAGAGAAATCTATTTTTCACTACTAATGCTATTTTTATGGTTACATTAAAGAGAAACTAAACTACCTCAGAAAAGAAATACCACAGGCATCAGCCTATACAATTAAGAAGAGGGTGTTAGGAATATCATCCCAAACCCGAAAATTAGAATCAATGCCATGACCCAATTTAGCCAGACAATCTGCAGCAAAATTACCTTCACGAAGCACATGCTTAGGGCCCGTTTGGTTGAGCTTTTATCAGTAGAGCTTTTATCAATAGAGCTTTTGCCAGTAGAGCTTTTCTGAGAAGAGCTTTTTTTAAAAGCCAGTTGACTGTTTGGCTGTTAATTAAAAAAACAGCTTTTT
>JAOSBL010000001.1:10068794-10080776 GCA_027568915.1 Erythroxylum roraimae | reverse complement strand
ATTTAAATCTAACAACTTATCCAAATTTCTAATTCTAACTAATCCCTTCCATTAATACTATAAATTGAGTACTAAAACCCCAATTTAATCTAACTAACAGGAACAATAGTAAATTAATCCTCAGAAAAAGTAAAACATGCTAAATGCGAATCGGGACCCAACACTCCATGTTCAGAAGCAAAAAATCAACTAGAGGCTAAAGTTATACACCTTAACAAGTATATACTCTGTAATACCTCTATGATGCTTTGCTGATATGTCTACTAATTGTAAACTTATCCTAGTAGGTTTCAGTTCACCCAATCCTGTTTTTTAAACAAATAATAAGGCATTATATTAATACTAGCCCCTAGGTTGGCTAAAGCCTTTTCTATTTTTAAACTATCTATTTAAACATGAATAGTAAAACTCTCTAGATCTTTAAGCTTCTCTAGTAGCTTGCTTTAAAAATCACGAAGCACCATCCACTCAGCATCACAGTTGCTAACTCTTTAAACTTCCTCTTATTTGCTAGTAACTCCTTCAAAAATTTTGAATAATTTGGCATCTACACAAAAGCCTCAACAAGGGGTAAGTTAATATGGACCTTTTTGAAAAGTTAAAGGAACTTAGCAAATTGCTCATCCATTCGATCTTTATTCACTTTGGAAGGATAAGGAATGATAGGCTAAAATTCCTTGACTTTTTGGAAGTGCCCTTCATATTCAGCTTTCTCTTAACTCTTGATGTTAATTTCTTTCTTCTCTTCGGTTTTGTTATACTCGTGTAGCTCTTTTCCATTCCTAAAGGTGACTGTCACCACACATTCTTTAGCATTTATCACTGTGGTACTAGGAAATCTTTTAAAAATTAACTTTACAAGCTAGTCAATCTGAGTTTCCAAGTTACGTATAAAAGCCTTTTGATTCCTTAATATGGTCTTTGTGGATTGAAATCTTGCCTCTGAATGTTGAAGAATTTTGGGTAAATGTCTTTCAAGATCAACTTTGTTTCTTGAGGTAGGTGTTCTTGGAATCCTAGTGGAGGGTTGTTCCTTGACTCCCCTTCATTCCCTTAAGCAACCATCTCAGATTGTATGTATTGCTATATAGATTCTTCTGAGGCCTAAGAGCATTCCCAATGTAATCCACATGCTCGGGCTGTAGAATTTGATAGTTTTGACCTGGATGTACTAGCCCACACACCTTACTCTATAACTTGTAATAGTTAACAATTCATCATTAATCTATCAATCTTCCTACTCAATACTTTATCCTTATTTGCCAATGTTGTAATTGCATCTACATCATATACTCCCGCTAGCTTACTAAGTTTTATTCAAGAAAAGCACTACTAGGAATTATTCATCTCTATGTCTTCAATGAGGTACTAAACTACTTCCAGACATTTATTATTCAAAGTACCCCCAACTGTTACATCTATCATCTGCCTTGTTATTTAATTGAGCCCAATATAAAGGTCTGTGTTTGCATCTATAATGGTAAACGATGATGTGGACATACCTCCTTGAATCTCTCTCATATGTCATATAATGTCTCTGAGTCAACCTAGGAATAGAAGGATATGTCATTCCTTAGTTTAGCACTCTTAGCTCACAAGAAGTACTTCAAAAGAAACTTCTCAACTACTTGGTCCTAAGTGGTAAGTCATGACCTATGCAGAGGGTTTAACCATTTCTTTGCCCTACCTCTTAATGAGAAGGAGAATAGTATTAATTTAATTGCATCATCATTGGCACCATTGACCATAAAGGTGACACAAATCTCTAAAAAGTTTGTGATATGTGTGTTGGGGACTTTATCTCATAGCCTATCAAGTTGGATAGACTGTTACACCATCTAAATAATACTCAGCTTAATCTAAAAATTATTAGTCAACAATCGATCTCACAATGCTGGACTCTATTCCCATCAAGTTTGATCTAGCACAATCAAACAAAGTCTTTTGTTGGTTAACCATAATTCCTAATTCTTCAGTATTAATTTGACCTTCCAAGTCCTCTATCTATCATTCTAACTTAAACTCTTTAAATAAGGTTCTTTTGAGATTTTTATGATTTTCCCCTTTATCTTTATATCTCCATCAACTAGGTGTGATTGATTCCCTTAGGTTATAAACTAACCCTAAGACCTGTAGAAGTAACAAAACCAAATAGTCAACAAAATAAGTTAAAAATTAAAAACAAAAAGTAACAGAAATAAAACAAGTAATAATGGCTAAATTAATAAAAAGAAAGGCTTTCCTAATATTCTAATCCCTAAAAACAGTGCCAAAAACTTGATTGATATAATTTAAACTATAAGTGTGTGGTGAAGATCCAACGAGTATTACAAGTCTAGTACTTACCTCCTTTTATTATCTAACCATTAAATGAGATGATTATTTAATTTAAAACTAAACTATACTTGAACTCAAAAAAATAATGAGTCAAGATAAATATAACACAAAGATGAATCCAATATCAAATAACTAGTACCTAGGTAATGAATCACCTTAACATATATTAAGTTTTAACCCTTTTTCATGCAATTCAATTATTGATCATTGGACTAAGGAAATTCCTATCTTATGTTAGTATCTTTCTTAAGATTATTTAAAATATATTCTTATTTGATTAATCGAAACCTTTTTCTAGTTAAAACAGTTAAGACAACATTACTCGATTGTGAATTTCTCAATTAGTTTAAACCTTAATCTAAAGGATTTATATCGACTGATCTTTAGGTTTGCATGCAACTCCTTCCAGTTATGGTAGATCCATTCGTATAAGTGAATTTCTTAATCTCAATTATATGAAAACAAATATTAAATTGATATCCCATATATATTAATCCAAGAATTTAAATGCATAATTGAATCTTAATGAATCAATTAATTACATTGCATTAAGTAAAAGATCAAATCATAACATTCATCCCGACTTAAGGTTCATCCTACCTAGGGACTAAATAAACTTATTTCCTAACATAGGAAATTAAAAAAAATCAAAAGTTAAAAGAATAACTAGGAACAAAAGAATCCATAGATATGTATATCTCCCTTTTCTCTAATAAAATCCCCTTAAATCATTGATGAAAGGTTGCTGTTTATCAGATCTCTTGAGGTAACCTTTGTATTTTTGTCATCCTAGGTTGAGAATTATGTCTCTAAATTTAACTTTGGCTATAACTTCTAACTCTAGTCACTTATTTTCTTCTCCCCTTCATAATTGCCTTTTATATTACGAAAGGATTTTTGGATTATATACAGTTAATCATATTATCATGAGTGACCATGTATATCAAAAACACTTAAATATCATGATTTTATAGTTCTCAATAACTTATACAGGTATGGGACATGGTCGTGTATGTTACTTACATAGGCAGGTATCTCTACAAGGACAAAAGTCTCATTTTCACATCTTTACACGTTTATAGTCCTTTACATGCTTCGTTTACACGACCATGAATGTTAATCACATGGGTGTATATCTTCACACGAGCATGTATCTCTAAAATAGCTCCACTTTTTTTTTTGTTTTATCCCATAATTTCCCTATAATTCTCCTCCTTTTGATCTATAAAGACAATTAAAACCTGAAAAACACAGTTTAAACAAAATAAATACCAAAATTTGTAAAAATCTTTAATGACAAGCAAAAGCATAAAAACATAATACATTAATTGTTTATTTAATTGTGACAACCTACCCTCAAAAGCTAAAGGTGATGAGTAAAATAATCACTGACCAGTTAATCCATTTAGAGATGATTCTTTTATAGTCTAGGCTAACCATCTTTGTCTCCTTTATTTATGCTTCAAATCATACCTTTCAAAAAGCCACATTATAGAATAAGCTACATAATATTCACTAAAGTATTCAAGCTCCTTGGTTAGTGATGGATGATTTTAATTGTGTCCTTAGCCACTAGAATTTTAAGAGAATATTTTATATAAGAAACCATTTAGATAAGTTAGCTAAATATGCCTAACAAATTGAGCAGAATGATCTAAGTTTTAAAGGTAACCTATTTACTTAGAGCAATAAATGACAAAATTCTTAGTTTTTAAGAAAGAAACTAGATATAGCCAAAGAGAAGCTAACCATTTACCTCTTGTATTAGGCTCATCATCTACGATCATAAGCTTGTTTCTTACTAGTTGTCATAGAGACCTTTTTGCACGTAATATAATTGAAAAATTATTAAATTCCTTATGTCATAATTAAATATACCAAAGTCTAACCCAACCTTCATTCATAATTATTGACCAACAATTCTTTTAGTTTTCAAATGCCTTAAACAAACTTATATTTAAATATTTCACCCAATCTTAATATGAAGGTATTCAACATAATTTAATCAAAAGAATAAACAAGAGAAAGATATGATAAACTTAACCTTTTATTAAACTATTTGCACAATAAACAACCTAAAGGACTTAAGATTCCAAGGACTCAAGATACTAACTCTTCAAAGCACTCTACAATAATCTCTTTACTTAAAATTATTTACAATGAAGCTTTTTCATAAAGCTCTCAAACTCTCTCTAAACAGAAGATTAAATGCAATGCCTCATAAAATGAACAACTTAGGATGCTTATATATAGGCTTACCAAAAATTAAGGACCGAATAAGCTACTCTATCCACTTTCACCACTAACCCACTAAGGTTAATATGGTGTCACCACTTCTACTGATTTCACTAAGTTAGTAGAGGGTTACACCATTTAGGTCATTAACTCTATTAAGATCATGGAGAATACGGTCTCATAGCATGTCCACTATATTACTATATCTTCGAACCACTTTCATATTCCTTAAAGAACTTTATAAGCTAGTCCCCTAATTTCTAAGTCCATTGCTCTATATTCTTGGCATATGCCTCCACAATATCTCCTCTTAAACAAACAAAAATGCCTTAATGAGCTTTTGGTCAGCTACTTAAGTCATCTTTGTGTATGATACATCTAAGAACACTCATGCTGTGGTCATATTGCTCTATGACCAAGTAAGCAACAATATGAGTCACTGTATGCTTCAAAGATTTTTATACCTTCAGACTTCCTCGTCAAAGCCAAGTACTTTCGTGCGTCCTCAAAACTAATATGACTTAATTGTGTTAATACTATTTGATCATGTATCTGAATTTCATCCATCACAAAAAAAATTTCCATTTTGCACCAACATGTCTCAACTCTCTCCTACTCTTGAGTTTTTGTCAATATTCCTCATTTTCCTCATCCACTCGTTGGACTTCGCTTTGTTTCTTTGTCAACATGTCATCTTTATGTCAATCAATATGTCAAGCATTGGCCAAGGATTTTCAGCATTACATAATTCTACCATTTAGACTTAGGGGCCTAATACTAGTCTAGACTTTGTGTTGTACTCACTCCTAGACCTGGTACTTATCCCTCGCAACTTAATTAATCACTATATATAGATATTATCTTAAAAGAAAATAAATAGGGTATATTTACCACGTACTAAGTAAGTTGGCCTGCACTAAATGGTAGTCTAAAGTTGGATTGCCTGAAGTCTTAAATTTTTCTTAAAGCAAGAAGCAAGGTAAGCGCACAAATGCAAATGTAAAGGGGTAAATATAGAAAAATCGATGCACTTTAATTTGATTCCTAACTCCTACAAAAGAACTCATCAGCAAAGGAAAAGCATTTATTCCAGGTATGGATGATTATATATATATATACATACAGATAAATCATTGTTGTTCCATCTCGCCGCTAGAATTAAGAAAAGTTTTGATTCTCTAATAACTGACCTAGTGTGCGAACAGCTTAGCCTATGTATGAGCTAATAGATCAAAAGTTGATCTCACATTATGATGTGAAAGTTTCAACTTTAACCTTAAGGCAAGCCTATAGTTAATGCTCAGGAAACAAATGATAGGTATAGATCAAATCTTTTGGTGTCTATGGTCAAAAGGGAGTTCAAACACCCAAATATCATTCAACATATACATGAGATAAAATCAAGTGGCGTCATCGCATACATCCTCAAATCACCATACAAATATTCAATGTTTTTAGACGTGACTACATTCTCTCACACTAAATATTATATTTGCTATCCCTATTTTTATTAACTTGACGAGTGAAGGCCAAATGCCAGAAAATACTTTCGCATTTGGTTCTACAAGTCTGTCAAAAAGAAACTCTCAAACTATATTTATATTATATTCCAATTTATCCTATCAAGACTATTCTCAACTCTAGAGCCAAATAATTTAGGCCATCTAAAATTATATTATATCATTATTTGATTATAAAATAATAAAATATTAAATTACTAAAAACAATTTTATAGTGATAAATGGTCGTTGGTTTGCCTCAAACTTTAGTGGACTAGACCCCTTTGTTGAATGACTTTCATTTTTTCACAGGCTAGATTTGCAAGTTGCAAAGAGAGAGTAGTTTACTTAATACGCAAAGCTTATTCATGCACCATGTCTGATATACCATCTACGGTCAAAGTGAAATAGTCAAAAGTTTGAATATAGTTTTATGTTATATATATGTGTGTGTGTGTGTGTGTGTGATTGCAAAACACGGTTAAGCTCTCACATTTCCTTTGTTAGCAATGGCGAGTAGTTCTGTAGAGCCACCAATTATGGTGACACTTATCATCTTTTCCATGTTATTGCTGTCTCCAACTTTACCATGTGAAGCAGCTCGCTCAACTGATCGAGGTAATCACCAAAATAAACACTATCATCTATTCATCACTTGTAAATAAATAATATTATATAAATGATCATCTATAGGTTCTATTGTTTTGTACTGATATAGCCAGAAGTATAAAGGCTGTATTACTTAGATTCTGATCGTTTCTATCCATAAGTTTTTATATTATTACAATGGTATTGGAACATATATGTGTGCGGATGCAGTTCTGGCTGTGGCATCACCATTCAGGCGACCAATCTGTCCAGCTTGTGTGTGCTGCGAGCCAGCACCTCCACGAGGCTGTTGTAGGTGCTCTGGCTGTCCTGGCTTATCATCAACGACTTCATCTCCATGAAAATGTTTCATGCTGGATTCTGTGGAGGTTTGAGGAGAAATTCAACCAATTTAAATAAGTCCATACAAAACTAAAGATGTCATATATATGTCGTTGACACTTCTCTATAAATGAAATAAAGTGTAACTCTCCCCTTATTATAGCAGCTTGTTGCCATGATACTAAGACGTGTAAGTGGGTATATATTTTTCATGAAGTGATGTTTGTTCTTGGCTTAATTTCGATTAAGAAAACAGGTTACACATTTCTTTTTTAAGCCTTTACCATAGTGTATGATATAAAAGGAACTTACATAGAAAGAAGAGAGTAGTTTCCATCATTCACTTACTCAACAAATGACCTCGAAGAAAAAATTTGAAAACAAAAGTGAAAATGCATAAACTTGAGAAACGGGAATTAACTTTGTTTCATAATTAACAATTTGTGATTTGCGGATATCTTCATTGCTAACATCATATCATTAAATTATAAGTTTAAGTTTTGCTTGGACAGAAAAAAATAAGTATTCAACGAGTGATGATGCAAATGGCTTTGAAAAGCCGGTCGTCGTTGAGGTTGACTTGCACTAAAAATTTGATAACTGAATTTTCAAGCCTGGAATAATTAATCTGTATTTCCTGTGCAATAAATTTAGGCAGGAAACCACCATCCGACTCAGATTTCGGTACAAGATTATGACCTAGTCCTCTCTTGCTGTACATCTACCATTTGATAAAATGATCTTATTGGATTACACGCGGATGATTTTTAATGCTTAGCCAATCACTAGACTCCAGTAACAATGGCCAGTCACTTGAATCCAAGCCAATTAATGAAAAAGAATGTATGATAAATAAAGATAATGGGAATCGAAGTATGTTCATAGTGGTGGATGGTCATTGGCCATTCAATCGCTTGAATTAGCTTTAGCAGACTAGAATTTTGAAATACCAAAAAGTCTTAAAAGTCAACATGTGTCTCTCGTCTGTGACTCGCCCAACTAATCCAAAGGGAAGAAAGTCCAAAAAATGACGCAATTTTTACCTTACAAAATATGGATAATAATTAAAATTTTATTTTAATATACTGTTTTAATTTTAATTTTTAAATTTATTTTAATTTTTTTAATTTTGAATTTTGAATTTTTGAATTTCTGATTTCTGATTTATGTTTTTTGTTTTAATTTATTCCAGTTTCAAAAACTTATGAAAAATTATAATTTTTTTGTTTTCTATTTTTATTTTTGTCATAATACGATGTATCATGAAAAAAATATATTATCTAATTATTTAATTTTAATTGTTAATAAGAGTTATGGCTAATATAATTAAATTATTTGTTTTAATTTTATAATTACTTTAAAGATTATTTTTAAAATAAATATTTTTAATTCGATAATTATTTAATAAATATACTTTAATTTTAAAATATCCTAAACGTATAAATTTCAAATTAAATTAGTTTAATAATTAAAATATATAATAAAAGAAATGTTATTTTATAAATAATTTTACTTATCAAATTATTTATTTGAATAAAATGTATTATATCTTTTATTAATAGTTAATAATAAATGTTATTATAAAATATATTAAAATAAAATTATTTACTTAATTAATTCATAAAATTAATTTATCTTTAAATTTTATCTAATATTTAATTATTATATGTAATAAAAATATAACTATATTAACATTAACTACCAAACATGTTTTTATTTTATTTAAAAAACATAAACAAAAGCTAAAAATAAATAGAAGTGAAACCAAATGGTTCCTAAGTTTTTCGTGATTACTAATATGTAGGTAGTCAAGAAGTCATTTTTTTTCTTTCAATATGTCATTTATGTTAGTAT
The DNA here is from genome assembly GCA_027568915.1 of Erythroxylum roraimae. Taxonomy (NCBI): domain Eukaryota; kingdom Viridiplantae; phylum Streptophyta; class Magnoliopsida; order Malpighiales; family Erythroxylaceae; genus Erythroxylum; species Erythroxylum roraimae. Next base: position 10,071,921 of record JAOSBL010000001.1, on the reverse strand, counting down.
ACTCTTAATTAGGCAAATTAAACCTTAATTTTGTAAATAATATCACACATCATAGAACTCTATGAATTTCAATTTTTAATTATTTACAATAAAAACTATATTTTAATTTATGATGGACTCTTTAATAATTTAATTAATCGAAAGATGATTTCAGTACAAACCATGTTTATCTCTTTTGATCCCTTTAAATTTAATGGTATACTTTTCTTGATGAAGAGAAAACTGTGGCTAATGGGTGGAGACTTGAACTACTTTGAATTAGGATTTTCTTAATATGATCAATTGACACACTTTATTTTATGAACTTCTCTTTTAACTCGAAAATATTTCAATTTCGTATGTTCAAAAAATACTTGTCGTTTTAAAAAAAGAAGATGAATGTGGTATTATCATAATAAATTTGTAGTAATTTAATGAAATTGTCAATAGCTCCAAATTATAAAATAAATTTTTGTAGCTATAATCTATGAACAATGGCCTCAAAATAGGCCACAAATTTTGCTTATATAGTAGATGCAATAATGACAAACTACTTCGCCCTCTCGTATGAGATTGCTTCTCCAGTCAAAAGGAACAAATAGTTAAATATATATTTTCTTCTATTTATACATCCATCATAATTTAAATCTGAATAATCTATTACTTTAAGATAATCACATCCCTTATAAATGACTATATGATATTTTTCTCCTTTCAAGTGTTCTAATACTTTCTGTAGCTTTCCAGTGATCAAATCTTGGAATACTTTAATCTTTACCTAGCACTCTAATTAGAAAATAATATATGGTCTCGAACAAGTTTAAGCATACATCAAGCTACCAATAATAGAAACATAAGGAATCTATTATATTTCTTTACAATCCAAGTTATTTTCCAGACATGATGTTAGGCTTAATTTTCCCTCTTTTTAATTAGAACAACATTTGCAAAGCTCTTTTCTATCTTAAATGTTCATAGAACTTTATAATATATATTTTCTAAGACAATTTTAATAATTCTTATGATCTAGAACCAAATAATTCTGTTTCAAGCATATATAATGTGTCTATATATCTTTCACTTCAAAGTTCTTGGAGAAAAAAATCTTAATCTCTGTGAGAAGACAAGATCATTAGTAGCGAGCAAGATATCATCAACATACAAAATGAGAATTATAAATTTTCTCCCATTAACATTTAGATAAATATATTGATCAACAATGTTTCCCCAAATCTAAAAGAAGTGATAGTGTCACTGAACATAGGAAACTATTTTTAGAAAGTTTTCTCAAGTTACTTATTGAGTTTATACACCATGTGTTCCTTTTTTTCAACTATAAAAATTTTAGGTTGAATTGTATATACTCTTTCCACTAAATTCCCATTGAGAAATGTAGTGTTTGCATCCATTTCATAGAGCTCTAAATCATAATGAGTTACTAATGCCATGATAATTTCAAATAAGTCATTTCTAGAAACAAAGAAATGGTCTCATTATAGTTAACACCATCTTTTTGAGTGAAACTCTAAGCAATAAGTCTAGTGAAACTCTAAGCAATAAGTCTAGCCTTGTATCCTTCAATATTGTCATTGAATTCATACTTGGTTTTAAAAGTCCACTCACATGTAACCCTTTTACAACATTCAGGAAGCTCGATAAGGTAATAGACTTCATTATTATCCATTGATCTCATTTTTTCTTTCATATTGTCTAGCCATTTAACAAAATTACTACCTTTTATAATGTGTGAAAGTGAAATTGATTCATAATCAGTTCCTAAGTTAAATTCTAACTCTTGCAAACAAACATATAATCATCATAAATAATAGGTCTTCTTTATCTTCATACTTTTCTAATATTATCTCATATGGTTTATCTATTAGAGGTTCATTAGCAACAACTTCATTATGAAGAGCTTCTTCATCCATTTTTTATTCTTGTATATTGTCAAAATGCTCGAGAAATGTGAAAAAAAAACTGAGAAGAAGTTTTAGGTATATTGCAATTTTATATGGTTTTGAAAGTCCTATATATTTCACCATTTTCAAAAAACCATACATTTATAGTTTCAATAATTCTTATATTATAGTTAGGACAATAAAATGTGTACTATTTTAATTTTTCAAGATAAGTAATGAAGAAACCATTGGACGTTCTTAAGTTTGGTTTATGACTGCATGACGTAACACTAGTCAAAATAAAATAATTAGACTACTACTATAGCAGTAGTGAATCTAGGTCGATCCCACAGAGAGTGTGATTGATCCCAAGTTTATCATATAAATTGGCTACACTTTCATAGCTTTTAATATACTTTTTGACTCTTAATTCTTGATTTTGTGCTTTAATTAGTCCTTTACTGTGAGTTTATATTTTATGCAATTTGTTAGTAAAAATTGTCACAAATTGACATTAATTGCATTATAATTTTTTTCTAAGGACAATTGATACTGCAAATTGTTATTTTATATTGTAGGGGACAAAGGATTCAAAAAGGGATTGGATGAGTCAATAGGACGTGAGTTCCATGACGCACGCCGCGGCGCATCAAGATGAAAGCACGCCGCGACGTACCATCATGCAACATCTCGCCGCGGCGTAGATTAATTACTCCGCTGTGGCAAGCGATCCAGAAAGTGCACGCCGCGGCGCAGCTCCTTCATCACCGCTGCGAACGGCCGGGTATCCAAACTTAATTTGGAAAACTCTCTCACTATTTCAGCCCGATCCGTATCCATCCTATAAAAACCTTTACCAAATTAGGTTAAAAAAGGAGGAGAACATTCGGCAGGCAGCAGAGATATAACCTTCAACCAACCCTCGACAACCATTATCATTTCTCATCTGTGACCATCATCCGCCACCGCCGATCACTTCATTGTCAACTCCACAGCTAGTCTCTATTCCTAGCATGGGTGACACCAGAGCTTCAGCAGTCGCGAAAGGGGCCGGAGTCATGCGCGGGTAGTCCAACATTCCCTCTTGAAAATGTAGCATCAGCTTGAGTTCACAGGGCTTCAAAGGGGAGTTAATCTTACATTGTCAAGTTTAACTGCATAGTTGTAAATTTCTGAGTTAGGGTTTACGACAGTGTAGTTAAATTAGCCTGATTAGAGTTTAATCAAGTGTTGAACAATGTCTTGTGTTA
>JAOSBL010000001.1:10020731-10035037 GCA_027568915.1 Erythroxylum roraimae | reverse complement strand
GGGGGGGGGTGGTTACTGGTCGGTATTTGGTTGGTATTTTGAAGACAGACCAATACCGGAACATTACTTTTTGTACCATTTAGCGGCCGATATTCCAGGCCAGTACCGGAACATTACTTTTTGTACCATTTATCAACCGGTACGGTATGAAAAAACTGCGCTCTACACAATAACTTTGGACTTAAATAAATTAATGTTTTAAAAGCAAAATCAAAAATTGAGAAGTTTAAGGTTTAAAGATTTAATAGTATTAGAATGTTATAAATTCGATATATAATAAAAATAGAACAAAATTAAAGAATTAAAAATAGAATTAAAAAAGGAATTTATCTTTGTCCATTGAAAAATTAAAGTTTTATGAAATTAAAACTAATTAATTTATTTTATTTATAAAATTGGTTAATTTATAAAAATAATCAATTAATTAATAAACAGACCAGTTTTTAATAACAAGAATTATTAAGATAAATTAAACTACAAAATTTAGCCGATTTAAGATTTTTACAATTGAATCAGTTTTGAATTTTCAATCATTGGAACAAACTATTTCTTAATTTGATATTTCAAGATAAAAAATCAATTCTAACTATTTATTCCTTTTCATTTTAGAGTAATTATTAAAGTATTAATTTAGCATTTTTTATCAATTGTGTGACGAAGGTTCACATTACTATCAATTTAAGTTAAATTATTTTAAATTTTTTGTATTATTAAAAATATTAAATATATTTCAACTTTTTATTATATAATGTTCTATATTACTACTTATAAAAAAATGTATAAATGTATAGGTTAATGATATAACTTAATTGTGTTGAGCCGCTCTAAGAAATTTAATATTTATAATTTTATCTTGAAAAATTATATATGTATTAATTATAATATAATACTTTATAGATAAAATTTTGAACATATATACTAAAGAAAATATTTTAATCCTAATATAAAGGTTGGAATTTTAAATTTCAAAATTTTAAAGATATATGTCCAAATATTGCTATTTTTTTAAAAAAAAAGCTAAATAAAAACTTAAAAGAGGCAATGTACAAAATTGGATAACTAACTACAACATCAAGATCTATTTCTTAATAAACAAACATATTAGGACTTAAAGTGGTCTAGATAGCTACTTCGGCAAGAAGCTCTATTTTAAGGGTTTAAATCCCTTACAAACAAAATATTTTAGTGAGGTTTAGATCAGTTATAGGCTTCAGTGATGCAGTTGCTACACGACAATTTAATCTTCTCGCAAATTATTTGTTCCTCTATAAAGTTGATAGACCATAAGTACGACTAGTAGAGTTGCTTTTTGCCATACTTTTCCATAATGGGCAGTTGAAGTGAAGAGCTCCAACCAAGCGAAGTTGACTTGGGCAAAGGTGTAAATAACAGATGGGCTGTTTACTTTCTTTTCTAGAACTGGACCTACTAGGTATTTGAGATTTTTAGCTTTTGCAGTAATTCATTCTTGTTTTTAGTTATCCCCTAGAAAGCTCTTATATTCCTTTCTTTGTATAGCATGGCGATTGCGTTGCCTAGATAATTTGAAGGCTATGTAATCTCTTTTATTAAGCATATAAATTCTACTTGACTACTTAATAAGATCAAGCCGTAAAGAAGGTCGGAGAGGGGAGTTACTTAAATGTTTCAGTCTCCTCTAAATGTAGTTAGAGTAGGCACATTCAAAAACAGGTGTTTGATGCTTTCCTCTTCTAGATTACATCTAGCGAAAACATTCAAGAACCTATCAATTCTATCCTTATAAGAAGTTTACTTTTAAAGGCAAGCCACAAGGTACCATGCCAAGTTGTACCAATTTACTTTATGGGAGTGGTTTTTGGTGTGAGTTCGATCATGGTACTTTGTAAGAGATATTGAACTAAAAATAAGTTAGTAATGTCAGAGAAACCAATAACAAAATCAAAAACTAAGTACAAAAAAGCGCTTCAATCCTACATGGGCCGAATTGTAGATGGTATGAAAACTCAAGAGACAGTGAGGGTCAATGACATCATAACTAATCAAGTTGGGCGGAATGTGCAAGAAGACTTTCATTCTTGTTTAATTAATTATTTTACGTTAGAAGCATAATTTTCGGCATCCCACTACTTGTGTCTTGGGCTTGTTTAAATCTTTTAAGTTTAATGGGTTGCATTTTAGAAATATGGTTAATTGCCAAAAAAATCGCAAACTTTTGTCAAAATTTTAATTATAGCCCGAACTTTAAAATGTAGCAATAAAATGCTCAAATTTTTATTTATTTTTAATTATAGCCCAAACTTCAAAAAGTGCAATAAAATGTTCAAACTTTCAATTTTCTTCAATTATAACCCAACGTTATATGTTGTTCTCTTGATGCCCTTAGCCATTTATTTTCTGTCTGTTCTTATGACGCCCCAAACTACTCTCGCATTATAACATACTGAATCAGTAAGGTTGTCGGAGCAACGTAATCTAATTTAGGTCATTTTTAAACTTAAAGGAAACACAAATGTCAAGCTAAAATCGAAAAAAATTAAAAGTTTGAGCATTTTATTGCTACTTTAAAGTTCGGGCTATAATTGAAAAATTGACGAAAGTTTGAGTTTTTAAATGTAATTAACCCTTAGAAATATTAGTTTGCGCTTTAATTGTTTTGGTGAAAAGCCCATGTTTAAAGGCCTTTTACATAATTAGGGTTTTTTTTCTTTTCAAGAGGTATAATTACATCATAATAGACATTGTTTAGAGATAAATTGGTTGAATAACGAATTCTACAAGGGAGGGTTTCTTGTCTTCTTCTATTGCATCAAGAATATAATTCTTATCAAAGTAAATACTTGTAGTGAATTTCTATTCTTATTTTCAAATCAACCTTATTATATGTGTTTCCTTTCATATAATTGATTAGGGGTTCATTATGGTTAGATATTTTGTTTTATTCATGTTCTATCCAAAGTGTATGTTTAAGGAATTTCGAGTTTTTTAGCCTTGGGGTTTCACATCATTTAGTATCAGAGCTTGGATTAGGATAAATTCTTATTTATCTTGTGTTTATGTGTTGTTATTATTGTTATTTTCTATTACTGTTAATCTTATTATTGTGTTTTTCTTAAAAATAAAATGAAAAAATTAGTAGCTAGAAAAGAAGAAAACAGTGCTATCGTGAAAAAAGAGGTTAAAAAAAGTTAACAAAAGATAAAAACGAAAAAAATGAAAAAAAGGGATGAGGTGCTGGCGTTAAAGACTTTAACGAAAACGTTAGCTAGTGTTTAAAAAAATCAGTTGAAAAAAAATATTTTTGGAGTTGGTATGATTTAGGATTTTCTTTTGGTGGCTTTTTATTTTGTGTAGTGTCTTTACATCTTTACATTCAAGTTGATTTTTCCACTAGGAAAATTTCAATTCCTGCATTTATGCATTAGTTTCGTCATTTTCTTTCATTCTAAGTTTTTATTTTTTATCTCTCGTTGTTTTTTTTCTATTTACACCATAATTAATAAATTGATTCTTGTTAATTTAAATTCTGTATTTTTTTCCTTTTGTGTGCCCATTTTCCCTTCATTCATTCCGATATACTTGCTTTTAGATTTGTGTTCATCATCTTTCTTAGGTATTTTCATTGCATTCCTAAATTTTAATTTGTTGTTTGTGCATTACCTTAACTGAAATTTGAGTTTTGAAGTACAATTGAAGATAACAAGTTTGAGTGAAAAAAAGCTTGAGTGTGTAAGCTTAAAAGAAGGTAAAAGCCAATTTTTGAGTGAAACACAAGTGGAGTGTCATCTTTTAAGTGAAACACATAAGGGAGTGACTTGTGAGGTTATTTTTTATTGCTAACCATTTTTCTTACAGCTTTTTGTTATAAAAATGGCCAGTAGAAGGGATGGAAGGGAAACATTACATGAGAAGGACGACAATGTGCCTGATTTGAAAGTGATGTATAAGACATTCATGAATGACTTCGAGAAGTTATCTACTAGGATGGATGAGATGGATGAGGGAATTAATGAAACCATTAGAATTCAAAATCGTAGTAGATCATTTAGCAGTCATAGGAATCGGGAGGAAGAATTGGAAAGAATGTATGACGAGTATGAAGATGAAGTGCAATCTGTGAATGGCAGAGTAAGGAGGGAAGAAGGCGTGGAGAGAAAAGATGGCAACATTAATGTCATCAAGATGAAAATTATATCCTTCAAAGGTAGGTATGATGCTAAAGTGTACTTGGAATGGGAAAGAAAGGTGGATATAATTTTTGTTTGTCATAACTATTCTAAAGATAAGAAAGTGAGATTGGTAGCAGTGAAATTCTCAGATTATGCATTAGTTTGGTGGGATGAATTAGTAAAGAATAGGAGGAAGAATACAGAACCACCTATATCCACTTGGAAAGAGAAGACAACAGAAGTCATGAGAGAAAAGAATAAAATTAAAGGCCCAATGGTTAGCAACAGCGTAGGTGAGGAAAAGAAAGTGGGATGTGCAGGAAAGAAGAAGTTAGTGAGTAAAAAGAAAGAAAAGAATGACAAAAGTGAGCAAAGAAAAATTGAGAGGAGTGAAAAAGTTAAGACACAATCATGGTTTTATGCAAAAGAGAGAGAGAGTTAAAGAGTGCGCACTTAGGTAAGAGAGCTTTAATCTTGATTCAGTTTAAGGAAACTTTGATTACTAAGATTGATCTTGATCTAAAATTTCCTAATGTGTTTGTGACCTTATTGCAGGATTATGATGATGTTTTTCCTAAAGAGGTATCCCGTAGGTTTGAGAGGGATTGAGCAGCAGATTGACTTGGTACTAAGAGCTCAAATTTCTAATCGTTTAGCTTGCCAAAGCAATCCGGAGGAGACAAAGCAATTACAAAGATAAGTGGATGAATTGCTTAAGAAGGGGTATGTGAGAGAGAGCATGAGTCATTATGTTGTGCCAATTCTTTTAGTGCCAAAGAAAGATGAAATTTGGAGGATGTGTGTGGACTGTAAAGCGGTCAACAAGATCACTGTAAAGTATCGTCATCTGATTCCTAGATTAGATGATATGCTAGATGCGTTGCATAGTGTTTGCATATTCAATAAAATTGATTTAAAAAGTGACTATCATCAGATTATGATGAAAGAAGGTAATGAATGGAAAACTGCGTTTAAGACCAAATATGGATTGTATGAGTGGTTGGTTATGCCTTTTGGCTTTTCTAATGCACCTAGTACTTTCATACGCTTAATGAGTCATATTTTGTGTGAATTCCTTGGTAAATTTATAGTTGTTTACTTTGATGACATATTGATTTACAGTAAGAATTTAAATGAACATGTTAAGCGTGCTAAGAAGTGCTTAAGAAAGAGAGGTTGTATGCAAACCTTAAGAAGTGTTCTTTTTGCATAGATAAAGTTGTCTTCTTAGGATTTGTGGTGAGTTGTCAAAGAGTTGAGGTTGACTCTAAAAAGGTGAAAGCTATTCAAGAATGGCCGACACCTAAGTCAGTTAGTGAAGTTAAGAGTTTCCATGACTTAATAGGTTTTTAAAGGTGATTTGTTAAAGATTTCTATACTATTGCCACTCCATTGAATGAAATCATTACAAAGAATGTTGTTTTTAGATGGAAGAAAGAATAGGAAAATGCATTTAATACTTTAAAGGAAAAGTTATGTACTACACCTGTTTTACGTTTGCTTGATTTTGTGATTCTTCTGAGATTGTTATAGGGGTGGTTTAGATGAAGGAGAATTGTCCTGTAGTGTATTTCAGTGAGAAGTTGAGTGGATCAGTTTTGAACTACTCCACTTATGATAAGGAACTTTATGCTTTGGTGAGAGCTTTTAAAGTTTGGGAATATTACTTGCTACCTAAAGAAATCGTGATACATCGTGATCATCAATCTCTCAAGTACTTGAAGGAACAAGGGAAATTGAGTAAAAGGCATGCAAGTTCGGTGAAGTATCTTGAAACATTTATGTATGTGATTAAATACAAGGTAAGGAAAATGTTGTGGCTAATGCATTATTGAGAAGGTACGCTTTGGTTTCTATGTTTACTTCTAAGTTACTTGAATTTGAGCATTTGAAAGATTTATATATGGAAGATGTTGATTTTGTTAATGTATATCAAGCTTATGAACATGCTGCATTTGATAAGTTCTATAAGCATGAAGGATGTCTTTTTAGGGGTAAACAACTTTGCATTTCTGCATGTTCTATTAGAGAGTTGCTTGTTAAAGATAATGGGGCATTTTGGTGTGCAAGAGACCTTAGATATGCTTGGTGAACATTTTTATTGGCCAAACATGAGAAAATATGTGAAAAGGGTTTGTGCTAAGTGTATTGTATGTAAACAAGCTAAGTGCCTGTTTGGTTGAGCTTTTGGTGGGTGAGCACGCACTTTTTCTCACCGCAAAAGCTTTTTTTAAGAAAAATGAGTGTTTGGTTGTAAAATAAAAAAGCATTTTTTTAGTAAATATAGCTTTTCTGGTAGCTAAAATACAACTTTTTTAAGAAGCTCAGATTTGGAGCTTCTCAAAAAAGCACTTTTTCAAGTAGATTTTTCATATCAATTAATGAGGCTATTTTTTACATATAATTTCTACAATACCTACAAACACATCTTCACGTTTATTTTGAGATTTATATAATATTATTTGACTTTTTTTTATATGTTTTAGTATTTATTTTTGATATTAGTTTTACTTATGTTATAATCCATATAAAAGATTTGGTTAAATATATTTTCATTTATATTTCATATGATTTAAAATTATATAATAATTAATATATTGTGCTTTGCATATTGTTTAATATATTTTAAATAATATTTATATACATAAATAATTTTTATTACAAAATAAAATATAGTTAAAATTAAAAGTGCTTTTTATTTTTATATTGACATACATTCTATTGTATGAAATTCTTTCAAAAAAGCTCTTTTTTAAACGACAGACAAACAGTCAACTGGATTCTTAAAAAAGCTTTTCTAAAAAAAGCTCTACTAACAAAAACTCTACTAATATAAGCCCATCTAAATAGGCATTAAGTCTAAGTCTATGCCTTACGGTTTGTATACACCTTTACCTGTACCTAGTGAACCTTGGACTAATATGTCTATAGAATTTGTATTGGGTTTACCTAGGATAAGAAAGGTAAAGATAACATATTTGTTGCTGTGGACAGATTTAGTAAAATGGCTTATTTCATTGCTTGCCAAAAAACAGATGATGCAACAAACATTGCTGATCTTTTCTTTAGGGAAGTGATTCGGCTTCATAGTGTGTCGAAGACCATTGTTTCAGATAGGGATGTTAAGTTTCTAAGTCATTTTTGGAGACTTTTGTGGGGAAAGTTAGTTACTAAACTTTTATTTTTTTACTACATGTCATTCACAAACTGATGGACAAAATGAGGTAGTTAATAAGACTTTAGGAACCATGTTGCGTGCAATTGTTCGGAAGAACTTGAAAACTTAGGAAGATTGTTTGTCATTCATTAAGTTTGCATATAATCATTCCATACATTCTTCTACAAGTTATTCTCCATTTGAACTTGTGTATGGTTTTAATCCATTAATTGTGTTGGATTTGATGCCTTTACCTTCGACAGAGATTGTTAGTTTAGAAAGCAAGAAGAAGGCTGACTTGGTTAAAACAATATATGAGAAAGCACGTGCACAAATTGAGAAAAAGGATCACATATATGCACAAAAAGCAAATAATGGTAGAGAGCAAGTTCTCTTCGAACCAACTGACTGAGTTTAGGTGCATATGCGAAAAGGAAGATTTCCACATCAAAGGAAGTCAAAACTTGATGTAAGGGGTGATAGACCATTGCAAGTTTTGGAACGCATCAATGACAATGCATACAATATAGACTTGCCAAGTGAGTATAATGTTAGTGCTACTTTTAATGTTTCTGACTTATATCTTTTTTACTTTGATTCAGATTCGAGGATGACTCCTTTTAAAGAGAGAGGGGATGATGCGAGTACAACTATAATACTTTGTAAGAGATATGGAATCAAAGAAAAGTTAGCAATGTCGGAGGGACCAATAATAAGATCAAAAGTTAAGAAGCTCAAAGAAGCGCTTCAATCCTACATGGGTCGAATTGTAGACGACATGAAATCTCAAGAGACAATGAGGGTCAATGATATCATAACTAAACAAGTTGGGCGGAATGTGCAAGAAAACTTGCATTCTTGTTTAATTAATTATTTTACGTTAGAAGTATAACTTTCGGCAACCCACTACTTGTGTCTTGGCTTTGTTTAAATCTTTTAGGTTTAATAAGTTATATTTTAGAAATATTAGTTTGATCTTAAATTATTTTGGTGAAAGGCCCATTTTTAAACGTCTTTTACAAAATTAGGGGTTTCTTTTTTTTTCAAAAGGTATCAATACATCATAATAAACATTGTTTAGAGTTAGATTGGTTGAATAACGAATTCTATAAGAGAGGATTTGTTGTCTTCTTTTATTGCATCAATAATATAATTCTTATTAAGGTAAACACTTGTGGCAAATTTCTATTTTTGTTTTCAAATTAACCTTATTATATATGTTTCTTTTTATTCAATTGATTGGGAGTTCATTAGGGTTGGAAATTTCGTCTTATTCATGTTCTATCCAAAGTATGTCTTTAAGGAGTTTCAGGTTCTTTAAACTTGAGATTCTGCATCATTCTTAATAGCTTTTTGCATTAAGCATTGGCATATTAGTCATTCTTGTTTAAGGTCCACATCAATCTATCCTCCCTCTCATCCTATAATTATGTGTGTAGGATCCTATGGATTAAGAAGCTTTTAAGAAGGATCACCAACCAATTTGCTTTAGTGCTTAAAACTTGAAAGATTGAATAATTATCTAAAATCAAATTATGAAGACTCTAAAGCTTTAAAATATCATTAAGGACACCTGCTTCGAACTATTAGAAATAATTTATTCCCATGTACAGCGAAATAAAAAAAATTCATTTAATTTTTTGAAAGCCAAGATCACCAATTTATACCTTATCTCGAAGCTTGATCATATTCTTGTTATATTCCTTGAACCATTTCTAAAACTCTCTAATCTTAACCACTGTAACCGTATAAGTATCTGACCTTTAACAGTATCCACATAATATGTTGTGAGAACTCTACAACTATTTTAAAGAGAGTTAAGTAAGCAGTGCTAGCTCCCTTAGAGCTTAAGTTTATTTATAATAAATTCTGGATATTTTAGTAATTTAATTGAAATAAATTCTAATTTCAGTTGAACTTTAATTAAAATTAAAATTAATTTATTAAATACCAATTATACCTAAATAAGATCCAATATCTCATATTGATCTTTATTTATTAAATATCTTATATTTAATCATATAATTTCTCAAACTTTACAATCAAGTCTAACTTGATTAAAATATCTTTTTCTTTAACCCATTCTTTATGTGTGACCCTTTAGGTTCCCAAATATGTTGACAATTGATATAAATTATTAGCTCTAAATTATATTTAGGTTAGATAAATTAAACTCATTTAATTTTTTTAATTATCTAATTAAACAATTTATATCTATAAATTAAGATTGACATCTAGCAATATATCATGATCATCTAACTATTTAGGAATGTCATCATGGTTTCACTAACCTTTCCATGCATGATTTTTTGTATAACTAAATCCTTTCATTATACAATGTCTACTCTATTTGAGTCCAATCGTGTTAGATTTCATTATTAGTAATTGATTATATTAATGACATTTATAAACTATTTACAAAATATCATTTCATTTTGGTCAAGAATGTTTTAAATCAATTCTAATTAAGAAGAATCAAACACTCTCACTAATTACTTTAAGGTGATAAATCATATATTAATCACTTAACTAGTTTCATAGAGTTCATATTATATCAAATATTATATCATAAATAGTATCAAAACATAGCAATCCTTATATGAGATAACTTTAGAAATCTCAAGTCAAAGGAACACTTATACAATCATCGCAATAAGAATTTCTATAGATATACAAGTAATATTTCAAATGAATTTCTCATAGAGGTTTAGTTCATGGAATTTGTTTTCTAATAAATAGCCTCATGTTCGTTTAAGTAGTTCTGTATTTAGTCTACGATATTGACTACTTATTTCATAAGAAAAAATATAATGTTTGTCCGTCTTTTGATGCTCTATTAATATTCAGTCTCAATAGAACAATGACTAGGAATAATTTAGGGGTAATACATGAATGCAATATGAATCTTATAATTTCATTTACAATGTATATTTATCTCATAGACTTTATCATATATATCTGCATATATATAAAATAAAACAAGTTTTTAAATTATTACGTTACTAGACTACAATCAATTGATTGGTTACAAGGCATAAACCAATACTAACTACTGATCAAGTCAGAAATTTATAATTTTTCTATTAACTATTTTCTATTTGATCACTCTTCTGGCCAATTATTTGTTTTTGATTAGTTGTAAACAGCATTAGGAAACATTTGGCTTTGTTTTGAGGGACCAGATATGTTAAACGTAATAATTAAACTAATTTTAAACATATTTTAAATATGTTAAATGTAATAAATAAATTAATATATATTTTCATAAATAAAGATATATAATACATTTAATAAGTTACTAAAAAGTTATGATATTCCAAATGATTTACCAAAAAACTTAGCTAACCATCCAAATTATATTCAAAGTAGCATAAATCTCTTTTAAACATACAACCTTTAAGATTTTTCGCCCCTCGTTACAGAAGATGAAATTATATTATCACGATTAATTCTAGTGTATGCAACAACAATATTAACTTCTTATTATTTACCTTTTAGTTCTACTATCAAACTCTTAATTTATACAACTAGCTTATTTACCATACCTTCTTCACTTTAAATAAACTTATGTACCATCCTTTTTTTTTTAACTCTCCGTGTTGTACTTGCTCTATTTGATAGTTGATACTTAAATCCTAATTTTCTTTAATTTAAAAGGCAAATATAATTTAGAAGAGAGAAAAGAGAGTTAGGGACAAAACAAAATAGTTATAAAAGAGAGACGATAGGGGTATATTTCTACAGGATAGATTTGCTGAAAATAGAAAAATAAAAGGCAAAAGGAAGTAGAAAGATAAGTGAGAAAGTAGAATGATAAAGTTCACTAGAAAAAAGAAATGGAATTTCTTATTGTTTCTATAACCAAGAAAACCTGTTGTGATAACACACTTAGTGAAATTGTTGTAGTTTTTATTTTTAAAAATAAAAATTATAACAATAACCAGATAAACATGTTTAATAACTTGTTTATTATTATTTTTATGAAAACCACAACAAGTAGAAAAAAGAGAAACAATCGAATCCTAAATAACTCCACCAACGTAACTACATATATTGTGCTAACGATGAGTTAAATAAAAAAATAGAATTAAGGATTGATTACTTATAAAATTAGATTATATAATTTTAGAGAGTTCTTTATTGAATTAAAACTTTACCCTATTCATGTAAAATAGGACCTTACTATTTTAAATTTGATTTACCCCTCTTAACTTTTACCGGTACTCAAATAGTAGTGGTGGGGTGGCCCGCAGGGGAGAGCCTGTACTAAATTTAATAAACAATCATGCAGCTACTTGGCTGATCATGTCGGCCCTAATTTAAGTCCGCCACATGCAGCGTCCCGCTAATGATTCCAGCAGTCTTTATAATGCCAACCAACCACCATGACCCTTTCTCAATCGGTAAAGCTAAAGCACATAGCACACCGACTAGGCTAGGATTTCTCTCAACAATGTTAGAAAAGACGAGGGGAATATGAAAGACATAACACATTAGCATACCAATGAAAGCAAACAACAAAGCATTTATTACCCATTCTCAACTCCCATCTGCCTCGTATCACCTTCAAGTTCTTTTATAAGGACAAGTCTTCTCACCATTGTTAGAGCAAATATGGGTTTCTTCTATAGTGCACTATTGGTTCTGGCCTCTGCATTTGCAGCTTTCAAGAGTGGCTGTGCACAGGACACTCTTGTTCCTGCAGTTATAACCTTTGGTGACTCAGCCGTTGATGTGGGAAACAATAATTATCTCCCCACCATTTTCAAGGCCAATTACCCTCCTTATGGAAGAGACTTCATCAATAAGCAGGCTACAGGGAGGTTTTGCAATGGCAAACTAGCCACTGACTTTACTGGTAAGTTAAAATGCTTGGATAAGTATTTTGCTTCATCATATGAGTTCAGTGGTGTATCAATGAATCAAATTCCTTTTGCAGCTGAAACTCTGGGATTTAAGACATATCCACCAGCTTATCTTAGCCCAGAAGCATCTGGAAAAAGTCTTCTTATTGGAGCCAACTTTGCATCAGCTGCATCTGGTTACGATGAGAAAGCTGCCGAAATAAATGTAAGAACTTGGTCCATCTTACGTCCTTGAATTTCATCCAAAGACCATCTTGTTTTCCAATCCTACACTTCCTTTGCAGCATGCAATTCCTTTATCTCAACAACTGGAGTACTTCAAGGAATATCAATCTAAACTTGCTAAGGTAGCTGGTAGTAACAAATCGGCTTCAATCATCAAGGGCGCAATATATGTGTTGAGTGCAGGCAGTAGCGACTTTGTTCAGAATTACTATGTCAACCCTTGGATAAACAAAGTCTACACTGCTGATCAGTATGGCTCATACCTTGTTGGTTCATTCCAAAGCTTTGTAAAGGTATCTTACTATTTACTGGAATTCATGAAAAGACAACTCCTTTGAAAAGCTTTATACATGTAAATGGATTGAACTCCTTGTTTAACGAACAGAGCCTATATGGCTTGGGTGCAAGGAAACTTGGAGTTACTTCGCTGCCACCATTGGGTTGCCTACCTGCAACCCGCACTCTGTTTGGATCCCATGAGACTGGATGCGTTTCTAGAATCAACACTGATGCTCAACAATTTAACAAGAAGATCAACTCATCTGTGGCCAATCTCCAGAAGCAACTTCCTGGTCTTAAGATTGTTGTCTTTGACATCTACAAGCCACTTTTTGACCTCGTTCAATCCCCCTCAAATTTTGGTACCGAGCAAACGGTTCCTCTGAAATTTTCTTAAACTAGGAAAGCTAGTTCTGTAAGTGCATAAATATCAATCCCTGACTGTTATTTTTTCCTTTTTCCTTTTGTGTTTGACAGGTTTTGCAGAAGCAAGAAGAGGATGCTGTGGGACAGGAACTGTGGAAACAACCACACTTCTGTGCAATCCTAAATCTATAGGAACTTGTCCCAATGCTACTCAGTATGTGTTTTGGGACAGTGTCCACCCATCTCAGTCCGCTAATCAGGTCCTTGCTGATTCATTAATCAATGCAGGCCTCTCTCTCATTTGATAAGAAAAATGAGACTACTTTTATAATGTGAAAATTTGTAACTGTCTACTACTTTTTATTTTTCCTTGTGCTGAAGATAAACACCTCCAAGTATGAGATAACGCAAAATTTCCTATTTCCAGTTAATGGAAAACAATTCAAATAAAGATAAATATGATATCAAAGCCCATGAGCAAAATCTACAAGAGAAGGAAAGATTGGAGAATCAAAATCTTAGTTTTCCAGCTAATGCTTTTTGGTATAACATGTTCCTGACTGGAATCTAGTGATTTACTCCAACTTTCGTCACCATTAGCCAGAAAATGTACACTATAATTCTCAGAAGTGGCAAAATTAGTCTTGTTCAATATAAGAAAATATTTTAAGTACCTAAAAGATGTCTTGTCGTCAAAACAAGATAATAAAAAAACTTTAAAGACTTGAGCCTAAGAAGTAAAACCAGTTACATGGGCATGACAAGAGGTTCATTTTAAGCGAATACTTCCAATGATGAAAACTGATTTGTACAATGGATCTTAATTCTTAAATCCATAAGGCCGTGTTTGGTTGGATGTTAATTAATGAAATGGAATGTAATAGAATGAAAGAGAACGGAATGGTTTATAATGAAATGGAATGTAATATAGTAAAAAGTTGTTTGGGAATGATGGAAGGGTTCATAATGTAATGTAGTGAAATATTATTTGGAAGATGGACGAAATGGAATGTGATGTATAATAAATGACTTTTATACCCCTTATATTAAAATGGTTGTTGCAGGAGGTTTATTATTAATTATATAAAAATATTAGTATTAATTATTTAATAAATTTTATTTTATTTTATGTGATTATATTAAAAATAATTTATTTATATAAAAATATATACAAACAATTAAAGAATTCTTTTTTTACATATTTTCTATTTTCATTAATAAAATTTTTTATTAAATTTTTTATTAATTGTATACAATTTATTATTA
>JAOSBL010000001.1:10003530-10013560 GCA_027568915.1 Erythroxylum roraimae | reverse complement strand
GTAGTCTCTTGGTTGTTGGGGAGATTTGTATTCGGGTCTTGGATTAGTGCTATCAGGCTGCTTGAGAGGCGTGTTTTGAGGGTGTGCTGTCTCTCTCTCTCCTTTGTATTTGCACCTTGGTTTTCTTCTTTGTGTAACTTTTGTAGGTTGTGGTTTCTGGAACTTCTCTAGCTGTGTATATAACTTATTCATATTTGTATAAAATTTTTTCTGATTTACCAAAAAAAAAAGTTATAAAGAATACTCTCCTACAATATAACAATAAACTATTTTACAATTTTTAAAAATTTAAAAATTATTTTAAAATTTTAAAAAATTATTTAAAATAGTATCTGTCACATCGGTCCAATATCATACCAAAACCTAAATACTAAGGTCGGCAAGGTGGTCGGAAATTTGAAACTGACGAACCAAACGATTCATTTGTCGTTCCAACTTCTAGTAAGCCATTGGATGCATATCAGCGGGAAGAAAATGGTGAATCGAAAACCCTAAAACCCATTCTTTAAACTCTCAGAATTCTGAAATGGGTTTATTGAAAGGAGTGACCTTTTGAATTCCCTCCATTTTCAAACCTTAATTTACCTTCCAAAACTCTAAACCCTAATAAGAGAATTAGAGCTTGTGTCTCACTGATGCAAATTTCAGACATGAAAGCTCTAAAATCAGTAGTCTACACGAACAAAAGCTTTCTCCTTTTAAACCGTAATAAAACCCCAAAATCAATCATCAATTCCCGCCATTTCCATGGTACCACCTTCCGATTACGTTGCAAAAAGTCTGGCGTAGCTGTTGAGTCGTTCAAAACCAGCCCCGAGTTAAACGAAAACGGGAACAGCGTCGATGGTGTAAATGGCCGTCGTGTTTGGAGCATATACAGTCCTGTCTCCGGTAGAATTTTGACGCAGAAAGGCTTGAGGGAAAGCGATGAGCAAGAAATCCATCAAGGGTTCTCAAATGCCTACGAGGAATTTGAGGGTTTAGAAGCTAAGAGGACGTATGGCACGGCAAAGAGGAGTGAAGGAGATAGAAACGAGTCGGGGTTTTCAAGTTTCATACAAGAAATTGGCGATATAGAGGCCCAGAGGACTTATAGGAATGTGAAGAGTGGAACTTTGGATAATATAGACAAGGTTTGTGGTCGTGTATTGAGTTCTGACAAAGAAATCGGTGGTCTAGGTGAGGAAAAGGGCTATGGTGATATGAAAGTTAAAACCCAGATGGTAGTGTCAAGTTCTAATAATAAGAACGAGGGTTTAAGTGAGGAAAGGAATAATGATAAGAAGACTTTACCCAGTTCAGATGAAGATCGATTAGGTTTATCAACTTATAGTAAGGGAAATGAGGACGTTATTAACCAAAACAGAATTAGTGGCGGGAAGAAAGCAGTTAATGGGATGGGGTCTGGGGACGTTGTGGCAAATAGGAAGAAGAAGAAGAACAAGGTTACCTGGGTCTGTGGGAGCTGTGGCAATACACATGGCCAATGGTGGGGTACCTGCAGATCATGTGGGTTGGCAGGGACAATGAAGCAGTTTTCAGAAGTGGATGTTGGGAGTGGAGGTAAGGTCAGTGGGATGGAAGTTTCGGAAAATGTGATTCGCTCTTGGCTGCCTCAACAATCAGAGGAGATGCGTCCATTAAGGCTAACGGAAGTGAGCAAGGGTACCAATCAGTCTGACTGGCGGATCCCTTTGTAAGTTATTGATTTCGTCGTCTGTTAGCTGTTCATTGTTGGGATGCATTGCTAAAACGTAATCTAGGTGTTGATGGATTTAATTCCATGAAAAATACAAGTACTTTCAACAGATGCCAACATGTGTTACTTGCCATATAATGTGGAATAAATGCTGTCGAAATTCAGGTCTGGACTTTTTGGAACTGAAGTTTCTAGGGTGCTTGGTGGCGGTATTGTTCCAGGTCTGGTTGGAATACATATATTATGTCTTGAATATGTAATTTTGTTCTCAACAATTTTATTTTGTTTAATTTGAATAATTTCACAAACGTTATGGTGCCTTGCAACATACTACTTAAAGCTAAAATAGGTTATATTTTCTTCTATTTATTTATGTCTTCACTTGTTTGGACTTGGGTAATATGATCTTTTCCACATTATTTTATGAATTAAAATTCCCAAGATGAGCAGTAAACGAAAATACATTTCAATTTAAAAGTTCGTTTTTGTGTTCACATTTTACTAATTCTGATTATACATGTGATGTAAACTTTATAAAATGGAATGAAGCACTATGACAGAGGCTGGTGATTCTAGCTCTTAAGTGGATAATTGATTTTATCTTTATTTGAAGTTAAACTTAGCTTTGTGTCATCTCATTTTCTTAGTATTAGATAGAAACTTATTCCACATTCCATCCCTTTTGTTGAGACTTGAAAACGATCCACGATTCATTCACTGAATTTTTAGCTATTGGTGAATTATTACATTAATACTCATGTTTATTCCTTCATGGATGCTAGTGTATGCTAAATACATGGTTCTGCCATGAAGTTTCGAGTGTTTAATATCTCCTTGCCCTTTTGCTATCAGAGTACTTAATTGTATAATGTTGTTATTAAGGTTCTTTGGTTTTGATCGGTGGTGATCCTGGAGTTGGCAAGAGTACCCTATTATTGCAGGTAGCCATTTCTCGGAGTTCTTTGAATAATATTCTTGACTTCTTATATCTTTGATGTGCTATGTTCTTACTTTCTGTTCTATAACTTGGTCCAATCATCCATTTCTTCGTTATATTATCAAGTTTTCTCTTCTAAGATCAATTGTTTTGAATTGTAAGATTGCAGCAATAATAGCTGAGGGTCAGGAAGATGGCGAACCGGCTCCAGTTGTATATGTCTCTGGTGAAGAGGTTTATGTTACTTGGTGTCTAATATTTCATCTTAGCGTTTTGATTTATTTTCTGTCAATCATCCAGTCCTATGGTAGTGCTTGAAAATAAATTTATTGGTTACAAAAATGCAATCTTTTCTATGAGGAAACTTTAAAATCTTCAAGTATCTATTCCAATTATGTACTTTCATCTTTGTAATGTTCATAAAAGTTTTTTTTCTCATTATGTCCCGTTTCCAGAGGCCTGTGTTGGTGTGACAGCATAGGAACAAAACCTTAAGTTCATTGTTCTTGTAAAGTAGCAATCATGGTTTTTAAGGAGGTGAATGTACTATTGTGGCAGAGTGTTGAGCAAATTAGAGACAGAGCTGACCGTATGAAGATTGAAGCAGAAAATCTTTTCCTCTATTCAAGTACTGATATTGAGGTAAATGACTCTGCTTCATCTTTTCTATTTTATATCATTAATATTCAACTAGGTTTTTTTGTTCTCCCTTAAACTGCACTATTATCATACAGATCTGCAGACTGTGATATTATAGTTCTGTCTTATCTTTTCTTTTTAGGATATATTTGGGAAAATTCAGGAAGTTTCCCCTTGTGCTTTAGTGGTTGATTCTATACAAACAGTTTATCTTAATGGAGTTACTGGAAGTGCTGGAGCTATCTCACAGGTGTTTAATGCTATGTGCTATATCCTATAAGCATAACTTCAAGATGTTTAATCTCTATACCTGGTGTTATGTACTTCAATGTCTCTTGCTTTCACCTTAATTGTGTTGATATTGTTCTCTCTTTGTTGTTTACTGCATATCCTTTTGTGCACGTAGATTGTTAACAATAAGAAAGAGTGGCTACAATACCAAGGTAATCATGGATTAGAACTGTCGATGAGAAAAAATTGCATGCGTTGTACCTTCCATTCTAATTGCCTTCTTTTGTGTCATAGATTTTCAATAAAAAAGAACATGATTTATATTGATATCTTCTTCTTGAGTTCTTTTGAGAAATGGAAGTTTAACTTACACGAAATACCATTATTAAAATAAATTTTCAGTGAGTACTAAATAAAAATGTGTCTATTTTCTAAATAAAAATTGTGTCTATTTTCTTTCTTATTCCTTTTTTATGGAATTTGAGCAAATATACATACTTTCACACACTTGAAAGACAAATATGCTTATCCATAGATATTTTCATGAGATTCTTAATGAATGATAACCCAATTCTAGTGTATGACAGGTTAGGGAATGCACGTCAGCTTTATTGCGGTTTGCAAAGAAGACTGGCATACCAGTTCTTTTGGTGAGATCTATGTATCTAAATTTAGTTTTCCATTTGCTTAGTTTGATATTGGAACACAATTGGCAACCTTGTTCGAGGCCTGTTTCCAATCTTATTTCTGTTATCTGGAGCTTTTCTTCAGCCATGACGAAAAATAAAAAGAAAGTTCAACTATGATTTCTTTTTCACAATATTCCTACTGTTTTTAACTTCCTTTTTCGTCATCTCTTTCTCTCATTCTCATTTTCTCTCCGTAAATTCCTGCCTTTGGTCCCTAACCTTCCTAATCACGATCCCAATTGCATCATGGAGTTCATCTGTTGTATCCTGCTTCTAGTCAATGATCAACTCTTATATTTCATATAGCATTTTCTATGTGATTATACTCTTAATCATTGTCTTCTTTTTTCCGTTTTAGAAGTGCAATAGGTGTTTTGCCTTTTCCTCAAGTTCAATGTATTCCTTTGATTTACCTACTTCTATTTGTATTAAATAACATTTGGTTTGATCGATGTGCTAGTTGATTGTTGATTTGTGATGAAGTTCAAGCAACTTCTAAATGAAACTATTCACGGAACTGTTTCTTTTATTGATATTTTGAAGTTTCTTTTCCCTTCCTTTTTCATTAAATTGCAAATGCTTTACAGATTGGACATGTGACCAAGTCTGGAGATATAGCAGGACCTCGGCTCCTCGAGCACATAGTTGATGTTGTTCTGTATATGGAAGTCAGTATTTTGTTACGTTTTGCTTTTATTGCATAATTTGTTATGTTCTGTCGAATGATGTAACCTACTTTTGGTATCATAAGATGAAGACCATTTGTTGCATGCCTCATAGTACAGATTCATATGTGAAACTTCAACATTTAGCTTCCGAAATTGATGCTAAATCTTTTACTATGTTTCCATATGGTTACTTGACGTGAACTATCTGTTTTGATAGAATTTTCAAGGCAGTTTGTTCTTTTCTTATTAAGATTGCTAACTGTGTTGGTACATGCTATTAGGGAGAGAAGTTTTCATCTCATCGCTTTCTTCGACCAGTGAAGAATCGTTTTGGATGCACTGATGAGGTGCGCTATAAGGATGATGCTTTGTATTTAAGTATAGGTTATGTGCTTTCTGTGTGAATCTTGTGTTAAGAAATTCCTTTGCTCTCCCCGTGCATATTCTGTAAGGTTTGATTGGTATTGGTTAGTGAGCCTTCAATGCTCAGTTATTGAATTGGTATATGATGTTATTAATTCTCAAATTTTTCTCTTTTCAAATGTCCCTAATCTTTCTCTCTTTATCATTTTGGAGGTAAGTTTCTATCGATGTTATCCTTTGTTAATTTGATTTCATGGCTGATGCACCTCTTATGTACCAGATTGCAACTTTTTTTGAGGAAATAAAAGATACATAGACAAAATTATGTATGAAAAAGTTTAAAAGAAAATTCTAATCATGGAAAAATAGTTGAAACTACACGTAGCCAAAAAAAGCCTCTTTGGAATAGTATATGATTGTATCGGATTATTTTTATTTTATTTCATTAATCTTTGTTGAAGCATAACCAAAATGGCAAAATGATTGTAGGTACTCATATAACTGTTCCCTTTTCGTCTTTGTTGATAATAGAATTATCTATTGGTGCCAGTTGGGAGTATTTGAAATGTCAGAACTAGGTCTGCAAGCTGTTTTAAATCCAAGTGAGATATTCCTGAGTGAGCAGCATTCAAGTTCGGATGTTGTAGTTGGACTAGCTGTCACTGTGATCATGGATGGATGTCGAAGTTTTCTTATTGAAATTCAGGTATTTTCTTTTACTCTTTTGCTCTATGCTAAAAATTGCATTTCACATGATTCACTAATATTTTTTCCCGGATTGAAGCTCAACTAGTTTGCCATTCAAATGATCACAAATTGTTTTGGTTGACTTTGAGATCCATTTTACAGGCATTATGTGCCCCTGGTGCTTCGGTTTCAAGGCATGTTAATGGGATCCAAGAGAGCAGGGCAGACATGATTATTTCAGTAAGTGGTTTAAGGTTTTTTAATTGGAGTTATATGCGCATATCATCATTGTAAGCTTATTGCATAATTTCATGTCTAACCTTGTTTTTATGTTGATTAATTCTGAAATAGCAGTACGTACCATCAGCTCTACTTTTACATCAATTCCCTGTTTTGGTTGGTTTTGCATTTTTTTTCTCAACTGAATACTTCAAAGTTCTGTAATGAGCTTCCGGTTGGGAATCCCAATAGAAATAAAATTAAAAGCCTTTATTATTTTAGTTCTTTGTGAGTGTCTCTACAGATGAGTTTGTACGTGTATAAAGCACGTCTTTAAATTCTTTTGCTTTTCTGTTTCAAACTGTGATATAAATTATGTGAACCTTTTTAAGCTTAAAAAAGATTTGTTAAAATGATTAATTCACAATCTCATATCTCTTGGCTGAAGGTTCTTAAGAAGCAAGCTGGTTTGATGCTCCAAGAAAATGTAAGTCATCCCTTACCTTTTATGTGAAAATTATGGTTTTCGCCTTTCCTTTTCGTTGGAATTTTGATGAATAGGGCTTTTAGGGCAGGTGACACAGTTTTTTTGCAAAGGGTAACATAGGAAGTGTGGTATGGATTCTGTGTCAGCATTTTAAGATTTGAAAAGGGTGTTCACAGATTTGGTGTCAGCATTTAAAAATGTGAATGACAAGTGTGTTCGCAGATTTCATTTTAGGTTGGAAAAGAATTTTGCATGGCATGGTTTGGAATCATTACTAGATTTTGGAAACATCTTATTTTCAATTAAAGTGCCCTTTTAGCCTGAATAATTGAATTATTTTGTATTCAATTCTAGGTCAGTTTGGTTTTTGTTCTATTCTTACAGAAAGTTTTCCTCCTCCATTTGTTTTTTCTTCTCTAGGCCATCTTTCTGAATGTCATTAGTGGGGTCAAGCTCGCAGAGACTGCTGGAGATCTTGCGATTGCAGCTGCAATTTGCAGCAGGCATTTGTTTCCTTAATTCTTTTTTCCTTTATATATATTCAAAGTTATTGTGTGCCAGTCTTTAAACTTCACTTTTGCAAACATCTCATAGATAAATAGTGATCCAGGACTTTTATAATTTATTTTTCTGCCCTATGCCCACGAATAATACATCAACTGCAAGCATCTTTTGAAGTTTGATTACCTATGGTTGCCATCTCAGTTTCTTGGAGTTTCCTCTTCCAAATAACATTGCATTCATTGGAGAAATTGGCCTTGCTGGTGAGCTTCGAGCTGTAAGTAATTAATTTCTTTTGTGCTTCTTTTAAGCCAGTTAGACGTACACTATCAAATACCAGAAGTGTCTGAGGAAGTGATCTGGGGATTAACCTGTTAATATATGAATAGCATTGCATGTCGCGTTCATTGCACAGATGTTAGCTCAGTGACAGTTGTAGAAGAACTCTCCATCGGTGCTTTAAAAGCATGCTTCCCTGTTCCTTTTTTACTTTGACTTCATTGCGCTAAGGTATGTTGTTGGATCACCTGTTCATCCAAGTCTTTTTATGCTCGTAAATTACAGGTACCCCGAATGGAGAAAAGAGTGAATACGGTGGCCAAAATGGGATACAGAATGTGTATAGTTCCCAAATCTGCCGAGAAATTTCTGGAAACGCTTGGTTTCCAAGGAATGAAAATCATAGGTTGCAAGAATCTGAAAGAAGTCATTGACACCGTGTTCACAGCACCAAAATGAAGGTGGAATTGGACAACTGAAGAGAGATTGTATGCTTTGGATTCAGATTTCAGCTAGAGAAAGCAACAGGGCCATGTGTAAGTTTCTGTATAGAACAGTTGACAACTTGGTATTTCTTTCGGGAAAATTGTACTCAATATACCTAACCATTCATGCTCTGCCTCGTGCCTTCTTTTATCTGCCCAATTTCTCTATTTCCTTTATACTTAATTTTCATAATGAATAAGCTCTATAATCTTTTAAAATTTTCCTATTACATGTATATCTAAGGGAGAGGAAGTTTTGGACTGGCAAAATCCAGCTTCAGAAATTCTGTAGTAGAACGGTAAAATAAAAACATATTTATTAATCAACTCGAAAATCATAGATGATTTATCCACCCAACCAATAAAGTAGCTTCCATCGCAATGTAGCATATGATGAAAACCTTTCGGCCGAAACACAAACCTTGTAATTGGAGTATTGTAATTTGTACGTGTTACTTCCATTGCATATTACTTAGCCATCAGGGTCTCAAAAGTAATAATATTCTCCATCTCCATTTAGTAATGGAGTTTGTGTTATGTACCGTCTCTCGTCTCCAACAACATCCTTACCGTGCAAGAAACTGGGCTGGTTTTTTGACGAAAAGTCTTGCCCACGTCCCATCCGTAATCACAACTTCGTTGCGTCTCTCAACCAGTCATCAGCAAAGAGTCTGAACAAAGCATTGGAATTTCATAGCATTTGGTGAAACTAAACTTACCAGTCCAATTAGCTGTATAACATTGTCATATGTGGAAGTGTATGTAATATTCTCAGATCATTTATACGAAAAGAGAGACTTACTTGGGAAAGGTATTAAGCATGCCTTCCATTAAAAGGGCCAACTTTATCCTGCCATTGCTCCAAGCACTACCCCTGCCCCAGGGCCATCATAAAAAGGGGTC
Source organism: Erythroxylum roraimae (assembly GCA_027568915.1). NCBI lineage: Eukaryota > Viridiplantae > Streptophyta > Magnoliopsida > Malpighiales > Erythroxylaceae > Erythroxylum > Erythroxylum roraimae. The sequence goes on along the minus strand of JAOSBL010000001.1, from coordinate 10,004,773 downwards.
CTTAACATTTTCAAGGTATAGCCTTTAGGTAAGCATTGAATGTAGAGGTTCTAGAGAACGTTGGTGAGTAACTCATGTAGCAAATTCCAATAAGGCAACAACGTTGATAGTTACTTAATAAAGGCTTCTTAACATATTAGCATAATAGTCTAACTCGAAAACAAAGGAAACTGTCCTATTTTACAACGATATTAGCATTGAAAAAGGAGAACGTCGTGGACGTAACAACTTCCATATTTATCAAGATGAAAATAAAGAAATTAGAAGATAAAAATATAACTTAAATACTTCAAAACTATTTATAATTAGCAAGTTAACGTTAACTTGCTAATTATAAATAATTTTGAAGCATTTAGGTTATATTTTTACTTTCTAATTTCTTTATTTTCCAAGTTAACATTAACTTGTTAATTATAAATAGTTTTGAAGTATTTAGGTTATATTTTTACCTTCTAATTTCTTTATTTTCATCAATATATGTATTTAAGGTACTGCAACTCAAAAATTAGTAGTAAAAAATTTTACGATTCTGTCTTCTGAGTTCTGAGTATAATTTAAAGGTAAAGTTTATAATTTTTTAATGTATTTTTAGCTTATTAAATATTTGAATATGTTATAATTAATTTGTAATTTGTCATTAACGTGGACATTATATTAGCTTATTTCCTAAGTATGTTAATTTCTTGTATTTTTAGAAATTAGTGTGTCTTTATCATTAAAATTTGCGCTTTGTTTTTTTATTTTTAATATTAGATATTAAATTTTTCTATGTATTTTTTTCCTCTATCACAAATATAATACCATTTATATATCTTTGTGATATGTTGTGAAGCTATTGGAGTTTGGTTGTGCCCACGTACTTCTTCCAGTTTCATACAGGTACTTTTGTTCTTTTTCTAGTCCAACTGTGTTATAATTGGTTTATATTACATTGCCTAAAAAGCATTTTTCTGGAAGTGAAAAAAGGAAAAAAAAAAAAAAAACAAGTAGCACAATTGATAGAATCCAAAAAAGTGCAATTAATAAATTTATTAAAAGAATAGGCTCCTCTAGTGAGAGTCCCGAGAAATTAGATGAAGATAGTTTTGAACAATATAAAGAAAACTTAAGTGATGAGATTCATATTCATGAGGATATTAGAAATCTGAGTGAGTATTATCATGTATCAAATGCATCCACTTTAGAAAATTTAAAGGTAGATGAGCAAGTAAGCCCTATATTGGACATTTATGATCCTAGAAAT
>JAOSBL010000001.1:9976548-10003430 GCA_027568915.1 Erythroxylum roraimae | reverse complement strand
TTATTGCAGCAAGGATTGATTGAGCCCACAAAGTCGGATTGGGCTTGCCAAGCGTTCTATGTCAATAAGCGTTCAGAACAGAAACGTGGAAAGAAACATCTAGTGATAGACTACAAACCACTGAATGCATTGCTGCAAGATGATAAGTTTCCATTGCCTAAAATCAGTACATAGGTACTATTCCTTAAGGAAGCTGTTATCTTCTCAAAGTTTGATTTAAAAGCAGGTTTTTGGCAGTTGGGTATTCACCCTGAAGAACGTTATAAGACTGCATTCTACATTCCCAATGCTCAGTACCAATGGACTGTGATGCCTTTTGGATTAAAGGTTACACCATCACTGTTTCAAAAGTCCATCACCAAAATCTATGAGCCTATCCTCAACAGTGCATTAATCTACATTGACGACATCTTACTGTTTTCAAAGACCCATGAGGAACATCAGGCCCTGTTACAAAAGTTTTTGGACTTGACCCAACAGTATGGGATCATGCTTTCGGCTTCAAAAAGCACAATTGGTACAACTGAAATTGAATATCTTGGGATGCAATTTAAGGATGGATTCTACCAGCCAGGCCTACATATTGCTAAGGAGTTACTACAATTTCCAGATGAAAATCTCTCAATAAAACAGATTCAACAATTTCTTGGAATTGTTAATTATATACGAGATTTTATTCTACATGTGGCAGCCTTCACATCAAGCTTATCTAAGCTATTACGCAAGAATCCACCAGTTTAGGGAAAAGAACAGACTACTGCTGTCAAGCATCTTAAACAGCTTTGCCAGGAAATTTCACTTTTGAAATTTTCTGATGCAAGACAATTTCTCTTTCAGACAGATGTTAGTCTTAGTAAGATAGATACGGCTTGTCTATCTACACAAGTTCTACAACATCCAACTTGGCCACCAGATACTTGTTCTGTCTATAAGTATCCTTCTTCTCTTCGGCCTAGTACCTTCAGTGAGTTTTCTTGCCCTTTGATTTGTCAGAAAAAACACAAAAAGATTTTTAGCTCTACTCAATTTTGTAGCATGGCTAGTCCTCCTCTTTCTGCTCTAACCAAGAAAGCTTTTCCTCCGATAGCTAGTCAACCTTCTAGCCTCTCTGAAGTTGCCTCACTTGCACGTAGTAGTCTTTTCTACTACCTACATCTTTACTTGCTTGAACATCCACAGTCATCTGCTGGTCTTCCTATGATGTTCAACATCAAAGCACCCTACCTTAATGTGACCCTTCTCCAAGATCCAGTATCAGAAAACACATTATGGTATTTTTGGGCACTCTCTGCCCTTTATACTTGTGCTTTTTCAGTCTCTCCATTACAACTATATCAACATCTCTGTGATCCCAATAATGGCAGTTCGTTATTATGGACATTCCTAGAATGGTTTCAGCCATTAGACCAATGGAAGCATCAGTGTTCTATTGTGATTGAACAGCATCGTCTATGGACATCCTCTGCTAGACGACAAACTACTTTGTGGTTCTTCATTGTTCATCGCCCATACAGAGAATCTCATACTGGTATACTCTATACAGAGCCACGTGTCTAGTTTTGGCATGCATTCTTATATTGGTCATGTCATCAAAAAGGAGTATTAAAATCCTTGAAGTATTTACTTAAGGAGCTTAATCACTTTTCTACTCCACCAGTATTGACTACATCTATTGGACCATACCCTGGAGAATTTATGCCTGGTGAACCAGAAGCACCGGAAGTTGATATCCCTGGTTCCAATAATCCTGAGTATGATATAGATACAGAAGCCATCACAAGAATAGCTTCTGATACAGCAGGACCATCTCACCCGTATAATGCAGAATTCCAAGATGCTCAAAACCCTAATAAAGACATGTCAAGCATCTCTGATTCTGAAATAAATTATCTCCTGCAACAATTTCATAATGCTGAGTTTAGTTACAGCAAAAGGAAACGCCCTTCACCTGCTGACACTGATGACTCAAGTGATCCAGATTCTCCATCTAATCTTCAGTCGTGGCACGAACCTATTCGTGACAAATAAAGTTTGATTCATGGAACAATTATGTGAAAGACATGGAGTGACATTGACAAGACTAGGTAACAATTGACATGATGAAAGATGGGTTTCACATATCACTTCAACATCATGAAGATTCCATCTTATCGTCGTCATGATTTACCTTTGTATAAAGTAGTGTTTACTTTTTGACTTTTGTAAAAGTTAGGTGAATTATTTTCCTACTTTTGTTAAAGTAGATGCTTTTAAGATAAGGTTAGGTTACTTTTTTCTAAAGTTGTAATAATGTTATTTTAGGATAGATTTACATTCCTATCCCTCGCTTCGTCTATAAAAGCAGGGTTCGTCTTAGTTTGTAAACAAGTTTTCACAAGTTTGAGATATATGAGAAAATGAAGAGTCTTTCTTCGTAAAAATAGTTTCTCTTCTCTGAAACCTTTAAATCCTATTATTGTGTTTATCCCAGAGTGAAAGGATTGCAGTGATAAGTATGCTCTACACTTGGTTCGTCTTAGTTTGTAAACAAGTTTTCACAAGTTTGAAATATATGAGAAAATGAAGAGTCTTTCTTCGCAAAAATAGTTTCTCTTCTCTGAAACCTTTAAATCCTATTATTGTGTTTATCCCAGAGTGAAAGGATTGCAGTGATAAGTATGCTCTACACTTGCCTCCTATGAGAAGCTTGTGTATCAGAATATCTATGATAATCTGGTAAAGATTTTGTTAGCTTCTAAACATTCCGCTGTCTTGAATTAGAAGCCTTAACGGGGAATGAAGAGTAAGAGTGTGTGAGTGAAGTAGGCGTCCTAAAAGGCGAGAGCAGTAAGACCCGTGGAAGCCTAGGGAGGGCGTTGAGGGGTGTAAGTCTACGATATCTGGACGGCCTATGTAGTGATGCACACTTCTAATCCGACTTTGAAGAGTCGATGTCTTCAACCAGTGAGTAGTTTTAGAAAAAGCGTTAACCTAATGAAGGTTAGCCAGTGAAATCATATTCCCTGTGTGACCGCTCCAAAGGGTTAGAGTGAGTAACCGCGGGGGCAAGATCTACGGACTTTTGACAATTTTAATATCACGTACTTAACCGCAGTGAATCCAAACTCAACTACAACAAAACCTCAAGAACTCCTCTTCTGCCTGTTCTCGATAGCCACCTTTCTCTCTTACAAAATCAAACCTTAAAAACCAGACAAAGAAGAGAAGTCTTTCGTTAAAACTAACTTTGGTGGTTTTTTTAGTTGTTTCGATAATGTATAGAGCGGTTTCACGTCTTCAAGCTCTTAAGGTTTTGTTTCCAAAAAACTCAACTTTCTGTTGGATTTTCCGGAAATAATTGGAAAATTGTTTAAAGTTTCGTTTTTTTGACCAAGTGGGGTTGTAAAGCTCTTGAATGGATTTAATTTCTATGAACAGAAGATGAAACTTTAAGCCTTTTGACGTTTTATTGATTGAACTCTGTATTTCATTGATAGTGTTATGCAGAAACGAAGTCTCGTTCTGTGGTTCATAGATCTGATTTAATTTGTCTTTCATTTATCGGTTGTTATTTTACGGCTGCTGGCTAGTTCTTAGCGATTGATCTCTTTGGGTTTAGTTTGTAAATCAGTTGTTTTCTGGTTTTGTCTGATTTATCACATTCAAATGCGATTTCCCATCCAAATTGTGGACTCTAATTGCTTGCAAAATGTTTAGTTTAACATTGTTGGCAATGGAACCGGGTCTGAGACAGCTCTTAAAGAATCACCCTTCTGGAAAATGGATAGCTCCATATTTTGCGTTCAAACTCTGGTTTCAATGTTTAGTTTACAGCTATAGGGAGAATGTTGCCTGTGTTACATTGGAAGTAGTGACTTCTTTACGTCTGTCTAACATTAGCTTAATCATCAGTGAGTCTAAATTTCTGGCTTACTAATTTCCCAGTAAATTTTTGGTGATTATTCTGCCTAAACTACCCATTGACTTTTTTTGGTGTTGTTATTGATTAGGGTGATTTTCGGAGATTAGGAGCCAGCTGGTATGCAACTTCAAGTGCAGTTGCTGTTAGGACCTCCTCACCAGGATGGTTTAGCTGGTTGACTGGAGAACAAGCCAGTTATCTTCCTTCTTTAGATTCCCAACTTGAAGGTGTTTCTCTTCCACCTGCACTACCTGATTATGTTGAGCTAAGCAAGACCATGTCAAAAACCCTTGCAAATGGTCTTAAAATAGCATCAGAAGTATCATCAGTGAGTTCAATTTCACAAGTTCCTACTGTGTCATTACTCTCATGTCTACCTTTTACTTTTTCGTTAACTTCTAGTTTATAGCAGAATGTCAGTTCTTCTTAGTTCTACTTGGTTGTTTTACGATCTCATCAAAGCGTCATTTGGTTGGTTATCTAGAATCCTGCTGCTTCCATAGGTTTGTACATTGATTGTGGTTCCATCTATGAAACACCATTGTCATCTGGGGCTACGCACTTACTTGAGCGGATGGCATTCAAGAGCACAAGGAACAGGAGCCACTTGCGCATTGTTAGGGAAGTGGAGGCAATCGGGGGTAATGTGGCAGCTTCAGCCTCTCGTGAGCAGATGGGATACACATTTGATGCTTTGAAGACCTATGTTCCTGAAATGGTTGAATTGCTTATTGATTCTGTGCGAAATCCTATATTCTTGGATTGGGAAATCAATGAAGAGGTAATCATGTTCAACCGTATTACTTTTCTTCTTACTTTAAAAAAATGAATTGTTTGTACGCATGGTCAATCACCTTCGAGGTTATATCATGTTTATCCTGATTTTCCTACAATATTGTGGGACCTTGGAAGTTGCATGTTTAGTTTTCTGTGATCTAACTTACTACCTTTTCATTATTGCATTCAGTTTGATGTTAGTTCACTATAGTCTATGCTTTGATCACCTTCAGGTGCATTCGAAAGGTGCAACTCAACCCTAAACCTTGTCTTGAGAAACTTGTAGATACACGGCCACCTCTTTCTAGTGACACGTAGAGCACTTTTTCTTGCAAATTATCTTTTTCTTTTGGCTGCAAAAATTCAAAATGTGAGGTCTGTTTCTGTTTTACAGCGATGAGATTATAATCGCAATTATAGCTTTATGTGTCAAGACAATTTTCTCATCTTTCATGGATTAATCTTTATTATGTGGTTCATGCATAATTAACAAAAATATTCACACATTTTTTAGTTAATACATTTGACACCTATGAATGTGTTGTAAGTTACTATTTGTGTTATTGTCTGTGAACTTGTCCTCACCTTTGACAAAGCAATATTTGCTAAAATATATTTGTGTGAACATGCACGTTGTATGATAGTACAGACTTATGTTTGTGCAGCTGAAAAAGGTCAAAGATGAAATTGGAGCACTCTCTAACAATCCTCAGGGCTTACTTTTGGAGGCAATTCATTTAACTGGCTACACAGGAGCATTGGCTAATCCTCTCCTGGCCACAGAATCTGCTCTAAATAGATTAAATTGTGATCTTTTGGAGGAATTTGTAGCTGTAAGACTAGAAAACCTTATGATATGGTACTATAGTTACTTTTGGTTGTCCCTCCATTAAATAATGCTCATGTATAATTGCAGGAGAACTACACTGCTCCTCGCATGGTACTTGCAGCATCTGGGGTTGAATTTGAACAGCTTGTATCTATTGCTGAACCACTTCTTTCTGACCTCCCACTTGTTCCACGTCCTCAAGAGCCAAAATCTTTATATATTGGTGGGGACTATCGCCGTCAAGCTGATTCTCCGGTGGGCAAACACTTATACTTTGCATGTATTGGATTGTTTCTGGTTGCTTTGTATTACAATGTTCACATGTTTTGTTCCTTATGAGGCCAGATGACACATGTAGCTCTAGCTTTTGAGGTTCCTGGAGGCTGGAATAATGACAAAGAAGCTATAACTTTGACTGTTCTTCAGGTGCAAAATTACTTATTTTGTCCTTTTATTTCGTTTAGAGTGCAAGCATTGAATCATGATTCTTCTGGTCCTGCTGCAGATGCTTATGGGAGGAGGTGGCTCTTTCTCTGCTGGAGGCCCTGGAAAAGGGATGCACTCACGACTGTGTGAGTTATATAGGATGAGTTCTTAACTCACAACTCGATCTAAAATGTCATTGTCCTTCCAGTTATCTAATCTTACCATCTTCTTTGTCAACCTGACATCTTTGTTGCTCTTTGTTTCTGTTTAATTTTCAGCAAATTTCTTTCATGGATGCTGAGAACTCCTTTTTAAATTGATTGTTTTTGTTTGATAACAGATCTCCGAGTATTGAATGAGTACCAACAGCTTCAGTCTTTCTCTGCATTTAACAGCATCTTCAATAATACTGGATTGTTCGGCATCTATGCTAGCACTGTAAGACTAACCACCCATGCAATATTTCTCATGATTGTGGAGTGCATGTTATGCATAGAAATCGAATGCTGATTTAATATTGTCAGGAGGCATCCACACCTGTATTCATGCTCCTGTATTATGTCAACTATTTTAGCAATTTCCTTATATAAACTCTTGGTTACCTCGAGTCCACCACCTGTTATGAGTTTAGTACAAAACTTATTAGCCTTCTGTTAATTCAGACCTCCAACTTCGTGGCCAAAGCAGTTGATTTAGCTGTGGGAGAGTTAATTGCAATTGCAATTCCTGGACAAGGTTTGCCTTTTCATTTGTTAAATTCTATGTATTTGATTGCATACTATGTGTGTCACAAATCTTCTTGTGGCGTTAACCATCATTTCTCATTTCTTGTGGCAGTAACACAGGGGCAGCTTAATCGTGCAAAAGAGATGACGAAGTCTGCAGTTCTTATGAATTTGGAATCTAGAGTATGCTCCTCTGTTCAACACACATTTCTGCAAATCTCAACCCCACCTCACTTATCAAAATGAAAAAGAAAAAAGTGAAGACTAAATAAATAAACAAAGATATCTGTGACACCCACATAGAACACACATGCCTCCGGACTTCTGCTATGGAAAGAATCATGCTTTCTTGACTGGATCAAAGTTGAACATCATTGAAACTCTAGTTCCCCACTTATACTTCTGCGTTTTCTTAAGCCTTCTATTAGTTATGAGGACTTAATATTGTTCTGTGATGGTTTTGCAGCTAGTTGTGGCAGAAGATATAGGAAGGCAGTTTTTGACATATGGAGAAAGGTATTGCTAGAGTATAAGGACCGTTTTTCATTACTTTATCACTCAAGTAAAGAACATAGGAGTTCAGCTGATCTGGTGTCGCATTAACCATATCCAAAACGAACACACCCATGCTACCCATGGATGATATGGTTTACATGTGATTAATCTTCCATGATATAAGCTTTAATCAGAGTAATTTTTTTACTATTGATTGATCCATATGGTTAGCCTTGGTGCAAGTCTGAATTAATGTGATATCAGATGCATCTAAACCAACGTTTGCCTCCTCAGGAAGTCTGCAGAACAGTTCTTGAAGACATTAGACGCAATCACATTGAAGGACATTTCTGACTTTGGAAAGAAGCTTATCTCTTCAGCTTTGACAATGGCATCTTATGGAGATGGTAATGTCTTCTCCTGCAAACTGTGTTCAACCCCTCGATTTTGTTCTAAAGTTCTTGTTTAAATTGGTGGCAGTTGTCAATGTACCCAACTACGACTCTGTTAGCAGCAAGTTCCAAGCAAAATAAGAACGAGTCTATGCAGCCACAGCCACAGCCACAACCACGACCAAGCCCTTTGATTTGGTTTCAATTGCTCAAATAAAAAACAATCCAAGAAGAACGTTCCATGCAGATGAAGCAAGCGTGAGCCATCTCTATAATCAATTTTTGGACATGCGAAAATTTTTGTCAATTTCCTTGCTTCTCTCTACCATGGAAACCAAAGGATGAGTTCCGAGTTTTCGGAATGAAATATGATTCTGTTATTTCTGTGCCCACATTAATATCATTTAATTTTAGTCACTTCCCAATTGCCCTCTAATGCTTTTACGTTTATACTTTAAAATCTTCATATGAAAATATTTCATTTTATATAATTTAATTAATTTAATTTAACTTAAATTATTAAGCTAATTAATCAACTTGCTAGTTTATTAATGAAGTCCTTTTATGGTTGCTTTTGGCTTTTTTTATTTTGTATCTGCTTTTGGCTGCTTCAGTTTTTGTCTGTACATGGGAGACAATCCCATGTGGGGACATAAATATTTTAGCTTACCTCGTATGGTCCTTTCCCATTTTATATGTTATTAGGGTTATTTGAGTAGGTAATTTTCAATGTGATAATGATGCAACATTGATGAAAGTCTTGTATATGCAAAATACGCTTTTATGAATGAAGCCAAAACAATAGGTGACCGTCACTTTCAAGTTAGGTTAGACATAGCAATATGAAGATGGATGCAGGAGGAGAGCAAGTGAAAGTCCCTACATCGCCTCTACGATTACCCTTTTGGTTGATTAACTTTACTACTTCTGAATTGAACCATACAAAACTTTAAACTTTTGGTATTGAAAGTTAGAAACTTGATTCATTTTCAATAAAGATAAAATGTTGGGATTGATAACATGCATCTCCACTGATTTGTCTTTAAAAGTAGAATTTTATTATGATCATTTTGGCTTTTTCTTATGATTATGAATGGGTTAACAAAAGAAAAGGAACTGGATGGCAAATATAAAGAAAACATACATTATCAATTATTTTTTCGCTACAAGTATTGAAAAATCGAAGGAGGTTAATTATTTTGCAAACTTTTCGTAAACTTTTTTGGCACCAACAAAATAAAAAAACAAACAAAAACAAAATAACAAATAATACCAGAAATTTGGTAACGCAGTTCGGCACACCTTGCTTACATCTACGGGGTCCTCACCCAGCTTAATAACTTTCACCGAAGTATAATAGATTTACCCAAGGCTTTACTGAGCCAACACCACTCAACCCTTGACACTATCTCTCAACCTCACTTCCCATGGAAGAAATTTCACACTCAATAATACGACCGCCTCGTACGAACCTTAACAGAGGATTTTTTTAACAATATTTGATAATAAGATAAGAAATAAACAACTCAAGTGATCAGTCAACTAAGAACAAAATAATAATACACTTGAGAAAAAGAAGACAACTTCCCGAAAGGTTAAGCTCCACTGAAATAGATTTGGAAGTCCTCGCAACACCAATAGGCTGATTCACATAAAAACCAACACGAAGCCACAACGTAGCTAACACTGACCCACTGCACTAATATTCTTTTCACCGTAGCATAACATTCACCGCGCCATGACATCACACCCACAGCCACGGTTCAACAACAGCAGAAATTCACTTCAATTCACTCAATAATTAAAACGTTTGTTGCACCGACCCTTACTCACAAATCAATTTCACCGTAACTCACACAATAGATAAGTTATTCAGCTGTTTCCATATATAAGCACAACACCGTAGCTCCAGTTAGGACACGTTATTCAGTTGATTTCATGATGTGCACCGCCAGCCATATTCTCTTTGTTCATAGACACATAACACTTACTACTTCAGTGACACACGCGCACACATTCTATTTTTCGCACACACCCCACTTAGTTTCTTCAGCTTGCGTGCTTTTAATAGACTTCTATTATAAATCAAAGATGTATGCAACACACCTATTTAGCTGGTTTCTTCACTTACGTAATTTGATAAACTTTATCAATCATTAGGAGATGTGCACACCACTCTTCATTAAACCAACACCAAATCCATCTCTACCACACCCACGTAAGCTTAGTTTCTTTCATATGTAATTAATGCCCACACACACATTTAATGCACGCACGTCCCTCTAAGTGCCACACACACACCACACTTTTGTTATCGCTCACTTACATTAGAAATTAACTTTAACTCTATCACAACACACTTACGTTAGAGATAGACATCAACAGTAGATAGGAGATGTGCTTAATCTTTCAAGTATTAAGAGTTCCACTTCAACCAAGAGTCCCACTTAAAATAGAATTTTATCATAACTAAACCATTATCCAAAAATCCAACAAGTCATCCGTAATTTAAATTCAATCAATTTGGATGTGAAACTGAATTATTTGCTAGGTCCAATTATCCAAAAAATGCCAAATTTTAATAATAAGATATATACCATATATCTTAACAATCTCTCTCTTTTTAGCATTGTTTGTCACAAGTATGAAACTCCTCTTAAATAACATAATTGGACATATAAATCAAATACACAATCCATATGACAATACTCCCCCTTAATAAAATATCAAGTTCCAAAGAACATCACAATTATCCAATCATCCAAATTTCTTCCCCTTGGGACAAAAGATGCCAAAAAATAAGACGAATAGTTTTACATGTGCTTTGAAATCTCCCCTTGAATGGAACATTCACCATAAACAATCTGATGTCTTCCTCTTGGGGCACAACAGTATCAAAACACATAATCATAAGAATCAACCATAGATGCAGCGGAAGAATTATAAGCATGCCAAGAAGACAAATTACCACCATTCAAAATAATAAGAGATATGCCTGAAAGAAAGAGAGATACCCGAGAGAGATCCATACCGATCAGAGAGCTGAGGAATCTTCGGTAGAGCCAAATAGAAGTCACTAAGCAAACTACTAAAAGATGAGACGTCATTAGCAACATAAAACTAAAGAACAAAAAAATCTTTCTTTCTTTCTTTTTGTTTTGCCTTTTTCCTGTTTTGTTTTTTTAACAACATAAAAATACTTCAAAAATGTAAAGTACACTGTCCCTGTGCCCCTCGAAGAATCTCAAACCTGAGCTTACTCTTTGGCTCGAATGAAGAAGTGTAACACAAGTAGCCTGCAAGTTCTCGGTAATTAATCATTTTTCTTTCTCTTGTTTTCTTCTTTCGCTCACTTCTCCAATGACATTTTTTGCTAGATGATTTCTTCGGATTTGAGATAAAGAACCTCTGTTCAAATCAACTTGTATTGTTTTGGTTGATTCATCATCCAAAGTAACTGAAAGTTCTTCAGTTCGTACAGTTACTTCCTCAGCAGTAACTAACCGCAAATTAGTTTTTGCAGTTACTTCCTCAGTAGTAACTAATTGCAAATCTGGGCATTTTCTTGTTTTTTCTTCGCTACATTTTGTGCTTGTATTTGACCCTTTTTAATCTAAGCTTGTTTCGATACCATGGGATGCCACTGGAAATTTAATGGAGAGTGTCTAGATTTTCGGTTTTGACCTCTTTGAAACATAATTTGTAACATCTTATAGCATCTTGGCTTTATATGCTCGATAACTCCACAAAAATGACATGTGGGTATAATAAATCTTCGACTCTTTTTCGATGCTTCTACCTTTTGGGCTAATCTGGACATTTCAAACTTTTCTTCATTCACTTTAGAACACTCGCCTTTATAGCCTATGCCCTCGAAATTTCCTTTAACCTTACTAGTTTCTATCAACTTATCTAATTTTTCCATGCCTCCATTCAACATCCTCAATCACTTTTCAGTACTTACCAATTTTATTCTAGCTTCACCAAGCTCATCCGATGTCAACATCAGCTTCTTTTCTAACTCTTGTATGGTGTTCTTCATGGAAAGATTCTCTTCCTCCAATCTTTCTTTCTTGCTACACGTTTTCACTCATTTTTCATATATAGCTTTGTAATCCTCGTAAATATTCCCTTTTTTATTATCTAGGCCATTTCCATTGCTGTCATAATCTGATATTGGATCTTGAGCTGAATTGTTTTCGAAATTTTTCGATTTTTCCTCTTTCGACTTTAGTTACTTCCTTCTCAATTACTGTTAAGCAAGTAATTGAACTTTTGTTGTATAGGGTAACTAACGCAGAATCATTAGCGATTTCTTTTTCGTTGTCATATTCACTATCAGAATCATTTCCACTCCATGTGCTCGTGAAAGATTTTCCTTTTCTCTTCTTCAAGATGTTAGTATACTCCGCTTGAACATATCCAAAGCCTTGACACTCATGGCATTGAATTCTCTTTTCCTTTCGTTCACCCTTTTGTGTCTTGACTTGTTGTCTTGAATTCTTACTTGATGAACTTCCGCCATATTGTCTAAATTTGGATCTGTCCTTCTTCATTCTTTTCAGCCATTTACCAAAATTTCGTATGAGTAGTACCAAGTTTTTGTTTTCATCTGATTCATCTTCCGCATCATTCACACTTTTTCCAGTTTTTGCCTGTAGTGCCTCTCTTGTAGCCATGTTCGCGAAACTAGGATCTGCACCAACTTGCTACCAAGTTCTGAATCGATGACCTGGCTCTGATACCAATTGAAAAACCGAAAGAGGTTAATTATTTTGCAAACTTTCCACAAACTTTTTTGGCACCAACAAAATAAAAAAAAACAAGTAAAAACGAAATAACAAATAACACCAGAAATTTGGTAACGCAATTCGGCACACCTTACCTACGTCTACGGGACCCTTACCTAGCTTAATAACTTTCACCAAAGTACAATAGATTTACCTAAGACTTTACTGAGCCAACACCACTTAACCCTTGACACTATCTCTCAACCTTACTTCTCATGAAAGAAATTCACACCTAATAGTACGACCGCCTCGTACTAACCTCAACAGAGGATTTTCTCAACAATATTGGATAATAAAGATAAGAAATAAACAACTCAAGTGATCAGTCAACTAAGAACAAAATAATAATACACTTGAGAAAAAAGAAGACAACTTCTCGAAAGGTTAAGCTCCATTGAAATAGATTTAGAAGTCATCGCAACACCAATAGGCTGACTCACATAAAAACCAACAAGAAGCCACAGTGTATCTAACACTGACCTACCGCACTAATATTCTTTTCACCGTAGCATAACATTCACTGCGCCATGAAATCACACCCACAGCCACGATTTAACAACAGCAGAAATTCACTTCAATTCACTCAATAATTAAAACATTTGCTGTACCGACCCTTACTCACAAATCAATTTCACCGTGACTCACACAAAAGACAAGTTATTCAGCTGTTTCCATAGATAAGCACAACACCGTAGCTCCAGTTAGGACACGTTATTTAGTTGATTTCATGATGTGCGCCTCCAACCATATTCTCTTTGTTCATAGACACATAACACTTACTACTTCAGTGACACACACACACACATTCTATTTGCCGCACACACCTTACTTAGTTTCTTCAGCTTGCATGCTTTTAATAGACTTCTATTATAAATCAAAGATGTATGCAACACACCCATTTAGCTGGTTTCTCCACTTATGTAATTTGATAGACTTCATCAATCATTAGGAGATGTGCACACCACTCTTTATTAAACCAACACCAAATCCATCTCTACCACACCCACGTAAGCTTAGTTTCTTTCATATGTAATTAATGCCCACACACACATTTAATGCACGCACGTCCCTCCAAATGCCACACACACACACACCACTCTTTTATTATCACTCACTTACATTAGAAATTAACTTTAACTCTATCACAACACACTTACTTTATAGATAGACATTAACAGTAGATAGGAGATGTGCATAATCTTTCAAGTATTAAGAGTTCCACTTCAACCAAGAGTCCCACTTAAAATAGAATTTTATCACAACTAAACCATTATCCAAAAATCCAACAAGCCAGCCGTACCCAATTTAAATTCAATCAATTTGGATGTGAAACTGCATTATTTGCTAGGTCCAATTATCCAAAAATGCCAAAATTTAATAATAAGATATATACCATATATCATAACAAGTATAAGTTTCTTTTTCTTGATTTTATTTCTTTAGTTGTTGAAACTACCAACTAGTATGCTGCTTTTGATTTCATTTCATTTTTACCCTTTTTACCTTGCCTAAAATAATACCATTTATAAATTTTTCTTTTTGATTTTAGTTCTTCATATGTTGATTGAAAATCATGCGATCATAACTTTGGTAAAATTTGTGGAAGTGAAATTCTTTACTATCATTGCAAGAGAATTTTTGGTCATAGAACTTCCCTTTTTTTGTTTTACTTTTTGAATGCTAAGTAGTTCTTCAAGTTTAATTGATTTTGCATCTTATATACTTCTTTTTTTAATATGGTTAATTGCAGATGTTGTGGATAAAGAAACTTTGAGTAATCTAATATTAATCTTGCAAACGGACATCATAAGTGAGGTTCGGAAGGTTATGGATCTCTTTATGTTTAAGGTTGAGATTTTCCACATAGTTACTTGAAGTTTATGCTTTTCTTCTTTCTATACATTACAATTGTTAATGAAAGGGTAAAAAGAAATAGCTTTCATCAACTTAACTTTGAAATCGAAATCTAAATACATAATTCTGACTATGGTCTTTACTATTTGCCATAAGTTGGCACTTTTAAGCCTTACCTAAATCATAGTTTAGATATTTCATTCTACCTCCTACTTATCTCATTGGTCTTAGTTTTGTCCTCATATCACTGACTTGCTTGTTAATATTACAAAGCATGTTCTAAAGACAAAGCATCAAGCCATGACAAAGTTGAAAAAGAAGAAGCTCTTAAAAAAGTACCGTATTAATAAAAAACAAGTAAGCTTTCAAACTCGAGAAAATCGGAAGAACACTTTTGGTAGTGAATTTTTTAGCTTCTATACATGGCCCATATAGTTGGTTGTTGATTTTTTTTAAGCTTCGTCTCTTACTCTTCGTGATTGATGCATATGGTACTGCATATACTTTGCTAGGACAACTTAAGATATGAACAACTGTAGAGAAAATATGACCATTTTCTTGTATTCAATCTTTGCTAGCTTTTGCTTTTTAGGGTCTTTTTTATGAAAAAGAATGTTATTAAAACAAAAAAAACATCCACCACAAGATATTGATATTTCACTTCTAGAATTGGAAGAATGGTAAATTTCTTTCTTGGTACTAAGCCATTTTAATGTGGACTCATTTTATTTAGCTATTTTTTTCTCCTCCTAAGATAAACTAAATAGTTGTGAATTATTAGATATGACATGAGGTTAAGTAAGATTACGGTCGATTAGAATTTGTTATTGCTTAAAGACTTGTTTGAGTAAATAGAAAACTAGCAGATTATTTGAACTTTTTTTATGCTTGGGTCTTTATTGGTCGTTTTGATGACATTTGTTTCTTTATCATTCTCTAATGATTGCTACAAAAATTTTAATGGCTTAATATGGAAGTATAAGGCATTTCTATAACGGGAATTTCACATTAGAAAGTAAATTTAGATATATTGGTGGAGATATTGTCACAATTGAAAATGTTGACATTAACTATATTAGTAATAGGAAAATATATAAGATGGGTAAGAATATAGGGTACCATAAAATTGATAAGGCATATTATAGATACCTAGTTTTAACTTCAAAGAGTTATTGAGTCAAACTAAAGTTGTGTTAGGCTAGTAAACCTTATGCAAATTCATAAGAATGTTGATATGTATATAACTCATCATCTAGACACACCTTTCATGCTCCTGAAATATTACATATAATTAGAGGATAGGACTATAACGATGATGAACATGGTGTAGATATGGATGAATAAGGTGAAAATATGGAGGAATAAGGTGAACGTATGGATGAAAATGTAGATGAATAGGGTGCACATGTAAATGAAAATATAGAGGATTAGGGTGCAAAATGGATGAACATGCTGGATATGTTCAATCAGACTTTGATGTACATATTTTGGATGACCATCAACCAATTAAAATCGAATCAACTGATTATGGTAGTGTTATTAGTACTGATGAATATCCTAGTGGAGAAGAGTCAAGTGAAGCTTTGGGTAGACCTAGTTCAAGTGTTAGACATAAACCTACAGATGTGGCACGTGAGCGAAGATTATGAATGGAGTTCAGAACTATAAAAGAGTTTAAAGATGATGTTTTCAATTATGCTATATAAATAGGATACAATGTAAGGTTAAAAAGGAGTGAGAGTAATCAAATTAGGGTAGGGTGTTTTAATGGATGCTCGTTAGTTTTGTATGTCGGATATGATAAGAATAAGAGATGTTTTAAAATAAAAAATTACAAACCTTATCAAAATTGTTTCACAACTAAAAAACCAAAATTGGTTTCTACCAAATTCTTGATGAGAAACTTCAAGGATAGAATTTTTTAGAAGCCTAGTATCTTAACCAAAAAAATGGTTAAAAAGTGTAGAGAAGAACTCAATATTTTTGTTAATTCAAGCATGTGTAGAAGAGCAAAGAGGAAATTATGAATAAGTGAAACTACAAGTTTATGTACTTAATTTGAAGATAAGCAATCTCAGATCAACAGTGGAGTTACAACTATCAAGGAAACAGGAAAGTACATTACGATAGTTAATGATATTTGAAATTTTCATTAACTCATTAATACTCCACTAACTTATGCTATACATCTTATTAATATTTTTTATATTTTATTGCATTTCAAAAGATTATACATTTATTTTGATGCCATAAAAAGAGGATGGAAGCATTTAAGACCTATTTTTGAGATTGATGGCTTCTTTCTTAAGACAAAGTTCTAAGACTAATTGTTGAGTTTAGTATGTAAGGATTGTGATGGAGGAATGTATCCCTTAGCTTGGGCAATAGTGGCGGTAGTAAACACAAATTCATGAATTTAATTTGTTCATGAATTTGTTAGCATTTAATTTAGAATCAAATGATGGTGAAGGACTTATAGTCATATATGATATGTAGAAGGTATCTTCATCTTTATATACTTATAATTGATTTGATTACAATATGAAATATTAACTAATATCTTTTTAAATTGATTTAGGGATTTGTCAGGGCTATAGAGGAGATTTTGCCAAATGCAGCTTACTGAAGGTGTGCTAAATATAAGTAGTATAATTAGCATAGGAGCTGAAAAGGAAAGGACCTCAAAAAATGGTTTTAGAATTGGATATAGTCTACCTATGCTAAAGATTTAAACTAGCAACTAAGAGACTTGACAAAATACGACTTCTATGTACTTCAGACTGACTTAAATATCCTAAGGAGAGGTGAGAAAGATATTACCAATCATTTGAATCTAAATGTCCGATAGTTGACAATAATATGAATGAAACGTTCAATAAGTGGATCTTACCAGTTAGGGGATAGGCCAGTGATTAGCATACTTAAATCAGTTCAAATAAAAGTGATGAAGAGGCATGTAGATAACAAGCATTTTATAGGTGGATGGAAGTCAGATATTGCACCAAATATAATGAAGAAGTTAGAGAAGACCAAAAAAGATGCAATATAGTGAAGAATTGTTTGAAATGGAGATAATGCTTATGAATTTTTCAACAGGTAACGAGAAACATACTGTAAGAATCAATAGACAATGAACATATAGTTATCGGGTATAGGACCTGTATGGATACCCATGCAAATATGCGATTAGTGCAATATATTAATCGAAAGGTTGAGACATTTGTAGATTCATGTTATAGAAAGGGTTAATTCTTGAGTTTGTATGAACATATATTTCAAACTATTAGGGGTGAAATTTTCTAGCCTCCATTTGATGCAAAAGTAATACATCCCTCATCTAAAAGATTTATGCCCGATAAACCCAAAGTTGCAAGAAATAGGGACTAAAATGAGCTAAAAATAAAAAAAATTAAGCAAATTGTCTTAAATCGGACAAGTGCAAAAATGCCTTCTAGTCACAACTCTAGAAAATGCAACAAGAAGATTTTAATTATATGAATACAGTTTTTAAACCTTGTAGTAACTAATGTTTATCATTATCTTATTCAGATTATCATAGAAGCATCTTCACAGATATCTATCCTTTCAATTTTTATCAATTATTATAAATTAAAAAATTATTTTCAGTACAAAAATAGTTAAGCGGTTCAAACAGAGTTAATCATAATGCTATACCAAGTCAACAAAGCAATATTGTATGTAATGTGATTTTTTTATTAATTTATTTTAGTTAAAATAATTGGCAAATGTGTTTCTAATATTTTTTTCTTCAATTTTCTAGGTTCGTACATTTGGACATGCCAATAAAAAAAAAGAAGCTTGGAGATATTGATTTGAACACATTCCAATTATTATTTAAACCAAGGGATTTATAGTTTAGATGAAATTTTAGTATTACTTTACAATAGTTACAAACTCAAGCAATCAAAAGGAGAATGTCATTGACACAATCATTACAAGAACAAGTTTTGCAATAAATTGAAAATGAGGGAAACATTGCTAATTAATAAGGCCTTTGACTTTTTTTTTTAATAGATATATGTCCCATTGGCTTTTTTAGATGGATGTGCTACTGACATATATGAAAATTGTGAAAATGTTTGTGTTGTATAAACAAACTGCTTATATTAGACATCTTTTTTTTGGTTGACCAATATGAACTGCTAAGTCTTAAAAATTAAATCAATGTCATGCATATAATTTGCCTTTAATTTCTATGGGATGAATTTTTCAATGTCTGTTGATTTCATGTGGCATTATTCAATTTTCTTAATTAACCACTACTTCATATATGAAATAAACTTGGTTGTACATTACACAGTTCATATGTAAAAAATTCTCATATAATATAGTTGTACATTACATAATTCATATGTAAATATAATTCAATACAATTTCCATGTAATATAGTTGAAAATAATAAGTACCGTAACCACAACAAATCCTATTACAATGTTTATTAAAATAAATTTCATTTCTTTTTTCTCTTTTCTTTATAAATATATGTCTTCCTTCATGCGCTTCATTTGTTCTTCAAACTCCTTACTTTTGCTTGTTTCAACCCCCTAATTTAACATTAATTTTTCTTTCCTTAATTTTAAATTTTTAATCACTTCAATGACTCCCTCGATAAATTTGTCATCGTATTATATAGAAAAGTTACATCTGACAACCTAAAATGCTTTATTTCATTATATAAAATTTAAACGCAATTTTTTAATCTAAAAATATATAAATTCTTACTAGATAATTGGGACATTTACAGAATCTCCGGTTAGGATTATGATCACTTTATGAAGTCTTTAGTAGGGCCTTTAAACCATAATAGTGAATCACGTTTTCTACATTTAAACTTATTATTATATTAGTAGATGATGACGATTCCATCTGCATAGATACTAAAGAAAATCATAGCATAAAATTGCTAGGAAAGAAGACATCAATAAAAAATTAACTATTTTTCTTCCAAGAATGTTAAGAATTATTACTAGAAATATTTAGTTATGCAATATGGTCAAATAAGTCCAAACTAATTGTTTAACTAGGTATTACCCAGCATTAATCAATTCCAATGAAGGAGTATATTGCCTTGATACCATTGTAATGAATTAATTGAAATGATGTATATTAGTAATGATAGTAGAAAATTGTTAAGGATTACCATAATCTTCATTTTCCAAAAGCTAGAACTTCTAAATTAACACTTTTTGAAAACCTCTAGTAGTATATATATGTATATATATACATACACGCACGCGCGCTACAAAAGCTCCAATATAATCTAACTCTTAAAAAGGCATTATGAGATTAATCAAGAACCACCTCTAATATTAAGCATGGAAAATTTTCAAATTAGATATATGATCATGCCACAAGCAATGCAAAAGCTTCAAAATTGAATGAACATATGCCTACCTTCTTCTCCTCAATTCAACCTCTTTAGCTTAGAGCTCCTTCTATATATTTCCTTCTTAAATCTTAGATTGGAAGAAATTACTAAATAGCCCAAAGGGACAAATAGTATAGATTTGTTTCCACCAAATTGAGAGTTTAGTCTTACCTTAGAAGAATCAATTAGAATATTTACAGTTGCACCATGATCGTAATTGAAATCTACACGCTATGAAGGAAGTGGGAAAAGCCTTGAGTTTGTAACAAAAGGAACACTCCAAAAATTAGAGGCATCATGATTCTTAAAAATTTTGGTAATGGTAATTGGTTTCTTACCTAGAAACATGTTTCCCAAAACCTAAATAACATAAATTGACATCATATGTTTTTGAATAATACCTATAGCTCATAAAATCCTAAACCTAAAATAGAATTCCTAATGATTCTAAAAAACTAGAAAGAAAGGAAGAAAGAAGGATGAAATATGTAATTATTTTATATATATTAGGTTCTTTAATGTGTAAAATTATTCCACTATAATTAGGTTGCCCCATCAAGTTCCCTCTCATAGTAAGGTCCTTGTTATCCAAAATACTTTGAAGGATAAGCAACATAGCTTTTTAAAAACATATCCTTAATGTATGAAACTTTAAAAAAAAAACAAAACAGGAAAAAAGACACATACATAAGCACACAAACACGAAGTAAGAGGTAGAGAACGAAGCTAAAATTGGATTACCACAAATTTGTGGTGGTGAAAGGTGACGGCAGTGTGGTCAAGAAAAAGGTGCAGTTAAGTTGTGGTCAAGGAGGCGGTGTGAAGACTCTGTGGTGTGAAGACTCTGTAAAGTGAAAGAAGGTGAAAATTTAGGTGACTTCACAGCAAAAGATGACGAGTTTCAATGGGAATTGTGATTGAAATAATCTATGGCTTCAGATTAGGGTTTTTTTTCTACTTCAATAATTAAGTTGAGTAATTAGATTAATTAATTCAGGTTAAAATTAAATTAAATATTATAATAATTAAATAATTTTTATAATTTTAAAAAGAGAGTTCCATAATATTATGTGATAATTAAGTGATATCATGAAAATAATATTAGTATGACAAAACGTTGATGGCATTACACTCCCTTCACTTTCTCTGTTAACGTGGGGTCTAATTTGAATATTCTTAAAACAATAGGTTTTAATTTCAACACTAAAGGTTACCTTGAGATTAATTGCAAAAGTTGGTTATTTATTTTCGCTATTGAATACATTACGAAGGATTCGTGAAACGACGGCGTACTACGCCTTTTCCCGACAACCCTAATCACACATGCTAGAGCTTTACACTTTTATCAGCCAATTAAACCACCCTCCCGCCATGATATGCCGACGTTATTCCATCACTACCGCTGGCCGCCGCCACTACGGCACAAAGTACACCGCCAAAGTCACTTCAACTTCCCTCACAGGTCGTACCCTCTCCGTCGAAGTAGCACCCCCACAGCCGCAAGCGCCCTTCGACCCCCGCGGCTATCTACTTCCCCGCCGCGAGCTCGTCTGTAATGCCACCAAAATCCTTCTCAACTCCCAGCGCTGCAGAACGGCGAAAGGTGGCGCCTTTACATATGTCCAGTCACCGCATCTCCGCCCAGACCCGTTCGATTCGCTCCATGACTACCTCTCCTCTCTCTCCGTCTCTCTCACTCCGACTGAAGCATCCGAAATTCTCAAATCCCTAAACTGCCCTTCTCTCGCTCTCAAGTTCTTCCACTTTTGTCCCTCTCTTTCTTCAAACTTTCGGCACGACCCGGCTACCTATACTCGGATCATACTCATTCTCTCCAACTCTGCTTTACCCAATAGAGTGGATCTCGTCCGTACAATTGTCTCCGACATGGAGAAGAGTGGGACACCTGGGACAATATCGACTGTTAATATCTTGATTGGATTTTTCGGGAACAGCGAGGATCTGGAGAGTTGTCTTGGTTTGCTTAAGAAGTGGCGTTTGAGGATGACTGGTTATACCTACAAGTGTTTGGTTCAAGCGTGTTTGAGGTCTCGTGACTGCGAGAAAGCGCTTAGAACTTACTTTGAACTGAAGATGAGAGGCCACAAGCTCGATATTTTCGCTTATAATATGCTCTTGGATGCTTTAGCTGAAGATAAAAAGGTTTGTTTTTAGCTCAAGTGATGGCTTTTCTTTAGATTTTCCATGATGCTCTTTTTTCTCTTCTTTGCCACATGTTTAAGATGAATTTGTTTCAAGCTTATTTGATGGCTTTTTCTGAGAATTTTCTAACATGGGCTGTGTTCTTATGCTACTTATTTATTGGTATGAAGAAGAAAACTGGAAACTAAAACATAGTTGTTGATTCGCATTCATATTTCTTCAAATGATGGTTGTTTATCTTTATTGACGTTTATAGTTGTGGTTTCTGATCTTCTGATCTACAGTATTATGACAGTTTGACCAGGCTAATATGGTCTTTGGAGACATGAAAAGGAATCACTGTGAACCTGATGTTTATACTTACACAATTATGATTAAAATGACTGGTAAGAATGGGAAGATGTGTGAATCTTTGGCACTCTTTAAGGAGATGTTGAACAAGGGTTGGCCTCCTAATTTGATTGCTTATAATACTATGATTGAGGCACTTGCTAATGGTCGGATGGTTGACAAAGCTATCCTTCTTTTCCTGAAAATGGTTGGTAATAATTGTCGGCCAAATGAATTTACTTATAGTGTTGTCCTTAATGCTCTGGCCTCAGAAGGGCAACTTCATAGGTTGGATGAGATAATGGAAGCATCAAAGAAATACATGAATAGGTCTATATATGCGTTTCTTGTAAGGACTCTAAACAAATTGGGCCATGCGAGTGAAGCTCACCGGCTGTTTTGCAACATGTGGAGCTTTCATGATCAGGGAGATAGGGATGCATGTGTGTCTATGTTGGAGAGTTTGTGTAACGCTGGCAAAACAACTGAGGCTATGGAGCTACTGGGTCGAATTCGTGAGAAAGGAATAAAAGCTGATACAATCATGTATAACACTGTTTTTTATGCTCTCGGCAAGTTCAAGCAAGTAACCCATCTTCTTGATCTTTATGAGAAAATGAAGCAGGAAGGCCTTGCACCAGATATTTTCACTTACAATATTCTGATTGCAAGCTTTGGTAGAGCAGGGAAAGTTGAAGAGGCAGTTAAATTATTTGAAGAACTTGATAATGGTGATTGTAAACCAGATATTATCTCTTATAATTCCTTGATTAATTGCCTTGGGAAGAACGGTGATATAGATGAAGCTCACATGCGGTTTAAGGAAATGCAGGAAAAAGGATTGAATCCTGATGTAGTAACATACAGCACTCTGATTGAGTGCTTTGGCAAAACAGATAAAGTTGAAATGGCTTGCCGGTTGTTTGATGAGATGCTTGATGAAGGCTGCTGCCCTAATATTATAACTTACAATGTCCTTCTTGACTGTCTTGAAAGGTCTGGGAGAACAGCTGAAGCTGTGGATTTCTATTCAAAGCTTAAACAGCAAGGATTGACACCTGATTCAATCACATATTCGGTGCTTGAACGATTGCAAAGTGGTTCACATAAAAAATTTAGAATTCGGAGGCAGAATCCAGTAACAGGTTGGGTTGTTAGTCCTCTAAGATGAATTAAACAGAACATATGTGATGTGTAACTGGCAGATCATTGTTCTGCAGAAGATCATTCTTCATGCATAGCAATTGTCTTGCTTTTTCTCGGATTCGGAGGGTCATAGTGTGCTGCGTAAATAACAGATTATTGAAATCCCTTTTAGGTGATTATTTACACTTATAATTGATGCCATTTCTTTGGAGGGATGGATGCTGAGTTTATTGAAAAGTGTTTCCTTAAAAAAATGAGTTTAATAGCCAAGAAAAAGTGCTGGATACTACGGCTTCCTACAGGTGGTAACTGTCACGAAGGGGATCTCACAGTTGTGAGGTCTGGATTTTTTTTTTCATCATTATTTTTATCACCCTTAAGCTTGGAAACAACCTTCAATTTGTGTACCATGCCAATTGATCAATGGAAAATTTTTGGCTTCATGTAGTGTTAGTTTATTTTTTATAGCGCTGGTTTTAATTTATCGATAAAATAATTTAAAAGTATTATTTATCTTATAATATTTATGAGACGAATATACGTTACAAATGAACTTAAGAAAATATTATAATTGTGAGATTCATATTATATCTATTTATTATCTCTAAATTATTTATAGCCGTTTTATTAAGAGCGGAAATTAAAAGATCATTAAAAATACTAACATATATTATGTTTTTTTTTCTTATGGAAGAAGTGATCAATTTTATAAATTAAAGTAAGAAGATAGTTATAAATGATTCACTACCATAAAATGATTGCAGAATAATTAATTGTTCTTGATTAGTATTGATTTAGGAAATTCTTAATTAAGGTATAATGGCGCTATATAAATAATTTATTAATGTCATTAATAGAATTAATTATTAATGGTAGAAAACTGGCCTGATTGAACTCAAATAGAGTGGACATTAATTCTATACTTTATGTCTAATCATAATATTGTATGATGAAAGGATTGAATTATATGAAAACAAATTATGCACGAAAAAGTTAATCAAAACTATTTTAATATTCATAAATATTTGGGTAATTATGATTCACTGTTAGATATCAATCTTAATCTATTGATATAAATTATTTAATTAGAAAACTAAAAACAAGGTAAAAGAGTTTAATTCATCTAATCTTAAATTAATCTTAAATTTGATTTAAGATTATAATTTGTATCCATTGCTAACAAATTTAGGAACCTTATTGAATTTTACATTAAAAAAAAATAGGTTGAAGAGAGAAAAGTGTTTTAATCAAGTTGGACTTGATTGTAAAGTTTGAGAAACTTTATGATTAAATATGATATATTTAATAAATAAGGATCAATATAAGATATCATATCTTATTTGGACATAATTGATATTTAATAAGAATTAATTGTAATTCTAATTAAAGTTTAACTAAAATTAAAATTTTATTTCATTTAAATTACTAAAATGTTGAAATCAGATCATATTTTAGTATTGTGTATAATGTACATATTAATCTATCAGATCAGACGTTTAGAATTTTATTTCAATTAAATTACTAAAATATCCAAAATTTATTTTAAAAGGCTTAGACTCCAAGGGAGTTAGTATTCCTTGCCTAACCCTCTTAGTAATAGTTGTAGAGTTTTCTTAATATATTCTGTGGATACCATTAGAAGTCGAACACTTGTGCATTATAGTGGTTAAGATGAGTCAGTTTTAGAAACGGTTTAAGGAAAACAACAAGAAAATGATCAAACTTCACAATAAAGTACGAATAAGAATTGATGTTCTATTATATTTTATCTATTAATTATTTATAGAATTTAAGTAATCTTGACTTCGAGAAATCAATATCAAATTGCTTCGTAATTATTTTGCTCCTCAAGGGATCGAATCATGCCCTCATTTCCTAACATTTAGTTGATTAATATAATTGATCATCTAAAAAAATTGAGATTATTTATATCATTATCGACACAAAATGGCCAAATTATCCATATATTACCAAATCTTTTGGTATTAGAGATATCATTCAATGTGATATAGAATCCTCGTTGAGGTTTTATGAGAAAATGTAGTTCACATAGTTCATTTGCAACCAGTATAATGAACCTACAAATACAATAATTAATGTCTCTCTTACCATAGAAAGTGTTGAGTAAAATCTATAACAGAGCGTGTAAATCTTGTAATGAATATTGTAAAAATCAAACTCATGCATTCGGGTCAAATTGGAGATATCAATATAAGAGTTGAGAACTGTCAGGCCCATTTGAATCACATCCAGGACCAACTGTCATCCTCACCTAGATCTGCCATTCTTTTAGAAACGGAGACTGCAGCCATAAGTGAACTCTTTCGATCTCTCGCGGATCAGGAATCGTTTTACAGACAAGTCTCCAGGATCAAGTGGCTAAAGGAAGGTGACCGAAATACTAAATTTTTTTCATAATTCCCTCATCGCCCTTAGGAACCGTAATGCCATTCATTCTTTAGATGTGGGATCAGGCCGTAGAGTAGTGGGGCTTCATGCTATCCAATCTCAATTCCTGGACTTCTTTCAAGGCTCTCTTGGTGCAGCCAAGAATCTTCACTCCTCAAAGGAGTTTGTGGCTCATCTTTTCCCTAACCCACTTGAGGATATCCATGCTCAAGCTATCCTTGCTGAGGTCTCCCCTCAAGAAATTCTCGAGGCTTTCCATTCTCTTAATCCCAATAAGGCGCCTAGTCCTGACGATTTTAATGGGCAATTCTTCAGAAAGGCTTGGCTTATTATCGGGGCTAAAGTCATAGGTGTTATTCAAGACTTTTTTTATACATGGTAAGCTCCTGAAAGAGCTCAATTCCACATTCGTAACCCTTATTCCTAAAACAGCTCATCCCTCCATGATCCAAGACTTTAGACCCATCTCCTGTTGCAACCTGATCTACAAGGTCATAGCTAAAATCTTAGCTAATCGACTCAGATGTATTCTCCCTTTCATAGTTAGCCCCACTCAAAGCGCCTTTATAAAGAATCGCAGAATAGGGGACAATATTCTTCTAGCCCAGGAAATGTTTAAGAACTATCACATATCTAACTCTCACAAAAGGTGTGCTTTTAAAGTGGATCTCCGCAAAGCCTATGACTCTATCCATTAGGAATTTCTCCTTAACACCCTAGAAGCTGTAGGTCTTCCGATGAGATTCATTGGGTGGATCCGTGAATGTATCACATCCCCCTCATATTCCATTCTTGTTAATGGCTCCCCTACAACCTTTTTCAAAGGCAAATCCGGGCTTAGACAGGGTGATCTGTTGTCACCCTTCCTCTTCATCTTTTGTATGAAGGTTTTCTCTAGGAATTTGAAAGATACTACCGATAACAATCCTCAGTTCAAATATCACTGGCGATGTCAGGGTCTTAAGATTAATCACCTTCTTTTTGCGGATGACCTTTTAATGTTCTGTCATGGGCATTTGCTCTCAGCCCAGCTTTTGCTTGATTCCTTCTGTACCTTTTCTATGTTTTTTGTCTAGGAAATGAACCCCTCCAAAAGTTACTTTTACTTATCCCCGGATATTCATAATCTGAGTCGTAGGATGCAACTAGTCTCGGGTGTTAGCCCCGAATTTTTTTTAGGATTAATTAGGCTAATTAAGCATGATTAAGGAAATTAAAGCATGATTAGATTAAATTAAATGCATTGAGTTAGTATT
>JAOSBL010000001.1:9934969-9957784 GCA_027568915.1 Erythroxylum roraimae | reverse complement strand
GTTCGAGACCAAAGAGGACAATACTGATTAAGGTTGTGGTTGCGTGCATACTTGGGGTACGCTGGGCCTCAGTTCGCCCCGGTACACAAAACACAGACCTAACAATATCGAATATGGATCAAACACAGGGCGTGTTATTCCTATATAGCTTTACAACCCTCTCAACTTTTTATATAAAAATTACTACCAACACAGGTCTAAAATAACCCCATATTGGTTTAATACAGCCTCGTATTATTCTCATATTGTTCTCATGACACTATGGACAAAAACAAGAAGAAATATAACGAGACAACATGGAAGACATGCTGAGTACATTAAATTAAATTCAAACTTGCATAAGTTTATCCATTCTTCATTGAAGAGCTAAAAAGGCTTATAAACAAAAATTAAGTACCAAATCCCATATTAGTCATTTAAACACAAGCTAAATACTCTGTAAATCATTAGCACTTATCACCACACTCCTATAAGTATACCCAATCTCATGCATATTATTGGAATTCTTCTTAGCTCTTAGCATATTGTCTAGCTTTTCACTCCCTCTATGAATTTGGATAATGAATCCTTAAGAATATCATTCTCCTTTTTAAAGTCTCGTTTTCATGCTTTAATGCATCTAATATATGATTGTCATCAATGATCACATTTTCATATGCTTTAATACTATACAATTCACTTTTCATCTTTTAATTTTCATTCATGCATCCAACTATTTTTTAACTTCTTTAAGCTTAAAATATAATTATTCATTTTTTTACTTATAATTTCTAAGCTTTTGACTAGTTTATCATACTTCAAATCATTATTATTACCATACGAATTAGAGTTGGTTGTTTTCTCATTATTATCCTTAGCTATAAAGCATATCAAGTTATCTCTCCTTTTGAATGCGCATATTCAAATTCACTTATATCATCCTAAGTTGAGACTTTAAAGGCTTTCTTCTTCTTTTTTTTTATTCCTTCTTCTCCTTCTTATAGTTTCTTTTATACTTGTCATTATCTTTGAGTAAAAGACATTTCATTAGGCCAGGTTTTCTATATCCAAAATAAATAATGTTAGAGGATTCACGTTTTAAAGAACCTTTAACTTTCTTTTAAGTCCTTTGTTTTAGAGAAATTCTTTCTCTACAAAAAATTTCTTAAAGTTTTTAATGAAAAAGGTGACGTCTTCGTCTTTACTTCCACTTATAGAGGTCTTTTCTTCACTTCATTCCTCCCTTGAAAATTTGAATGATAAGTCTTTTTTCTTTAGAATCGTTGCTTCTTGCATCTCTTGGAGCCTCATTTCATATGTGAGGGAAGATCCAATAAGTTCCTCTAATGATAATATTGTTAAATCCTTGACTTCTCATATAGCCATCATTTTAGCTTCCCGCGTCTTTGACAGCAACCTAATCAACTTTCTTACGATTTCAATGTTAATATAGATGTTTCCAAGACCTTTGAGGGTATCGATAATATTAACAAATCTAATGTACATATTAGAGATTCATTATGCTTCATTTACAATAATTAATATTAATGGGTTAACATGCTCACCTTCGTATCCAAAATTTGATTTGTGCCCTCATGTGTAATTTCTATTAGATACCAAATTTAATAAGTTTTTTTTTTACTTATAGAGACTCTATGAATTCATTTCTTTCTATGCACAAAATAAGATGTGCATAGACCTACTATTTAAGAAAATTAATCCCTTTCTTTGAGGTCCCCATTCTTGCTTCCTCTAGTTTAAGGACCTTTTTGTTATCTAGAATTTTTATAGTTATAAAGAAGTCATTTGAAACTATTTTCTATAGGTCTACACTTTTGACTATTAAGAAAATTTCCATCCTTGTTTTCTAATAAAGATAATCATTTCCATTAAAGAAGGGGCTCTATTAATGTTTTGCCCCTCTTATTTGCATGATGATGATGTGTTCCTAAATATGAAATTAAGATCTTTGCTATAGGATTTTGTTTGAAATGCTAGTCTAATAAACCCACTCTAATATCAATTTTCAATCCCTAATGACACCTACTAGGAGAGGTTAATTGGATGTTAACAAATTTTAAACAAAAATATTTACTAACTTAGTTTATTAATAAGCACAATTTATAAAATATGAAAATATGATATAAAACAATAAATTTAACCAACACACTTAAATAATAATATAAAAAGGTTAAGGAAAGAGAAACGTAATTCAATTTATAATGATTCAAAATACTACTTTTTCATATATCTACTCATAAGACTCTTCATGAAATTATACTATAATTCTCTTTCAAAGCAAAGAATAACTTTTGTACAATCTTTTCTCCATAAAGAGGAGCTCTTTTACAATCTTCCTTCATGGTGAAGAGGAACCTCAATATCACTTAGGACTCCTCCTAAGAATATACAACATCCTTACAAAAGTATTTGTGTGAATGAGTCTCTTTTAGTTTTTTTTTAAAAAAAATTTAAAGAGGCTCATTCACACAAATATGAGAAAAATGATGGTCAAATACTTGATAAACACCTACAAATGTGTATATAAGACATCCAAATGCTTTTTCATATAAGAACCAATGAGAAAAAAAAAATGTATTTGTAGGGTTTTGGGACCCCTATTAGTTGTTGGAGCCAAACATTTTCTGTTACAACAATTAACAATATAATGTTAGTTGACTTGTATAGCACATTAGTCGATCAGTGTGTATTGAATGCATATATTCACTAATCATTGAGACATCAGTCAAATACTAGGGCTTATTGATCAACCACTTAAACAATATGTCAACAAACAACCCTGTTAAAAGTTTAAGCTAAATTGGTCAACAATTAAGTCATATTAATCGGCCTATGCGTTCAATAATAAAATTTTCTAGTCGTTGCATATTGGTCAACCAATGTATCCCTCAGGGGAACATTAGTAAACCACATTACCATATTAGTCTAGCAATATGTTAGCAAACTCACCTGTTACATATTTAACTTACATTGGTTAACCGCTAACCTATATTAGTCAATCAATCCTACAAAAATATGATTTAAACAATTTTATACTCAAATTTGATTTATTTAATGAAATTATAATTAAAATTTTCCAAAATATCCCTTAAGAATTATTTAAAGATCAAGAGATTTTTCTTTAAAAACAAAAGCTTTTATACCTCTCGATGAGTGGAAAAATAAGAAGTTATATTTATACATAGTAAGCCTTTAAGATTATTAAAGTGACTAATTGAGATTACAATTAACATTAAAAATATAGTAATAATCTTAATATGCCTTGATCTTCTTTTATACTGAACTAGATTTTTACTTCGACAGTTGCAAGCTTTAACTTTTCTTTATCTACTTATAAACTATTTTCTTGAGTTTATGGCTACATTTAGTTCTTTTACTGATTTTTATCAAAAATAATAAACTCATTAGTAGTAATTATATTTTGTTATCATTAAAATATTGATTAGAACCTCACTTAATTCAATAATAAGGTTGGGTTTAAAAGTTAAAATAGGTATATGTAAAATTTTTATTCTTTATTTTGTTTTGTTCAATTATAAAAATATCAAACTTTAATTCAATTTGGTAATACTAGCTTGAACTTTAAAATCTGACATTAAAATGGTCACTTTTAATTTTTTTATGAAACAACATGTTATTAGACTCGTATTTAACTATGTTGTAGCAAGTCATGTTAACAAATCTACCGGACATATGGTTGATACATGTCCTACTTATGTCATGTCAGATAAAATTAAAAAATAAAATTCCTAAAATCAATGGACCTTTTTGTTATCTTCATCTTCCTTATTGAAGGGAGATCATGGTGTCTACTCCTTCAACAAGTTGGTATTCCCCAAAAGCACAAACTTTGTATTGTTCCTAATGTCAGTTAACATAGAAATGGCTAACAAAAAGGGAGTTGATGTCATCAACAATGATTATGATTTTGGAGGCAATTGTCTCCGCATTAATGTCTTTGATATTTAAGTAGCTAAATTTATTTCATTCTCATTCGCCAACGTGGCACCAAGGTACATAGTTTTTTTTTTGGTTGATTATGATTGTTTAATGATTCATCTCCTGACTCCTTGCTTATAAAACAATTTGACAGTTCCATTTAGGGAATAATACGGGGATTGGCAAGGACCATACAATTTTCTTCTTCATTGATGGACTTGTTAAGTTTGAGAAGCTTAGACCTAATAGGAAAAAGGTAAACCTTTTTCCTTCTTAATCTTACCACCTTTTTTTTTTTTTGGGTAAATTAATCTTACCACTTTTGAGCAAACTAAGGCACAAACATGTAATTATTGTATCTCTAATGTTGCAGTTTAGTGTTCACCCTCAGTGAAAATGTCAAAAAAATCTTAAGTTTTAATTTTTAGGAATTTACAATTTTTGTTTATTTATTTTTTTTTACTTTTATCTGATTTGATATGCATAGAATATGTGTCACCACAAGTCCAGTGGATTTGTGGACTTAGCACCACATGTCTAATAGATTTGCTAACGTGGCTTGTCACGTTAGCACCGTTAACTTAGACGATTTTTGTGAAAAATCATTAGTGTATTTTAGTTTTACTTTTAAAGTTTGGTTTAGTATTACAAAATTGAATAAACTTTAAAATTTTTATATAATTTATCCATTTATTTTTTAAATTAGTTTAAATATCAACTGTTTTTTATAATGAGGCCTACTGGTGTTAGATGGGTTCTACACTAGTATTGATGGGACCTACTAAAAGTAAAAATAAAAAGATAGCTTATTAGATAATTGAAGGACCGTAACATAATTAAGGTTTCCATCGATTTAAGGTTATATTTGACTATTTTAAAAAATTAAGATTCTTTTTAAAAAGTTTAAAGTATTAGGTTCTAACATGAATTTTGGTGAAAACTTTAAAATTCAAAAGGGATTTTTCCTAAGAACAATTATAGACGAGAGTTCATTCATTAATTAAAAAGGAACCCTAATCACTTCTTTTTTTAAAAAAAGAAGTTCAATATAATACGTTATTTAAAAAGTTAATAACACCTCTTAATCTTTTCTCTCTTTTTATCTCTCCCCCTTTCTCCATAAAATGCACAATAAACAATGTGACTGCTAGAATTAACAAGAAACAAAGATCTATTTTCTGGAACAATTAAGTATGTAAAAAGAAATGTAATAGACAAGGAATTAGTAATTGCAAAAAAACAAAAAACCCATAATCCATGTGGGAACAATAGTGAAAATCATTTTAAAAACTTGAGTTCTTGACAGAAATCCTTAAAATAGAAGACATAAAAGAAGAAAAAACAGAAGTTAAAATAACACAAAATTTAGATAAAGCATTTTCAATATCAAGAGAACAACCTCGAATTCTACATATAAGCCTTATAATGAAAAAGAGTACGGCCGGCCTATTAAGTAATATTAGAAAACAAATATCATGTAAGTTCCATTACAACAATAAAAAAAATCAAGGATAATATTATTTCTTAATAACCTCATTTAGACATTATAAAACAGAAATATTAAAGATTAAATAAGCAATTATTTATAATTGTTCATTTATAATAGATATAAAAAATTTTCTTTTTAAATTTCATTGAAAAATAAAGAAATTTGAAGTATGAATTGTGTCAATTAAAGTAGAAACGTTATCTTAATTATATATTTGGGATTACCGTATTTTTGTCCTTTTATCATATTCTTTTTTTAATTATCTCTATTAAAAAAATAATTGAATCTTTGAACATTACTAATTTTCCTAATTAAATTTTTTACATTAGCTTTTTTTTAAAAAAAAAAGGCTTATATGATAGGGCAAATCAATTAAAAAAAAGACCTAGTAGTCACTTGGATGCCACAATAAATAATCCTACTCCTTTATAGCAAATTGGCGTAGTTAAAATGGGACTTACTTTGCCATACCAATTTTCACTCACGCGAGGCTCCATTGAGATCCTCTTACACAATAACAAGCACCATGAATGTCACTCACAGCTTCTTTTCGTTAGCATATGACACAATCTGCACTCTTTTATTTAATTCAATGGTTAAAATTGTATTTTCCAACCTCAAATTACTTTATGATAGAATACAGGATAGACTATAACATTTTTAAGTGTTTAAATTGAAACTCAACTTTTTTAGAACATTCAAAACAAACCTTAAGCAGATATAAAATTTAACAAGTTAACTCTTTGTCAATTAAAATGTAACATTAAAGATGACGTGACATTCGTTTTTATTTTTTAAATAAAAATTAGGTCCTATCATTGCATGACAAATAAGATTTTTTGTTTGAAATGTATGAAAATAGACTCAACAACTATATAACAATAGATTCACTTTCTAGTTAATTTTTAAAAAGCTAATTATATGAAAGTGAAACCAACTTTCTGATTAAAAAATATAAAAGTAATGTATTGGCATGACATTTAATTGACGGAGAGTTCATCTCAATCAAATTTTCTATCAATTTAGGGTTTGTTCACATTTTCATTTCTCTCTTTAATTTACACCATTTTTTACTCTTTAAGAACGTTTTCTACGCTCTTTCCATAGTTGCCCACATAGTTTTCATATCTCCAATATTTAAGCATGGTTGCAAGTAAACATAAATGTTACTTGAAGAGGTCTAGAACAAATTTTCAGAATTCACATAATAAATAGCTTGACTAGACCCTTGGCTCTCAATTGTTTAGACCAGGATAAACTCATGACCCAATGTAGTTCTCGAGTTTAATTATATCCAGCTAACCAACATATGTGAAGAAGTTTTATTGCTTAGTTTTTTAATTCAAACCAGTCTTTACGCTTTTAAGAATTGTTCTAAGCTCCTCAAATTCTTCCCAACATCTTCGTGGACCCACATAAAGGTCACAGAGCAGAGGGGCTGTAGCCGGCGGCGACGGCTCTAATTTAGAGGCAGGGTATCGTCGGACATTTCATCGAACATATAACACTCATCCTCTGATTGCGACTTTATGTGTGAAGAGAAATTTCTTAGTTTTTTTTTATTTTTTATAATAATTCTAATTTCTAAGAGTAAGAGGACCAGTCTCACTTGAATGAAAATATGATATTTTGGCCATAAAAAAAATATTTAACTCAGATTTTGTAATATGAGTTAAATCAACACAAACTGTAAGATAAAGCAATTTACATCTAACGCACTCCTTGTCCTAAGCTATACGTTGTCGACACTTGGTTGCAAACGAAAAATCATATTAAGCTGACTCACAATCACCTGATCAAACCCAAATTCATGAAAAATGTCAGCTTTTAGAAACCCAAGTCTTCATCAAGTTGAGATGGCCTTTGCATTCTAACGCTACCGATGCTGTTCCTTGACGCCATTATTTCATTCAGTGAAAGCCTCTTCTTTGGCCCTGACTCTGGCCTTTGCTTTGGAGCACTAAGAGACCTCAATTTAGCCTTGAAGGATTGTGTGCTTGCCATATAATTAGGGAAGCCTGAGTAAGCCCTGAAATACCCGTCTCCGCAGACACTCTTGGCTGGTGTAACAGGAGCATTCGAACGGAGAGAATTCACGATTCGCGGCGTGCTTTGTGCGGTAGAGAACCTACATGCGTCGCCGGTGAAATACCAGTCAAAATCTTGATCGTTTTTGCGATCTCGCATGGAGATTCGAGCTGGAACTGGACATGGAAGAGGTGATGACAGTCCGTGATAAGGAACATCTTCACCACATTCTGATAATGCAGTTGTAAATCTACGTGACATTGATCTTGGCTTGCATGTATCGATTTCGACTATTTTTGGGCTATCATCAAATGCAGTCATTTCGTAAGATGCAGATAGCCTCTTGCTATGGAACTCACTTCTTGCATCATCAAATCTTTCCTGAGAACTCACAAAAAAAAAGAAAAAGAAAGAGCAGTGTTAAGAACCACGGGGTATTCTTAATGAAAATGAACACCAAACAAGTATGGTTCTTACCATGGATTTTCGTGGTCTGTGTCCAGATTGAAACCTATTCTGTTTATTAACAGAGCGAAGAGCTCGTTGGATTCGAACTGCATTTTGAGCTCTTACAAGAGCTTCCATACTATGAAGAGTTGCAGTAGCTCGTTTTCGAACTAAATAACCTCTGACAAGTGCCTGAATTTTAACTAGTCCTTTCAATGCTCGAAGCGCTTTTCTAGCCTGAGATAGTTGATTAAACTCAAACTAATTAGAATTTGAAGATTTGGCCTATATAACAAATGAACATATGCATGACTCATCTCAGAAATAAACAGTCGTAATACAGATGACAGGAAGCCCAACTGGTTTGGGGATGAGACAGACTTGCAATAATAGCCCAACTTAATTCAGGGTATCAATCAATCATAGCCCTACTTCTAAAGGCCAGGTTTCAAATTCAAATTCTTACAGGCAGGAAATGGAACGGAATGATTGACCTAGTCAGAAGGAAAAGTTAAAAAGTACGGGTACCTAACAATGATCCTCTGGAAAGTATAGAAACCATTTGACAATGCTCTCTTTAAGAAAAGTGAAGTACTTCGAATGACCACAAACCCAAGGTTAAAAGTTAAGGTTTAAGAAAAAAGTAACGAAACCCCAAACACAGATGTACTGTTCTTGTAGCTTTTTAATGACAGCTAGTCTACCACTATAATACCTATTGTCTTGGAAACTAGAGCAGAACAAGCGTATCTCCGAAACAACTTTTGTGTACAAGAAGAAAATGGGCACATTAACCTGACCAACCAAAACAGAAGCCAGATAATATAGGATCAAACCAAAAACACCTAACATACCAAATAGCCTTTGAACACTGTTTGAATTCTTACAGCTGCCAACTTCTCTCGGTCTGCTCCAAACAAAGTCCCTCTGCCCTGACTTGTTAGCCTCACCACCGTCATGGCCGCCTGAGCTGCTACCAGTGCCGCATCTGCAGCCGCAGCCGTGGCGGCGGCCACCGTAATGGCATGCTTGCTCTGCTCTTTCTCTGTTTCAGAAAGGTAGGATCTGAGCCAGTCAGCATCATTTTCCGCCGGAAAATTCACCGGAATCCGTGTAACTAAATTACTGTCTCTCACTGATTTACCAAAACTCCATCTTTTCTTCTCTTTTCTGTCACTTGCTGAACTTGAAGTTTCGATATTTTTCCTCTCTTTCTCCTTATCTTTCTTCATGCCCAAGAAGCCCTTTAACCACCTGGTAGCTTTGCCCATTGTCTACCAATCTATTTACAGCTTGAAACAACACAGAGGTTTCCAAGCAGCGATAATCCTAGAAACAGGAACAATGCGTCAAGATCAAATCTTTAGATACAATACGGTGTTTAACAAGCTTTCCCAAGTGGAAACTTCTAAGTGGGAAAACCAGGGAGTAACAACGTGAAGCACTGAACAAGAGAAGCGAAGTAATGGTCAATGTGAGGAACTGCTTTTACAAGTGGCATCAAAAAGAGGGAGAGAGAGAGAGCAAATGGAATGCTGGTTTCAAAAAACTTAAAACGACAGACCAAAATGTATGTTAGAAAGAGAAGGAGCAGGGACTGCAAGATCTTTAGAATCTTTACAGGTTGCGAACAGAGAAGTGAAGTGAACAGGATGGTGTAAGCATCTAAACCTTAAAACAAAAGGGTAAAGATTAGACTTTATTTTCAGGAAAAGAAAATCTGACACAACCTCGTGAAGAACTGCATTAGAAGACAAAAAGATACAGAGGTATGGACTCAGAGAAACCAATTTAAAAACTTAGGATTCAAAAGAAACCCACCACCAACTATACACAAACAAGAGTCTGAAGACAAAACACCATAACAAGTGAGGACTTCCATAGTAAAGGAGAAACGTAAAAGTAAAAGTAGCTGAAACCTTCTGAAATTTAAACGGACTGCCGAATTTAGCGAGGGCACAATGGAAAAACAACACCACCCAAGCAAATTTCCTCACACTTTCGCTATAAAATTGCATTCAAATCTCTTTCTTCTCTCTTTCTCTGTAAACTTTCTGGAGCCACGTGTACTAAAGATACCCACTGACCGCCCGTGAATTTCTAAACTTCTCTTTCAAAACTCGAATATCTGCCCCTCTCGTCAAATTTACGACTAAAATTAGTTCACACACACACTCCTTCTCTCTGCACATCAAAAAGTACAGTGAAGAGACATTTAAAGCTAAAAACAATGCTACTAAAATTAGCCCCAAAGAATAAGCCAAAAAGAAAAGCTGAGAGACCTCTCTTTCTCTGATCTTTCTACTATGATTTGTGGCACAGTATCTGCAGAGCAGATCTTTCAGTTTTTGGAGATTCAAAACGAAAAGGGTCCTGTTTCAAAGAGGCTTTTACTTTGAAAGTTCGAATCTTTTTAGTAAATAAAGACGGTGGTGGTCATTAAGAAGAGAGAGAAAAAGAAGGTGTTTTTTTTAAGAAGAGCAAAAAGATGAGTCCAGATCCTCTGATATTCACATTGTTCCTATTTGATATTATTATGGAAAGGGACGAAGGGTTCCATGAAAACAAAGAAAAACAACTTCACATTCACATTCAGAAACCGTACATTAAAGCAGGTTCTTGCTATTAACAAATTACAACTCGTTTAAAACGCATTCATAAATGCCAAAGTCAGCAACAAACCTTTATCTCGTGAACTATTCTTTTACTGGTATTGGAAATTGCGCAGTGGGGCAGCGTAGTTACAGACAACTTCTTTTCATTCTCTGACCTCATCGATGAAGTGGGTTAACTTGTCCCCTTCCCCTTGCTTAGAAATTACTTGCAGCCATGAGCCATAAGTCGAGAAACCAACAACAGAAAGATTGCCCAAGCTCGACTAGAACTGACTTATGGTCTAAACCTGCGAATTAGCATAGTCTTTCTGTTATTCTTATACTTGGGACTTGAACTGTTGAACACTAGCCAACTTTCCAGGTCATGACAACTCTGACCCAGAACGTGGCTGTTCCAGCCTATAACAATATTAGGGCGCGCTTGCTCAGCCAGAATCCTCAGGCCGATCAGTTGAGATGTATATCCTGCCTGGTCCTTTTTTGGGGCTTCTGTATGCCTAACCCCATTCTTAAGGATTGCTATATTTGCTAGGCCTATAGCATGGCCCCTTTTTAGATTCATAGTTTCAAATAAAAACATAGGATTTACAAAAATCTATAACAGCATCAGCTTTGGCCTTTTGCAAAGAATGCCAGGCACAAGAACGGAATGACATGCAAGCTGTTGTTAGCTGGCTTTAGAGGGAGAGAGAGAGAGCAAAAGACGACAAATGGAATGCCAGGCACGAGAAGACGACATTGCTTTCAAATTAACCCAATAAATGAAGGTGGTCAATATTTTTATTAAGACTTTATTATTTTAATGATTTTTATAATTATATTAATTAAATTATTTCTGTATATTATAAACTATTTATTAATTTGCATAATTCGTATAACTTATTATAATTATGATGTATCCTAACTTTTCACTTTTCACGAAGTGAAAAAAGGCAAGTGTTAACAATCCTTGGATAAACTTTCAAATACAACTCCAACATGTCCTAACATCGGATCTGGAGGCTTTTGAGCAAGCATGCAGGACTTATAAATCCTTTATCTTCATCAAATCGAACTAGTAGTGTTGGTTATTCTATTATTGGTAATAGAATAACATTTGTTCACTTAGTATAGTACCATAAAGCTAAGTTTAGACACTATAAATACTGAACATTTATTCATTTTTAATATTTTATTATTATGGTTTAGGGTTTAACTTCAATTATTATGATTTAGATTTTTAAGATATATACTTTGCATTTTATACCTTTAAAACGCCATTGTATTAAGTTAAAGATGGGAAGTGTAACTCATAAAATTCAATACATAAGTTTTCCCTTAGTGAAATAGTAAATTGAAGTGTTACTCATAAAGTTCAATATACTGAACGTATAGTTATTTAAATCATTTTGATTAACATAACACAATAAATGTTACTATACTTGATTAATTAACATCTCACAACATCATGATGTATTTAAAAAAAATCATTGAGATCGTGCTGTCTGTCGCACGAGCAAGAGTTTTGTTGAAATCAAAATAGTGAAATTCCCACAAAAAAGATGAGAATTGGTTTTTTTTATAACTTTTTTATTCCTAAAGATTTAGACTTGAGTTTACAAAAGAGGATGTTAGGCATGAGA
The DNA here is from genome assembly GCA_027568915.1 of Erythroxylum roraimae. Lineage (NCBI taxonomy): Eukaryota > Viridiplantae > Streptophyta > Magnoliopsida > Malpighiales > Erythroxylaceae > Erythroxylum > Erythroxylum roraimae. The sequence goes on along the minus strand of JAOSBL010000001.1, from coordinate 9,945,644 downwards.
TTGATTATTAGAATTCTATGTTGATTGGAGCTATAATTGGATTGAAAGTACGTTTTATTGCTACGAATAATTAACTGGGTTGAAAAATAGATGAAAAAGTGTGTTTGTAGTCAAATTTAAAATAGAAGATGATTTATGCTCTGCTTTTAATGGTGGACCTTGACAATTCAAAGGTAGAGACTGAGACTTAAGCTAGATCCTTGCAGCTTAGAGAGTTTGCATGCATGTACGTCAACGGGCCAAGATGCTAAAAGTGTTCCTACTGCTAATCGTATTCAAGTTGCTACTATTGTAGTAAAGGGCACACATGATTGGCGTGATGCGAAACGACGGAGATTTAATCTAGATGATAATGAATCAGGGGGTAAATAAAAAATTGTTTAGGCTACCACTCAAGTGCATACCTGGGAGGTTGAAGGATCATGAACTTCTCAATCTAGGGCTATGGATAATCTCACCACATGAGCTTGGAATGTTAGGGGGCTAAATGACCACCCCCTAAAACAAGATGTTTTAAGCATCTTGCTAATAAGAATAAAAATATATCTAATTGTTGGGTTAGAGACTAAATTAAGGTGTCAAATTTGGGATAGCATCACGAGAAAGTGTCAGAGAGAATGCTGTATGGCATCTAATGTAGAGTGATAAAAGCTGTAGGATTTTGCTTTTATGGAGATGTCAATATATTTTGTTCAAATACTTGGTAAAATGCCCACTGAAAGATGGGTGTTCAAAATGGTAAATACTATTTTCATGCTACCTTTATCTATACAAATAATGAAGTTGAGAAGAGAAAAGAGTTGTGGAATGTGATCTCTCAGTTGAAGATTGACATTACAGGAACTTGGCTATTGATGTGTTGAACTTAATGTTATTTTGATGGCAGATTGAGAAGCAGGTTGAATCCGAGAAAGAGGTTACAATAGGTAGAGAGTTGGCATATATTTTAGTTGTAAATGGCTTCTCACATCTGAAGTTTTTTGGTCAGCCCATGATATGGAACAATTGTCACACATATGTTGAACTGGATAGAGTGCGATTGAATGATCATTGGTTGATTAATTTTTTAGATTCATTGCCTGAATTTTGTCTTCAGGGAGTTTCTGGTCATAACCCAACTATAGTTCATGTCCTCAGGAACCCAGCTCCTGAAATGATATCTTTTAGATTTAAGAATATTTGGGTAAATGGTGACTAATTTAAGAAGCTTGTTGCTAAAATATGGCAAACAGAAGTGGATGGATGTGTTATGTTTTAGTTAGGTCCCAAATTAAAGCTCTTAAATATACAACTAAAGAATTCAAACAAAGAAAAGTGAAAATGGAGGCTGTTACAGATGCTTTTATATACTGCTCAGCAGGATCTTGAACATGATAAGTTTAATACATCTTTAAAACAGAAAAAGAAGGAGAAATTGCATAAGTTTGTCAATACCAGGAAGCCGTATAATAGTTAACTTCAGTAGTAAGCGAAAGCTTCTGGACCCTAAGACTTAGATACTTTAGAAGGATATAATTGATATCTCCAATTCTGTTAAATATCTAAAGATTTTAGAGTGTCATATTCCATATACCATAACTTGTTATTCTAAAGTGCAGTGTATATGTATAAGTTTTTTGTGGACTTTAAGAAATTTACATAACAGGAAGAGTAGGTGGGCTTGACTTCAAAGAATTGTCAACATAAAACAATCTTTAATTCAATTAATATTTGAGATTGATAGAACGAGTGATATCTCAAATTGGTTGAGATAAGTGTTTAATCAATAATTTTGACAGAAAAATATCTAATAACTACACTCTAAAATAAAAAAAATCATAATGGTGGATTAGTTGCTTCATATTAGAAATAAAATCCTTCATCTCGTATAGAATGGAGATGTAACAAGATTGAGATTGAAACAGGGGAAAGCTGATACATCAACAATTCATGAGTTATTCCAAAAACCTAAATAGGAAATGAGATGGCCCCTATTGTTTGGAATAGATCATGGGTACTAAGAATGTCTTTTGTAACTTAGTTGACATTTTAGGGCAGAATGGCAACTAAAGAAAGGTTATAAATAATATATTAGTTCTTATGAAATTTCTAGAGAGCCAAGAGACATCTATTATTCGAGTGTCATTTTTCACAAGAGTTTTTACAGTCTACAATGAATTGGGTGAATTATGCTACAGAAGCAAGAAGTGTGTTGCTAAAAAAGAAAAGGAAAAGGACTATAGTTATCTTTATACTATGTACTACTACTTTCTGCACCAATATATTTTATATAGCAGTGTAGAAACACTATTATTTTTCAAAAGAAGAAGTATAATGTAAAGAATTATATTTTGCAGCTCATTAAAGACCTTTACATTGATTGGAAAGCTTTGACGTTGGAGAAAAGTAGAATTATTGTTGTAATAGGATTGAGATTTAATGTATTTTAAACCTATTTAGCTTTTGGTGTACATATGGGGTTTGCCCTCTAAAAGGATATATTTTTTGGTGGAATATGTTCTCTTTTCTTAAAATAAAAACTAAAAATTTTGTAAAATTTTAGATCCATTAAGAATCCAAAACTACATAAATGTTGAACTAACATTGAAGTATAGAAGTTTTCATTTCCAATTATGTTCAATTCTACTTTTTTTTCCTGTTGTTAAATTTGGTCTTTCTCTTTGATTTCTAGCATTTTCACAAAAAAAAGGGTTTACATTGAATTTGTGATTTTCTTGAGTTTCTTTTTAGTTCTAAGGTCAGAGGGATCGAATGGATCAACACTACTGCTAAAACAGTTCAATGTCAAGGACCCACATAGATTGATTTCTTGAGAAGTCTTAATTTGAAAAAGGTACTTGGGGCTTCTATTATTTTGGTAATTGTTGATGTATTTGATTTGGAATTCTATCTTTGTCTTTATGTCGAAGTTTTTGGTCAATTTTGGCCTTTATGAGAGTGAAGAAGAAGGGAAAAAGAGGGAGGAGGCTTTAGGAAAAATTAGACAGGTAATTCGTGGATATATTTTAGTTTAAGTTCAAATTTTTTATGATTGGTACTTTAATTTGGTGCTATAACTTTTCTTGAATCAGTTGTAGGACTTTAAACGTGTTGTCATGATAGCTTTTCTTAGTGTTATATATTTGTAATTATAAATGCATGTTGTGTTTCATGACACCTACTTAAAGAATAATCAGAGAGTTACCTCCCGAGTATCACCTCTAGTGTACGAGTAGAGATGTAGCTTAGGTAATTTAGAGTGTATCTTTATTTCTTTGCTATAGAAGTCAAAGTTCATGGGATAATTTTACATGGTAAACAAGCTTAAATTGCTTTTGGTATCATTTTGATTGAGCTACATTCCATAAGATGCAGACGTAAGAAAGTTATATTTTTCACATGTTATATCTTCTATTTGATCATAATGTTAGTTCTTATCATTATTAAGTACGTCACAAGGTATTATGTCAATAACTAAAGGAAGATTGATATGGACATTATAGTTTGATATTTTTATTTTTAGATTTCAAGCAACTACATCCAAATTCCAGATATGGTTAAATAATATTTATTGTTCTTTACACTGTATCCATCTTCCCTTTACATAATTCTGATGGGTTATTATGTTGATTCTATTCCAAAGTGTTGAGGATGAACTCTTTGTGAGGGTTGCGTTGACAGTGGTGCGAGGGACCCAGATCTGTGATAGCAGCGCGAGGGGGAAGGTTCCTCTCCTTCTCGCGACCTAGTTCCAACTTTGGTGACTCAGCTTCAGTTCCAAATTTGACCTAGCTCTAACCCACAACTAGCCCTCTAGATCTAGCAAGCGAGAAGCGAAAGAGTGTGAGACAAATTGGCGAGTGAGAAGCGCGAGAGTCGCGACCTTGTCCTCCATATCTGCGGGAGGTGTGATAGCGGGTAGCAAACAGAAAAGAGAGGTGACCCACCCAAAAACCAACGATCCCCTAAATCCACCTCCCTTGCCGCTAAGGCATCAACCTCAATGGCAGGCCTTCTGGCGTCCCTTTTTGGCATCATGAGAGGGGAAGCCTCCTTATCAAAAGTCGACTTCCCTGTGCTTACCAAGGAAACAGTAGCATCTCACTCGGCAGTTGATCGAAATGGTAAAATCTCTAGCCGCCATGAAATTGCAGATAAAGATCCGCCCATATCTAATCTAGTCGGATCATGGAGGAACAAATTGAAGACCGTCCACCATAAGGGAACACTCAAGCACCATCAAAATGTGCTTCAGGATGGAGTCTTATTTCCACTAGTTGACCTGTTAATGGCGAGAGCTCGAGCTTGGTCCATGTCTCTGCTAGGCTTCTTCTAGTCCAAACATCCTACATTTTCGGCAGTTATTGCTTGGGCAAAATCAAGATGGGGAAAGAAAGGAATTGAGAAAGCAATGCTTAAGGAAGACGACTCCATTTTGTTTAAGTTTGCCGATAGCACCAACCTTGATGAGATTATGGAGCAGGGCCTATTGTACATTAGAGGGCAACCCTTTTTCATCCAAAAATGGTGACCGACACTGGAAATGGACTGAGGTCAGATAGACACCTTGCCATGATGAGTACAATTCCATAACATCCTAATGGAGTTCTGGACTATTTAAGGGTTTTAGCTACATGGCTAACTCTTTGGGTAAACCCATTTGTATGGATTCCCAAACTGCAACAATGGAACATATTTGCTATGAATCACCCTTAGCAGAGAGATAATAACATTAATAGTGTCATAGAAGTTGTTAATAGTGTGGTTGATGCTGTTGAATGTGTAATGGTTGATGTTACTAGTGTAGTTTCTGATATAGCCCAAGTTGAGACTATTAAAGACAGGCTTCTTATAGAGAATGAAAATACTAGTGTTGTTGCGATGGGTGTGGTGTTGTGGATGTAGTTAATGATGGTGAAGTCAACCTATAGGTTCCAACTGGAAAAATAGCTCAAGTTGTAGACAATGGTATTCAATTAGTTGGATTGAGAACTGAACAAATTGTTACAAATATTTCTCAGGAATAGACAACACTTGACAACTCCAATGTAGACAATATGGAGAGTCCAGATGGTGGAGTGGGTGATTTCACCTCCCAATATTTAAAGCATTGTCAGATGGATTAGACCAACATGTTGACTCCATTAACAATTGTTGGGCAAACTGTGAATCAGGAGACAGGGGTTATCATCTCTCAAGAACAAGCAGAGGATAGTGATAGTCCATTAGCTATAGCCCTAAGTCTCTAACATCTCTGGAGATTTTTATGTGCAATACATACTTAGAAAAAGGAAATCAACACGGAAGAGAAAACAAAATCCCAAATACCAGGGGGGTTAAATGACCCTCATAAAATAGAAATGATGAATGAGCTATTCCATGAAGATGAAACATTAGTGTTGTCTATACTTGTTTCTCGTTGTTATCTATATTGCAGACAATTACATTGCCTTACTTAGGGAGTTTTGTTTTTGTTCATATTACAATATGATGGTAGGCTTAACACCTTGAACTTGCAGTAATGTAGATTTAGTTTTAACTATAATTAAATTTTAAATTTTCAAAAAAGGTTAAGACTAAAGATAACAATTTCAATGATAATTGAAAACAATTCTTTGTAATTACATTTTTTTAATCTTAATGTTGCCTCAAGCAATAATTTGATTATAAATATAATCTTTAGATACTTAGTATTGTTTTGAACTTTTTAAGTTGATATTAAACCCCCTAATACGTTTTTGTATGTCTCATTTCTGCCCTCACACTTATTAGGGTGCTTTTCCTTTATCATTTTCTTATGTTTTTTAGATATACTAAAATTCTTCTAATGATTTTAGTATCTACTTGGATTGTAAAGAAACAATTTACATAAATCAGGAGGTAAGGCAAATGGCCTAATTTTTACTTTTGGATCTTGTCGGCTTGGGGTAGGTTTATTTGTACATTTTGTTTGGTAAATTTGACTTTTTGGTGTCGGCAATGTTATCTATAGTAGTATTGTGTTTAGTATGATCTCTTTAGGCCCTATATGGTTTTAGAATTTAATCGATTGATTTTTTAGTAATTGGTTCATGGCATCTGACTTTATGTAGGCTTGACAGTTTAGCCTGGCCCTTGCTCGTCCTAGCTAGAAGTCAACAAGTTAGACCCAGGTTTACAGGATAGCAAGTTGAGCCTTAAGCTTTCTTCTAAATTAGGCTTCGGGCCGAGACCGGCTCGACCTAAGGTTGACATGTATAGGTAAAACAATTTCGTTTTGAATAAAATAATTTTGTTTTCTATTTTTAATTTTAAAAATAAAATTTTTAGGTCAAGCTGGGCTTCAGGCGTTGTTTGGGCCAGATCAAGATCGAACTTGGCCCTTATCAAGCCTAAGATGATATCATGATGTGGAGAGTCTGGACGATGGAGTGAATGATTTCACCTCTTAGTATTTGGATTAGGCCAACATGTCGATTCCATTAACAACTATTGGGCAAACTGTGAATTAGGGGACAGGGGATAGGGGATATCATCTCTCAAGAACAAGCAGAGGATAGTGATATTCCATTAGCTGTAGCCCAAGTCCTTGACATCCCTGGAGATTTTTGTGTGCAATACAAACATAGAAAAAGGAAATCAGCACGGAAGAGAAAACAAAATCCCAAATACCAGGGGGTTAAATGACCCTCATAAACTAGAAATAGTGAATAAACTTTTCCATGAAGATGAAACATTAGTGCTGCCTATACTTGTTTCTCGCTGTTGTTTATATTGCATACAATTACATTGCCTTACTTAGGGAGTTTTGTTTTTGGTCATATTATAATATGATGGTAGGCTTAACACCTTGAACTCGTCATAATGTGGATTTAGTTTTAACTATAATTAAATTTTAATTTTTCAAAAAAGGTTAAGACTGAAGATAACAATTTCAATGATAACTGAAAACGATTCTTTGTTTATACAAAATTACATTTTGCCTGAAGCAATAATTTGATTATAAACATAATCTTTAGATACTTAGTATTGTTTTGAACTTTCTGAGATGATATTAAACCTCCTAATACGTTTTTGTATGTCTCATTTCTGCCCTCACACTTATCAGGGTGCTTTTCCTTTATCATTTTCTTATGTTTTGTAGATAGACTAAAATTCTTGTAATGATTTTATGCTCTACTTGGATTGTAAAAGATTGGGTGAAATAATTTACACAAATAAGGGAGTAATGCAAATGCCCTAATTTTTATTTTTGGATCTTATCATCTTGTGGTAGGTTTATTTGCACATTTTGTTTGGTAAATTTGACTTTGTGCTATCAGCAATGTTGTCTATAGTAATATTGTGTATAGTAGTGATCTCTTTAGGCCCCATATGGTTTTAGAATTCAATATATTGATTTTTCAGTAATTGGTTCATGGCATCTGTCTCTATGTAAGCTTGACAATTTATCCTGGGCCTTGCCTGACCTAGCTAGAATTCAATAGGTCAGACCCAAGTTTACAAGATCTCGAGCTGAGCCTCGAGCTTTTTTCTAAATTAGGCTTTTGGTCGAAACCGGCTCGGCCTAAAGTTGGCATGTGTAGATAAAACAATGTCGTTTTGAATAAAATAATGTTTAATTTTCTTTTAATTTTAAAAATAATTTTTTTGGGGCCAAGCTAGGTTTTGGGCGCTATTTGGGCTAGATAGGATCGAACTTGGCCCTATCAAGCGTTAGTTTAGCCCGCATCCCCATCGCTATGTCTACGTGAGTTGGACAAGTGCACAGTCAAGGGGCTGACATAGACACGCTATGTGTTGGTCCATCTTATCTTATGTTAATGGGGAGGTAAATATGAAGTAAATGGAATGATTTCTAGTACAATCTTTGTTATGATTGGCATTATAAAGCTAACCTTTGGTCACCTTTATATGAAGATTTTTTCTTTATATTGCACAATATACTGGCAAAAATCGAAGAATTTGGGAGATGTTACTTGTCATGTTCTCTGAATAGTATCCGAAACCAAGAATGATGTTCTGCAGAAACGGCGTCAGCCTCGTGATGTCCCTTTTTTTAGTATAGACTATACCTATCAATAGTTTAAAGGTATCAATTTTCCTTTTGTCAGTTTCGAAGCAAAAACTCCTATGTTGGATAACTTGTCCTTCCTTAACATTCGAAACAAACGCAGGTTTTGCTTCCATGCCTCGGAATCTATGGAATACTTCAGTTTTTATCATCACTTTTTAGGAATATATGGACTTCAGTTCAATCATTATATCCCTTTAAGCTTCTCAACCACGAGTATACTTGTCATCCTCAACAGTGTTGCATCTATAAACCAATTGGGACTTCATCAACAGCTTCTTAGCTTTTGGGTGCATTATATATATATAGAAATCCAAATAAAGAAATTCGAGTATCTTTATGAATTAGGCAAAATATGATGTTCAAGTGATAGAACAACTTGAAAAATGGTTAAGAGAGCAGTTTTACGTCCATAACTTGTAGCTTATAACAATAAACTAAAACTCCTATAATACCCATCTAAATGCAATTTCAATTGTATTAATTGCCACAAGAGAGTTACTCTCAATGCTTATAGTTGTCAAGATTCAGTTTCGAAACTCCTATACTTGCAATTGCATTACTTGTCACAGGAGAGTTACTCTCAATGCTTCTAGTAGTCAGGATTCAGTTTCGGGCCAATTGTTTCTGTACATTTTTCAAGGTTTATTAATTTAGTTAATTTCTTTTTAAAAAGCTTATCAGGAAACATATATTTTTCTTGCTAAATGTACATTACGTAAAATTTTTATTTTTATTAATATTTTATTGCTTCAAATTGAATGTAAATTTTTGTTCATTTCTTTGTGTCAACAATGCAATAAGGAGTTAAAACGTTTTCGTATCCCAACCATCTGATTTCTCCTTTCTAAACATAAATTTTCTAAAATTTGATGACAACTATTCTACTAATACTTTTATCATTATAACTTAAATACTTGATAGTTATTATTATAAGGCCAAGCCACACGAAAGTGTTTTTTAGGAATTCACTGCAACAACAAATTAAAAGCAGCAGCAGTTGAGTAGCAGTAATACTAATAATAGTTATTTTATTAATTTATAAAAATACAGGCAATCTGCTCATCTTGTAATGGTTGGATCAACTATAGCTGCACACCTCCCATACAGTTGATCGCTCTTTGCTATATATTCTGATAACCGTGACTTGAAACTTGGGCCATGAGCAATGTACTTGACAAATTCGTCATGACATGTTTTTCCGATTAATATGAGAGCAAGACAACAATCATCAGAAGTTGTTCCATCTTCAAATATTGTCTCAAATATTTCCTTCACGCAAGTTATGTTAGTTCCTTGAATACATGCATCCAGAAACTTGAAGTATCCAGGTCTTGGCTCTGGTAGAGGTGCACCCTGATGGGGAAAATATATTGCAGATGCAATTTGAGGAGAGACGAAGATTACCACAGTTGCCATAAAAATTGATGCAAATATAGTAAGGCTGTTGAGTTTGGCCATGTTATAACACCAAAACACCCTATTATAAGTGTCTTTCGGGATTTATTGGATGAGAAGAAAATAGTACTAGGTTGATATTTATAATGATAAAAGGAGGTTTAACTTATAATAACCTACAAGTTCGTAAATAATAATGAATGAAGAAGTGAGTTTCTAAGTTCATCAGTTAAAAGGAGGTTTAACTTATATGTGAAAAGTAACAATGAACATTTATGAACTTATAAATATCAGTAAGAATAAAAATTTACATAATGTACATTTAGTAAGAAAAATGTATGTTTCCTCATTTTTTAAAAAGCAATTAACTAAATTAATAAACCATGAATGGGGTGCAAAAAATGTACAAAAATAATGAGTCTCAATTGGCCCGAAACAGTCCTGACAACTAAACGCATTGAGAGCGTAACTCTCTTCTTGCAATTAATACAATTGAAATTGCATTTAGACGGGTATTGTAGGAGTTTTAGTTTACTGTTATGGATGTAAAACTGCTCTCTTAACCATTTTTCAAGTTGTACTATCACTTGAACATCATATTTTTCCTAATTCATAAAGATCCTCGAATTTCTTTATTTGAAATTCGATATATATATAATGCACCCAAAAGTTAATAAGCTGTTGATGAAAGTCCCAATTGGTTTATAGATGCAATACTATTGAGGGTTGAACAGCCTAAAGGGACATAATGATTGAACTAGACTCCATATATTCCTGAAAAAGTGATAATAAAAAATGAAGTGTTCTATAGATTCCGAGGCATGGAAGCAAAGCCTGCATTTGTTTCGACTGCTAAGGAAGGATAATTTATCCAACATGGGAGTTTTTGCTTTGCCACTGACAAAAGGAAAATTAATACCTTTAGACTATTGATAGGTGTTTTAGTATTATACAGCATGCCAAAGTTACAGGAAAAAATCGAAGAATTTCATGTTCTCTGTATAGTATCCGAAGCCAAGAATAATGTTATGTAGAAGCAATGTCAGTCTCATTTGTTGTGCGGAAACGTTAATAAATTCGGAGTAAAAATAAAATAACAACAAGAACACCAAGAATTTTATACTGGTTTGGCAATGCCTACGTCCAGTTTGGAGAAGACTGAGTATTTTAATATAATCAATGAGAGCATACAATAGTATTTATCACTCAATTTTTCAAAGACCCAAAATAACCAAATTCACCCAC
>JAOSBL010000001.1:9912503-9923469 GCA_027568915.1 Erythroxylum roraimae | reverse complement strand
TTTTTAATGTAGATAAAGAAGTTTTATCCAATAATATTTCTCCTATAGAGTAATAAGTGCCCACTTTAAAAGCTGAATCTAGGTAACCTTCAATCAAATAAAAATCACTATGAACCTGAATTCAAGTATTGTTTCTAAGATAGCAAATTAGGATAGAGTTGCTCTTAATTATGATGTCTAGATCCTTACTTCAAAAGAAGCTAAGGGTATGCATGTCTAGATCCTTACTTCAAAAGTTGTTTTATGTAAATTTCTGCGTTGTTCTGCTAACTGTGGAGATTCCGGCGAGCTGCCTCCTCTGCTATGGCGTTGATCTCTTCAGCTTCTCCTACCTCTTGTTTGCCCCTTTCCCCTTTACCCTCTTTGGCTCTCCAAATCCCTAATCCACAGTCCCCTTCTCACAACCTTTCCCCTCCACTCAGCTCCTCCGTCCAATTCTCTAACCACAATACAAATCCTAATGCTCCATCGCCAACCCCTTCCCGAGTTCCACCTTTGCTAGCTCCTGTCCCAACCCTGTTGTCTTCGGTGACCATTTCCCTCCTCTCAACTCCCCACATCGACCACCTCTCATTAACCACACCTCATCGATTTCCATACCCACGGCTCCCACATCCCTTATTCCACCGTCGATTCCTCCTGTCCAAGCCCCTTTGGCTTCTACCGCTCTCCTTCCTACCCAGATGGCCGCTTTTCCTGGTCCCCCCCTAGAACCTCCCCCCTCGGCTCAGATGCGATCTTGGAAGAGTGTAGTGGAGACAAGTCCAGGGCATCCTTCAGAGGTCCCTGTGCTTTCTTTTTACCCTCCTGAAGTTAAGGAAAATCATGTCTTTGTGATTCCTCCAAGGGAGCTTGCACAGCAAGGTGTGACCAAGTTTCGCACAACATTGTTTGGATTCTTTCTGGGAAAGCGTCAGGCTTATCCGGTGGTGCAACGTGCATTGACTAAAGCGTGGTCTGAGTTTGGTCTCCAGGCGATTTTGATCACTAGCTCCAACAACTTTTTGTTCCGCTTTGCCACTGAGGATGGTCTGCAGTCAGTGGTAGAACGTGGTCCATGGCACATTCAAGGAAAGTCGTTGTTTCTCAGGCGGTGGAGCTTGAATGGTGGAGATAAGGCCGACATCCACAAAGCTCCAGTTTGGGCTCATTTTTTCAACATTCTTGTGGAATACTAGAGTACCGAGGGACTGAGCAGAATAGCGAGTGTCGTGGGGGTGCCTCTTCAGATGGATAGTCCCATTGCGACAATGTCCAGGATCCACTATGCTAGAATTTGCGTTGGCAAAAAAGTGGCCCTCCATGTTCCAATTAGCCACGTATGGAGAGGATGGGCAGATATCATTTCAGACAGTCACCATTGAGTATGAATGGCGCCCTCCTGTGGACGAGCAGCGGAAGGTGTGGGCACCTACAGGTCGCAAGTTTGTCACAGGTCTTTGCCAAGAATTGGAGCAGCACGAGGCTCCAAAGATACCAGTGGTCCCAGAACCGACTGTCACTCCTCCGGAGATACCTATGGAAGTTCCTCAGGAGTTGGACCCTCCCCAGCAGGCCCTCTCTTACACCTCTAAGGCCACAGGTGATATTACAGGGTGTCTGACTAGGAATTCGACTCAGGATGTTTCCCCTCTCACCACTTCCGACGAATGCAGTGGACATGGTGCCTCTCCTGCTCAGCCAGAGAACCTGACAGGTATACCGCCTTCCCCTACTTCTGAATTGAGACTAGCTAGTCCTGGTACAGTGGGCAGGGCTGAGGGGGATTTCTTAGTTAGGAGGACTCGGAAGACTAGGAAAAAACAGAAGTAGTCATAGGAGTGTGGCCTTGCTGGTTTATGATTATGGAGTTTGTTTTTTGGAATGTGAGGGGTTTGAACCACCCCAATAAACAGCACGCCATCCGTGCTTGGCTTAAAAATTCTTCTGTTTCTTTTGTTTGCTTAGTTGAAACTAGGATTCGTTCTCCTGGTCTTTTGCAGTCTATCTGTCAGTCCATGTTTCCAAATTGGGATAGCTTTAACAATATAGACTCCTCGTCCAATGTGAGAATTTTGGTTGCTTGGAAGCCTGACCTCCTTTGGTGCTCTGTCTGTCGTTATTCTGACCAGTTTGTTCATGCGGAACTCCTTCCTAGGCATAGTTTAGAATCCTTCCATGTCACTTGTGTTTACAGTGCCAATAATTCTACCCATAGGATGCTTCTCTGGCGTGACCTTACTTCTATTTCTTTGTCTATGAGTCAGCATCCGTGGTTACTTGCGGGTGACTTCAATGCCACGCTCCATCCTCATGACTCTGATCCCCCTTGTGTGTCAGCCTTGAGTAGCCAACATGATTTCTGTGAGTTTGTAGGGGCCTGTCACTTATTTGACCTTAATTCCAGCGGGCCTCAGTATACTTGGTCCAACAGACATCTAGGTCCTTCCTTCCTTGCCCGCAAGCTTGATAGGGCCCTCATTAACTCTATATGGAGTAGTAGGTTCCCTTCTTCCCATTGTATTGTCCATAATCCCCATACTTCTGACCATTCCCCTCTAGTGGTTAAGGCTTTAGGCAATCAACAGAAGCCCTCTTCTCCCTTTAGGTTCTTCAACCTTTGAGCTGCTCAGCCCAATTTTCTGAGGGTAGTTGAGGATGCTTGGGCCTCTCCCATCTACGGTACTCCGACGTTTAGGGTGGTTTCTAAACTTAAGCAGGTCAAGGCAGCTCTCAAAATTATGCATTCTAGTCAGATATGGGATATCAATGCTCGAGTTGTAAACTGTCAACAGCAGTTGAACCACATTCAGGACCAACTGTGATCATCCCCAGGATCCACCCTTCTCCAAAATAGAGAATCTGTTGCCATTCGTGACCTTTACCGATCCCTCGATGATCAGGAATCCTTTTACAAACAAGCTTCTAGAATCAAATGGCTAAAGGAAGGTGATCGTAACACCAAATTTTTTCATAATTCTCTTCTTGCTAACAGGAACAGAAATACCATTCATTCTCTAGAGGTGGGTACAGGTAGTCGGGTAGTGGAGCTTAGCGCTATTCAATCTCAATTTTTGGACTTCTTCAAAGGTTCTATAGGAGCTACTAAGCTACTCCATTCCTCTAAGGAGTTTGTCACTCCTCTTTTTCCTCAGCCACTTACGGATAATCATTCTCATGCTTTAATAGCTGAAGTTTCCCCTAGCGAAATCCGTGAGGTTTTCCAATCTCTTAATCTTGATAAGGCTCCTAGTCCTGACGGTTTTAATGGGCACTTTTTTCGCCAGGCTTGGTCTATTATAGGAGGGGAAGTTACAGCCGCTATTCAGAACTTTTTCCTTCAGGGTAAACTTTTAAAAGAGCTTAATTCTACATTCATTGCCCTTATTCCCAAGACAGCTCACCCTTCCAATGTCCAAGATTTTAGGCCCATTTCCTGTTGTAATCTGATCTACAAGATAATTGCTAAAATCTTAGCCAATCGCCTTAGCTCTATTCTCCCTCTTATAGTTAGCCCAAATCAAAGTGCCTTTATCAAGAATCGTCGTATCGGAGACAATATCCTTTTAGCCCAGGAAATTTTCAAGAACTACCACATTTCAAATTCTCATAAGAGGTGTGCTTTTAAAGTGGATCTCTGCAAAGCCTATGATTCCATCCATTGGGACTTTCTTCTTAATACCTTAGAAGCAGTGGGTATCCCACAGAGGTTTATAGCGTGGGTTAGAGAATGCATCACCTCCCCCTCTTATTCCATTCTTGTTAATGGGTCTCCTACTCCTTTCTTTAAAGGTAAATCAGGGTTATGTCAGGGAGATCCCCTCTCCCCTTTCCTCTTTATTCTTTGCATGGAAGTGTTCTCTAGGCATTTGAGAGTGACTATAGACAATAACCCTCAGTTCAAATACCATTGGAGATGTCAAGGTCTTAAGATTACCCATCTCCTTTTTGCTGATGACCTCTTAATGTTTTGCCATGGAGATTTGATCTCTGCTCAGATATTGCTTGATTCATTGTTTACTTTCTCTTAGTTCTCTGGCATGGAAATGAACACTTCTAAGAGTCAGTTTTACCTCTCCCTGGATGTTAGTTCTCTGAGTCGGAGGATGTCTCTTGTTTCAGGTCTTAGGCAAGGCTCCCTCCCTTTTCGGTATCTCGGTATTCCTCTCATAACAGGTCGTCTGTCCAAAAGGGATTGTGCTATCCTTCTCGATCGAATTGATAATAGGATCAATCGTTGGACCCATAAGAGCCTTTCTTATGCGGGTAGACTCCAACTGGTTATTTCAGTCCTCTCCACTTTCCATGTCTACTGGTCCTCTCATTTTATCCTCCCCTCGTCCATCCTTAAGGGCATAGAGGCCAAGCTTAGGAATTTTTTATGGGCAAGCAAGGTAGAGTCTAATCCTAAGGCAAAGGTGAAGTGGAGTGATATTTGTCGTTCTAGAAAGGAAGGTGGCTTAGGGGTCAAACACTTGTCTACTTAGAATCAAGTCCTCTTAGGTAAACGAATATGGTTCTTGTTTGAGGATCGGGAAGCACTGTGGGTTAAATGGGTTCATACGATTATTTTGCGTAGGTCAAATTTTTGGAGTGCTATTCCTACCTATAATAGCTCTTAGAGTTGGCGTAAGCTGTTAACTGTCCGGGACAAGCTGTGTACTCACTTCAGATTTAGGATTGGCAATGGTATGATTACTTTTTTCTGGCAGGATCCGTGGCACCCACGTGGCATTTTGGGTACCTTGGCCACCCCTAGAGAGATTAATAGCTCGGCGCTTCCACTGACAGCACGTGTCTCTGACGTACTACTTAATGATGATTGGAGCTGGGGGGAGGCTTCTTTGGACCTCCTTCGACACCTTGAGCCTCTTGGTTATTTCCCTAATCACACTTTACCGGATAGGTTGGAATGGCTCGTGAGCCCCACTAAGCGTTATACCAATGCATCTGCCTATCAACTCTTGCGACCCCCTTTACCGGTTGTTCCTTGGCACCGACTGGTATGGTCTAAATACAGCCCTCCTCGATGCTCCTTTATCTTGTGGCTCGCTTTCCTGCGTAAGCTCCAAACCCGTGATAGACTTCCCTACCTCTATACTCGTAATCACTGTTCCTTGTGCCTCGCAGCGAATGAATCGATTGACCACCTATTTTTTGCTTGCCCTTTCTCCCATGCAGTTTGGGTACATTGTCTCACCCGTTTTAATCTGCCCAGTTGTAACCCTTCAACTCTTTCAGATATCCTATCCTGGTATAGCACTGCTTCCCATACCAATGTACCCGCCATCATCCATTTCCCTCTTTTGCTTTCCATTACAGTTTACCATATTTGGACCGAACGCAATGCTCGAACCTTCAAGAATGAAGCTATGGCGGAGGAGAGAGTGGCTCTCCGAGTTATCTCCTAAGTTAGGGAACTTCTCAGCCTATACACCGAGAGGAGGTAATTTTATTTTTAGGTTTTCTTTTTTGCAGGTTATATGTTCCGTTTTGTCCAGGTTGCAGTGGGCGGGATTTCTTTGGCAAGGTCATGCCTGCCTTCTTTTCCCGGTAGTTCAACTCCCTCCCTCCGTGGTGGTAGCCTTCCTTGTCCATGTCGGTGCCCGGGCCGTTCATGAGCAGCCTTCTCTTTGATTTGCTTCTTTTGGGCTACTGATCTTCTTTCGTATTTCACTTGGTTATTAGAGGCTTTAATTCTGTGGAGCTCCTAGTGTATTACTTTTGACTGACAGTGTTTTGTTCCTGCCTTGGTTCAGCTTGCCTATGTCAGGTTGTGTATTTTCGCCTGTTGTGCCTTCTGAGGCACTTGTAAATGGACTCTTTGTACATATTTTTTCTTTCTAATATTTTCCTCTGATTTTTCAAAAAAAAAAAATATTTGCATCTCCATGGAACTACTTGAATCAACAAATGCAAGTGTGGCATGTGATTTTGAGATTTTGAATCTTCTAACACTCATTGCAGGCTTTCTCAATGAAGAGACATCCAGGCATATTGAAATGGCTTTCTTCATTGAAGGTTCTTCTGGTAGGTTTAGTAATGTGTGCTCAAATTATTTCTACTTACACGTGAACTATCAATATATCAATGAACGGAAATTCAACTGCAAACTTGTGCTTCTAGTGTAATTGAATTATGTCGGATGGTAGTTGTTAGGAGTTGAGGGTAACAATAAGTTACGTGCACATCATTGATAGTAGACCAAATGAATTAGAGCATTGACGAAGGATGTTGGATTATGGAGACGGCTCTGGGGGCGAAGTCATATCTTTGGAAGGTTCTAACTAAGTATCAAAGTAGGTGGACAAACTCATTATTACAATGGAAGCTAGCATTTTTGTATGAGGTCTATCATTACGTCTTAATTTTCCTCTTAGTCGATGATGGTGACACTGATCTCCATCAAACAAGAAGCAACGTCAAAATGATGTCTTTCTAGAAATAAAATAACAGAAAACTATGTGCGTCTTTTTATGTAGAAATACAACTCACCGTTTTGTGTGGTTTTCATAATAACAAATATATTTTCTTCTATTGGATAAGATATTAACAGGGATTTTTCCTGTTCTTGATTGGAAATTTCGTGCTTCTAATTTGGCTTACAGATTTAGAAAGCACTACCTTTGTCTTAAAATTGTTAAATTTGGAATGTAATTAGTACTATTACAGTCCAAATTTAGCTTGGAAGCAACGTGCTAGTCTTTTAATGTCGAACTGTATGTGCATTACAAATCCCACTCTCTATCAACTTTGGGAAATCTATTCACACAGAGTGGAGGAAGAGACCATCATTTGATTCTTATTCATAATTGAAGAATTAATGAGTGTTTTCATCATTAATATAACAAAACAATTCCTACATATTCAAGTTGTGTGGAATTATATAAAATATGGTGGATAGCTGTATTACATGAAATTGATAGTGGGGTATGAGGTCTCTGTTCAAGTTGAAATATATGAACATAATTGGATATACTATAGGCTGACCATACACAGTAGGATATACTTGTATATAGACACATAAATAGAAGCTTGGCACATTGATTGTGTTTTGACCAAAGTATAGCTCTCCATTAAAATACTCTGGTGAGTGGCTGTGCCAAAAAATTTTGTCTTCTGCCTTTCGATATTCTCCTTTAGCTTGTTTTTCCAATATGAAATGAATTGCACCTTTGAATTTCTTACAAAAGGAATTTCATGTCATGCCCACTTGACAGTGTTCAGTCTCTTCCGTGTTCTCGTCACAAAGACATGATATCATAATTTTCTTTTAATCATTTTGAGAAATGTGAAAACTAGAAAGGATTAAGGCCATTAACTATACTTGCTTAAGAAATACAAGCTAGTAAGTATTTTTAGTACTTTAAAAGAAAAAACTACAATAATATTACACAGAAATCGATTTTATATCATGCAATTGTTAGAATTTGAAATACTTCTATCTCCGTAAACTATGGTAAGAAAGTCATAAATTAGATGGATCACTTGCACCTCAAACAAAAAAAAATCAAAATCAAAATCCATCGCGACCCTTTTCACACGTCTTCGAATGAAAGCAGGAAAAGGCCAATAGTAATATAGAAAACATTTAACAACAAACTATGCATTAAAAGATAAATGCAGACACTTATAAACATTGAAAGCCTCAAGTTTCAATGGTCATGGAGGCGGTACTACTTCCTTTTCCAACAAACTCTGCCAGACTTGGTGGCACCACCTCCGAGTTTGGCACAACTTTGGCTGCTTGATCGATGATCACTTGTCCCCGCTACCCTTCTTTCTCTCTCTATATATATATGTCTAAACCTTGACTCCTGTATATGTGTTCTTAACTATGGCACGCAGGGTAAAGCCAGGCGAAACGAGGAAAGCTGTGTAGATTAATTTTTAGTAAGTATACTGCTTCTGGGATATATATCAGTCCGAGTCATCTATTGTTGGGGTATATTTCTTTCCCTTCATTTTCTTGCTTTTTACAAGAGCGGAGCTCGGTCATAGTTGCAGACACGTACTAATAAAATGTGATCTATTTTGTGATTGTGACTCTGTTTAATCTTGACGTGGTTGTTGTATTTATGTGAATCATTATTGTTTTTATGTAGATATAGGATCATATTTTGAGCCAAAAAAAGAGGATAAAAAAGAAAATTAAGTAGGAAAGAGGTTCCACTAAATTTATAACCTATGTGAACGACCATCTGGTAATGAGGAAATTTGGACTCTTTTCCATTAGGTTTACAGTGTATGTTCGAAAGGATACACACAAGCTATACGAAGGAAAAGAATGTAATCTTGCACCTTTTGGAATGTGTGTCTGATTGGTAAGGTGATTATCTCAATTAATAGTTATTAATTCATTATGTTCGTGGGATCACAGTAATGGTCATTAAAAATACAAGTTTATAATAGTTCTATAAGAACTAGAAAATGAAAAAGAATTTCGAGGTACTAATAACGTGATGAATAAGAACTTGAAAGCTATAACTCAAAACAGTATTAGTGAGGACTGAGACTATGTACAGAGTTTACTCAAGTTACAAGACTGTGTAATGCTAACCAACAAAAGAAAATAACTTATATTATTGTAATCAGTTCTTTTCTTGGCAAATTTTGTTCAGTTTATCTAAATAATATGCATTGCCAAGAGTAAATTTTTTCCATTTTTTTAATCATTACACATCTCTGTTATGACTTAATTTGAGGCCTGTAACTAAACATGAAATTAGGATCACAGGTACAGATTTACTTAAAATAGAAGTGAGAAAAATTCAACTAACATCGCTTTTGTCCTCAACCTCTCTTCCAGCTGCTCTAAAAACATGCATTTGATGATTGTTCTCCATATCATTTGCAAAAAATGTGACATGGGATGCAAAAACTTGAATCTTCGTTTATAATATCACGAAGACTTCTGGGGGTTTGATCATGGAAGAATGAAATACTCTTTTATTTGTCATATTCCAAATTTTTGTATGCGCATGAAAGATTTCAGTGTACATTTAATCTTTTCAGTTTATTAAGAAATAATAAATATACACAGGTTGAGAACGGTCATGTCAGTACCTCTTACTATTTTTAGCAGCCAAAGAGCACATAACGATGATAATGTAATGGAATGCATGCTACAGAAAATCCTAGCTAGTGATGATATTGTCAGAGTTTGATAAAGCTAGAGAACCTCTCTATATTCAACAGTTTTGAGCATTTCCTTTCCCTCTAGTTTACCTTCATTTTTTTTCAAGCAATAAGCTGATCAACGACACTTAATGATGTTGTATTGACATGATATATACACCCAATAAACAATATCCACATGCTTAATCTTCTCCAATCAAATGCATGTTGCAAGGTAATGGAGCAACATATGTTCCATTTGCATGATTGTCAATATAGATTTTTAACTCAAGTTATTAGCTTGTAACATTCCCTGTTGCAGAAGTTTATGGGCTGGAAACATGAAAAGTTACTCTTACAATACAAAGTAATTAACCATCATATGTTAAAACACATATAACTAGATTGCACATCAGTTATAATCCAAATTGTAAGAAAATGAATGAAATAGCAACGAGTTTCTTGCATATGAACTCAGAAATTCAATGCAATAGCAATAAATCGCCATGAGATGCTGGTATATATCGTTGGACACATAAATTGTTGACCGAATTGAATGTCTTCTAAGTTGTAACACTTATGGAGTGTGAGATCAGTTTATAGTATAAGACCAAGATAAGATTAATGATCTTCTGAAAATGGCTACAATGATTTTGATAAAATTGTTCTTGAGAAATCATGCTTGTTAATGTATTGTTGGGAAATCAACTCAAATCATATTACAACAATATAATTTTTATAACTTTCATTATATGATCACTTTAATATAATAATTTGAAACGATATTTAAAAAATTAAAAGGGTTAAAGATAAACTTGCATCAAAGTTTCTATAATTTTTTTCCTTTTCTTCATGAAAAATTAATTACAAAATTATTTACTTAGCTCTAATGAAAATTGTCTCCAGTGAAAATTATACGGTGAATAAAGAGAATTCTATTTTTTTAACAAAAGATTTGACAGACATTATTAATTTACTTGTTACCTTATATAAGGAAGGGTTAATTACTAAAAAAAAAGACCTAAACTTTCGCCAAATTTTCAATTATAGCCTGAAATTTTAAAAATAGTAATAAAATAGTCAAAGTTTTAATTTGTTTCACTTCTAGCCTGACGTTGATCTCACTGTTATCTTCGCTGACGTGAGACTGTCACGTGTCAATGAACCTCATTAATTAGATACATCAGCAAAATTAGTAGGTCTAAATTTGATTAATAAAACGACGTCGTTTCATTATAGAACTGAAACGATGTCGTTTCATTTTTAAGAGAATAACACATTCGTTCTCTCAAATCTAAATCCCTAATTTCCTCTCACTCTTACTCTCACTCTCACACCTTTGCTTGCAATCTGTAACATATTTCTACATCCACCAGTACTAGTAGCTACAAGAACACAATCCTTATCACTTTCATCATCTGTTGTATTCGTGTATGCATAAAGTTTTTATGGACCAGTTATAATAGCCCAGACCACCCGTCCATAGCAATATCTGTGGGCGGTCGCTATGGACGGGTGGTCTGGGCTGCTACAAATGATGTTAGAGGTCTTCCCATAGGTGGGAAGAGCAAAATCGTGAGGGGTTTGGAACCCAAAGCGGACAATATCTGTGGACGGGTGATCTGGGCTGTTATAAATGGTGTCAGAGCCAGTACTTGAACCTTTATGTCAGCTAGGTTGGGCCCTAATGTAGCGCCCCCTTATCGTATGGTACACACCGGAATGCCCGCAGGTTATTCTGGTACATATCCTACGACAGGAAAGAACTACGAACAAACACCACTATACTCCATATGGCATCATAATAATAAAACATCAATATAAAATCACAACTTTTTAAAACCAAACCTTTTTCCATTTCATTTCATCA
>JAOSBL010000001.1:9861689-9889840 GCA_027568915.1 Erythroxylum roraimae | reverse complement strand
ATCATTGTTTGAGTTTTCACTTTTCATTTCCCAAAAATCCAAAAATACCTTTTTATACATTTTTCTTTCATTTAGTTAAATTTTCTTAATTTTAACAAATATCCAGAACCCTACTTTTAACCAACTTAGTTTGCATTTTTTTGACAATTAGGCTAGCTTAGACCATTTGTGCTAGGTTCCGATTAAGAGAGACTACCCGAGGTTGCATCCTACACTGCAATCCTTGGAATTAAATTTTTGATTCGGTTTCCAAGGGATTAATCTAAAGATCAAACGAGAGCCGATCATCCTACTAAAAAGCTGTTGTGCCCATCTCTTTACCTTCTACTCTTAATGAGTATGAAAATGAACCTAGAAGGAGTTAGATGCGAAGGATAGAAAATACTTTTGGACCATATTTTATTACTTCTTTCTTAATTGAAATTTGTGATTATAATAGATTAAATGAAGATTTAAACCTTTTTAATAGAGGAAGATCCAAAAACATATGAAGATGCTATCACATCCATAGATGCTAGTTTTTGGAAAGAAGCCATTAAAAGTGAACTTGACTCTTTAATAACAAACCATACTTGGGAGTTAGTTGATTTACCCATAGAATGTAAACCTATTAAATGTAAATGGATTTTTAAAAGGAAAATGAGACCTGATGGATCTATAGAAAAATTAAGGCCTAATTAGTGATTATAGGTTACACCCAAAAGAAAGACATCGACTATTTTGATACTTACTCTCCAATGACTAAAATTGCTACCATTAGAACTCTAGTTGCGCTTGATATTATCTATGGTCTTATAGTACACCGGATGGATGTAAAAATGAGATTCCTTAATGGAAATTTAGAAAAAGAAATATATATGGAACAACCTGAGGGTTTTGTATCTTCTGGACAAGAGAACAAGGTATGTAAGCTCAAAAAGTCTCTTTATGGTCTAAAATAAGCTCCTAAATAATGATACAAAAAGTTTGATAGAAGTTTAATAGGCAATGGTTATATTATAAATTGGTCTAATTCTTATGTTTATTTGAAATTATTTGGATCAGATTATGTACTTATATTCCTTTGTTGATGATATGCTAATCTTTGTTACTAATGTGAGTTTAGTTAATGAAACTATTTTTATCTTCTTAATTTGATATGAGAGATTTAAGAGAAGCTAATGTGATTATTGGTATCAAAATAAGAAAAACTGAAAATGGCTTTTCCTTGTGTCAATCTCATTATATTGAGAAAATATTAAAGAAATTCACCTGTTTTGGTGTTGTGCCTATGAGAACACCATATGATTCAAGCATATCTCTTAAAAAGAATAATGGTCCTAATGTTTCACAAGCTGAGTATGCTAAAATCCTAGGAAGTGTTATGTTCTTAATGAATTATACTAGGCTAGGAAGTGTTATGTTCTTAATGAATTATACTAGGCTTGACATAGGCTATGTAGTTAGTAGATTGACATAGGCTATGTAGTTATACTCATAATCCAAGTAACGAGAATTGGAATGCACTTTATAGATTACTTAAATATCTCAAAGGTAATGTGAATTGGTGTTTACATTTTAGCAAATCTCCTGAAGTATTAGACAGTTTTTGTGATGCTAATTGGGTAATTGATAATAATGAAGTTAGTTTTACAAGTGGCTATGTCTTTACTTTGGGCGGAGGCGCTATATCATAGAAATCATCAAAACAAACATGTGTAGCACACTCCACAATGGAATCTTAATTCATTGCTCATGAGTTGGCAGGTCAAGAAGTTGAATGGTTCAGGAACTTGCTGACAGATGTGCCATTGTAGTAGAGATCCTCAATACTTATTCCTTACAATGTGACTTAAAAGCGGCCATTAGGGTAGCCAAAAACTGTGTTTATAATGGCAAAAGGAGACACATTCGTATTAGACATAATGCTGTTAAATAATTCTTGAAGAATGGAGTAATTTCTTTGGAGTATGTCAAATCTGAAAAGAATTTGGCAGATCCTCTTACAAAAAGGTTAACAAGGAGAGTTGTTCTTGAATCATCAAAAGGAATGGGGCTTAAACCTATAGATCAAAGTATAATGTTTGATGAATAATTTTTAGTTGTTCCAAATTTGGTGGTTTTATAGCCCAGTGTTGGGTGGTTCTATTTTAAATGGACTTAACATATTATCATTATGTATATATTTGTTGTGGATTCATAGCCAATATGGTAATTCTATTTTTTATGGACTTAATGAATACCGCTTGGTAGAGGTTAGATCGTAAGGTCTTTAATGGTTTCATAACCTTTTAGTTGGGTGGTCTAAAATGATTAGACTTGATGAAACAACCTACTTGGGTGTGAAGGTGTGGTCGCCTTCTATGAAAGACATGGGTTATCTTTCTAAAGCATCCATGAGAACCCAAGGTATGTGCATGGCCATCTAATGTATTTATAGTATCGCGGACCAGTAAATATTATAGGTATAATATGTGTTGTGAGGGTCTCAATTTGAGTTCTTGTAGTTCAAGAGCAATTCACTTCACTATCTAAGCTGTTACCTCACTTCACTACGTATCAATTCAAACAAAAAATATTGATGCTTAAGTATATGATCCTTTCTTTGCCTAGAATATGTATGCCTTTCTGCCAGCAAGTCATTTGTGGGAGATTGTTAGGAAATGGCTACTGATTTCTAGGCCCTTCCTTTAAAATCCTCCCCAAGTTTTCAGAACAACTCACAAACAAATCAAATTTCAATTACGATTTGGACGCTAAAAAAAAGTTTTGGGGTTCTATTTATGGGGATTAAAAAAAGATGACCATGTACAAAAAAAAGCCTCCGTTCTCTTCTTCTTTACTTTACATTTATTTTGGGTAATTATAGTTAACTGCTCCAAGTTTCTGCCACAAGTGCACGTGCTAAAGGCTGGCTGTGTTCACCCTAGTGAGCAAACGACGTTGTTGACTACACTTAGGTCGTGTCGAAATTTGTTTTCAAGGCAGTGGCTCATCCACGACACAACTTTGATTAATACTTTTATGATCTTTATCTCTTTATTTTCCAACATGGTCTACTTCCGACTCATTGTAGTTACTTAGGAATATCTATACGAGTTACTACAACACTATCCTCCTCTCACCCTTGTGCTCATGGTTGTCGATGGGGGAGGTATTGGATAAAGGAAGGGAGGGAAGTGTGACAATGACGATGTATGAATAGAATGAGTTGAGAACACGGTGGCTTATTAGGAAAAGAGAAAGGGGGACAAGTGTTGTGCAGAAATCAGTAACCTTGATTGACTTGAATAATCGATATTAATGCATAAATAATAACTACTTCTTTTAACCCCAGGGCACAGGTGAGTTGGTAAGGGGCTCTCCTAGCTTAAGTGAGGTCGCGGGTTCAAACTGCCCTCATATATACAGCCATTTAAAACTTGGGGTCAGAGTTTTGCCTCCCGCAAGAGATCTACCCGGCTCGAGCAGGGATTAGTCTGGTGTGAATGGCTTAAAGGTGCCTTCCTATAGTTGGGACCCTCCTAGAACACCTCGTGAGAAGCCCAAAAAAATAAATAATAACTGC
Source organism: Erythroxylum roraimae (assembly GCA_027568915.1). Lineage (NCBI taxonomy): Eukaryota > Viridiplantae > Streptophyta > Magnoliopsida > Malpighiales > Erythroxylaceae > Erythroxylum > Erythroxylum roraimae. The sequence goes on along the minus strand of JAOSBL010000001.1, from coordinate 9,886,293 downwards.
TTCTTTTTCTTCATCAATCTTTTTAGCTAATTCTTCTCTTTAAATTCTCAACAAACACACTTCCTCACTATAATATCTCATTTAGCATTAAAACTCAACATTGATTCATAAACCAATGCAACATCCTCCTCTTACTAAAATAATTATGTTATTTTCCAACTCTAGTAAAGCGTGCTAAAATTATAAGAAGTTCATATAACTACCAAAAACATAACTTTAATAAAAACTGAAACACAACACAAACAATAAACCTTTTCATGGAAACACAACAAGCTCTTAACTCAATTGATTATAACAGACAAGATACAAAGAAAGTTTGGATATGAGAAAGGGATGAAGACCCCCCTCCTCCTGCACCGATCGCTCAACACAATCAACCAAGCCATAGTGCGGTGGTTGCAGGCCATTCCGATCCTGACATGGGTGTGCCGGACTTGGACTGGCCTGACAGGGAACCAATCGAAATCGCTGAAGGGGACATTTCAATAATACAAGGTGAATTTGGCATGTGATTAGGGCTATCAAATACATTCAAAAGCAAACTCGACAAAGTTTGGAACAACGTAGTAGTGATTAAACTACTGGGACGCAAATTAGGTTTCAACCTTCTTAAATCTAGACTGCTAACTATGTGGAAACCTAAAGGACTGATGAAAATCGTCGACTTAGATAACGACTTTTACCTCATCAATTTCGTGGAGGAGGACGACTACGTGTAAACTTTGACATAGGGACTGTGGCTAATCTCTGGCCACGCCCTCTCCGTTCAACCATGGCATCCAGAGTTTAGACCAACTACTGGAAAAAACTCGCACGTTGTTGCTTGGGTGTGATTCCCCGACCTCTCTGTTGCCAGATATCATCCCTCAATTCCAACTGCTCTCAGTAATTTAGTAAGACGTACGGTGAAGATAGACAGCAACACCCAACAAGCTTACCGAGGCAAATTTGCACGCATCGCCGTCAATATTGACCTCAGCTTACCTCTCAGATCAGTCATCAAGCTCGATGGCGAAATCATCAGGGTGGCTTATGAGGGTCTACCCCCAATTTGCTTCTCCTGCAGACGAGTCGGACATGACACTATGAGTTGCCCCACCCTACTGCCTGAACAAACAGACGTCGCGCCCAACATTGGAGGCCAGCATATGAGCAACCCTTAACCTAATCGAGGCGAATCGTCCTCTAGAGACCCTTGACAAGCAAACATCGAGCCTTGGATGTAGGTCCAGCGTAGGCCTCACCGGACGCCGTCTAACCCAACGACTACTCGCAAGGACCGAACCAACAACGTTCCCCACGTAGGGTCGAAGGGTTCAAGATACGAGACACTGTCAGAAATCGATCCATTAGACTCAAGACCAGACCATCTTCCAACGACTGAGGAGACTCCCAACAATGCCACTCATGTCTCATCGGGTCAGAACCGAATGAAGAACCAATCCCTAAATCCATCGTCGCATGGAGAAAGTCAGCTGAGACAAGCCTCGAGCCTTCATAGACTGGGTCTTACACCCACAAGCCAAACCTGAAACCACCAACGCTGGCCCAGGTGGCCCAAGTCCCGCTCAAGGCCATGCAAGCCCCATGCCCATCTGTGGGCCTCAACAGGCCAACTCCTCCTTTATAACCTAATAAGATTAAAGGCCTAGAAACTCAAAGCATAATGACAACACATATGACCCTATCAATCCCTTCCCACGCCGAGGTGATACTCCCCGATTAAGCAATCACTCTGCCCATACATGAGGGCTCGGGTTACGGGCATATGGAGGAGGACCCCAAAGAAGAAGGTCTTCCTATAGCCTGGACATCTAACAACAACAAACACCTGACACCCCAACTAAGACCTCCTGATCTAGAACAAGACTCAACGATCGATACTGAAACCATAATTGAGTTCGATACTCAGATGGAGGAGTCTACTCAAGACCACTCGCCAACCCAGAGTCAAGAGCCGACTGAAAATGCAGTACACTTGACTGCAGAATAAATTTGCCCTGCTCTTCTATTATTATGTCAATATTTATATGGAACTGTCAAGGGGCTGGAGGTAGGACCTTTAAGCCCATCATCAAGAACTATATTTGAATGCACAAACTGCGTCTTGTCGTGTTGGTGGAACCATGTATAAGTGGGGCACGTGCGATAAAGGTCATTAGGAGTTTGGGTTTTAGCCACTCTTTCAGGGTGGAAGTAAAAGGCTTTTCGAGAGGTATTTGGCTTCTATGAAAAGATGCTATTGTGGTCCGAATTCTGATCGCTCACCATCAATTTGTGCATGTAAGCATTGATTGGGACCAACTGTCTTTTGACTTCACTGCCATTTATGCTAGCCCAACGTCTTCGCTCCAAATTTTTTTATGGCGATATCTACAAAAGATTGCTAGCATCACCTCAAAACCTTGGCTGTTGGGTGGGGACTTCAATGCCAAATTGGAAAGCAGTGATAAATTCCGGGGCTCTCGCCTCCGACCTATTATTAATCCCCAATTTAGAGACTGCGTGAATGGTTGTCATCTTTATGATCTTGGAGTTTCAGGATCAAGATTCACTTGGCAGAGAGGACAAATTCTCGCTAGACTAGACTGTGCGTTATGTTCTCATTCTTGACAATCGGCCTTCACCTACACAAAAGTTACCCACCTTCCCTTCCTGAAATCAGATCATCGGCCACTACTAATTACTTTGGAGCAAAGCGTGTACTCTACTCCGTTAACTAGACTCTTCCGTTTTCAGTCAGCTTGGTTAACCCATAATTGTTTTGGTCGATTTGTCGCTGCGAGTTGGAACCCAACTAGTTTTGATTTCAGTGGTGAACTCAGACATTTCTCGAACAGACTGCAGCATTAGAACATTACCACTTTTGGCAACATTTTCCACAGGAAAAAGTGACTCATGGCAAGACTCAAAGGTATCTAACAATAACTAGAAACCACGGACTTGATCTCTCTCCGAGAGCTAGAGGAATTCCTACGGGCTGAAATGGAGCAATTCCTTTACCAAGAGGAGCTCTACTGGCGTCAGAGATCCAGAAGCCAGTGGTTAGGCTAGGGAGATCGGAACACCAAATATTATCATGCAATCACAATGACCAGACAACGTCAAGCGAGGATTAATTCCTTACAAGACAAGAATGGAAATGTGTTTTCAAAAGCAACGAGCATCAGAAGAATAACAAAGAGGTACCTCAAGACACTTTATCTGGCTGAAGCCAACTCCCTTCCAACTGGCAGCTTCATGGCCATTTCCCTCCCCTTCCTCATCAAGCCACAGTTGATTTGGCCCGTCCGCTAAGTTCTAACGAAATCAAGATGGCTTTCTTCACTATGGCTCCAAACAAGGTACCAGGGTTCGATGGACTAAATGCTCTCTTCTACCAATCCCAATGGAAAATTGTGGGCCCTTCCCTAACTTTATTCTTACAACGAATTTTTCGACATGATATTTGAGAGTTTGAATTCAACCGCACCATTATGGTGCTTATCCCTAAGATTCCGTCCCCCACTTCGATCACTCAATTCTAGCCGATTGCGTTATGCTCAGTTCTCTACAAAGCCATCACCAAGATTATTGACAATAGGCTTAAACCTTACCTAGAGGATCTGGTAGCCCCAACCCAATGCAGTTTCATCCCAGGGTGCTTAATTACGAATAATATTATCATCACCCAAGAAGTTATCCATACCATGAAATGGAAAACAGGTCGAAAAGGGATTATGGCTCTTAAAGTGGACTTGGAGAAAGCATATGATAGGTTATCTTAGGATTTCATCCAAGATACTCTAATCGATGTTGGTATTCCTGACACGCTGATTAATCTCATAATGAAGTGCATCTCTTCAGTCTCACTACAGGTGAACTGGAATGGGCACCTCAGTGAAACCTTTAGTCCCTCTAGAGGTATACAACAGGGGGATCTCATATCGCCTTACCTCTCTGTCATGTGCATGGAATGACTAGGTCACGCGATTACCCAAGCAGTGACACAAGGACGATGGCAGTCGATCACGCTCAATAGAAATGGCCCGAAGCTTTCTCATTTGTTCTTTGCTGACGACCTCATCCTATTCTCCGAAGCCTCCATTGATCAAGTTTTCGTCATTCGAGATATTTTAAATTCCTTCTGTGCTACCTCCGAAAAACACGTCAGCCAAGACAAATCCAGATATTACTATTCAAAAAATATCCCACCTTCGACGACTCACGACTTAAGTTGAGCACTAGGTTTCAAACAGAAGAATGATCTCGGTAGATACCTTGGCGTTCCCCTTCTGCACAAACGAGCAAACAAAATAACCTACCAATACATCCTTGATAGGGTTCAACAACGCCTATCAGGTTGGTCAGCTAAATTTCTATCTTTTGCAGGGCAACTCACCTTGGCCCAATCAGTGATAGCGACCCTTCCCAGTTACACATTGCAGACAGTCCGGCTGCCCCACAGCCTTTGTGACGAATTGGAGGAACAAATGTGACAGTTTTTGTGGGGCTCGTCCAATGGCCATTAACAGATTCACTTAGTAAAACGGGAGGACGTTTGTAAATCAAAAGAGATGGGGGGTCTTGGCATCCGGAAAATTTGCAAAACCAATAATGCATTCTTAGCGAAATTAAGATAGACTTTGCTTGCCAAGCCTAATACCTTATAGGTAAAAGTTCTCTCCGCCAAATATAAATTCAATGTCACCTATATCCACCCCTTTTTTGATGCCACAGGGGCCTCAATGATTTGGAACAGCATCAAGGCAACTTGGCATATAGTTCTACAGGGCACGAAATGGATGATCAGTGATGGCACTAGGACCCCTTCTGGCTGGACCCGTGGATTGCGGGAGTAGGACCTTTTATATATCATATTATAACCCCAAACCCTGAGTCAATTCTTCACCTCAGCGTTCATTACTTTGTGGATGTTGCCGATACTTGGAATTGGAACGCCTTTTAATCCTATCTTCCATCATCAATTTGTCGATTAATTGTAGGTACGTTCGCCCCGAAACCCTACCTCGTGGAGGATAAGTTGATATGGGGAATCTCCGATATTAGACAATTCACAGTAGCTTCAACCTATTCTATGCTCATGAATCACGAAGACAACGCACCTCATGGGGTTTGGAAGGCAATCTGGCAGTGAAAGGGCCCACAACGCATTCGTTCCTTCCTCTGGCTCTTAGCTCAAGATCGACTACTCACCAACCAACAACGAGTTCATAAGCATTTCACTACGGACGGCGCTTGTCTCCACTGCAGCCTCGAAGAATCCTCAATTCATGCTGTGAGAGACTGCATCAAAGCTCGCCAAGTGTGGCACACATTAACTCCATAAATAGGGTCTCCTGATTTTTTCACCACGCCAAATCGGGAGTGGATCCTGAGAAATCTCCAACATCACCAACAAGTACTTGGGCATGATTGGCCGATTCTATTTGGCATTACCTGTTGGTTCCTATGAACATGGCGAAACATGTCCCTCTTCGATGAATATTTAATTGGCCATCCTCACTAGTTTTTCTTATTTTGTCTTGTGCAGATCAGATCCATAAGTCCACTGTGTGGCAAAGCCAAACTGATATCAGTCATCGCCCTCATCAAGAGCAACTCATCGGATGGAGCAAACCTCCCACTGGGTGGGTAAAGTTAAACACAGACGGAGCATGCAAACGATCTCAGTCCTCAGCCACAACAGGTGGCCTTCTACGAGATAGTGCAGGCAATTGGCTTGGAAGTTTCACACAAAATCTTGGATGGTGCTCGCCGGTGTATGCAGAACTCTAGGGAGCTTATAATGTGCTCACACTCGCGTGAAATCTGGGGTATCACCAGATTGAACTTGAAGTGGATTCATTCGCGGTGATCAATATCCTCTCTTCCTCAGACAACCGCTCAAGGATTCTCAATCCCATTGTCATGGGTATTCACGAACTGTTTACTCGAAATTAGACTGTTGTTTATTGACATATATATCGAGAGAGCAACAGATGCGCTGACTGGCTTGCTACCTACGCAGCACATTTTGATGTAGGAGTCACTTATTTTGATGCTTCATTCATTGGGTGCCACATTATCCTTATCGAGGATATGTCAGAGATCTGTTTCCCTAGACTCACGTTGTAATATGTTTCGTCTGCTTTCCTTAAAAAAATACATAACTTTAATAGTTTCAAAATTGATTACCAAAAATAAAAAATGACAAAATTTTAAAAAAAGGTACTCACAACTAGATGGTTCAAAGTTCAAACTGAACAGAAGGTTTAAACTGAACAGAACCGAACTTAGCTGTCAAAAATTCTCCGTGTTCCTTAGACAAAACTCTTGAGCTCCTCCTTCTAAGCTCTCGCTAAAACCTACCCAATTTTTTATTTTCTAAAGCCCTATAATTGTCACAACCCTAGAAAATGGCAGAACTGTCTGAGCTGACTCAGCACATTGAATCGTTCGTCGACTCATCTCGCTCCCAAGCCCAGCAGGTTCAACCTCGTACTCCCAGTCCCACTTTTTAATTTCAATAATTTCTCTGAATTATCTGTAAATCTTTCTCGATTTTTAGGTTCATAAAGGTCCTTCATTTGCTGCTTAAAATTCTGAATTTGAAGACAACTGAGTGTGCTGCCACACATTCATATCATGCAAATATATGTTAATTTGAATTGTATTCAGAGCTATTAAGTGGTGTGATTTGTTTAATTAGTTTTCAAGATGAGAACTTTGGCGAAGATGTGCATATAATCATCTATTTTGCTCATAATTGTTTCGTTTCAGGCAAGTGTATTGTGGCAGTTGGCAAAACTTTCGCTGTTTTCTGTTATTAGGATTTTAGATGATTTGATTATTACTTGTTTGTGCCCATAGGCAGCAAGTCTGGAGGCGATTGTTCATCTAGTGAAGAATGATGCATTGTTCATTGGACATCTGGTATATTTCTTGCCTTTTTCTTCTTTTTGTTCCTTGTTCATTTTGCTTTGTTTCCTCTGCTGCTTGCTTAATATATTTCTGCATTTACGTTCTTTCTGTTGGGTCTCAGGTTAAAGAGATGGAAATGTATTTGACTACAACCGATAACATCATCCGTGCAAGAGGTACCCATCTACTTGAGTGCTAGTGTACTTCAAATTCCAATATTCTCACTATTTTGCTTCCATGTATTTTTTTCTGGAGAAGTTGTAAATTCCTCAAGTTTACATCTTCAGGTATCCTTCTGCTTGGGGAAGTTCTTACATGTCTTTCATCAAAGCCCCTAGACATTGCTAACATACATAGCTTGATTAGATTCTTCACTGAAAGGCTGGTAAGTAGGTCTTCCCTATTTTTGGCAACATTTTTCATGTGGGAGAGGCTATAATATAGACCCTATTACTTAATCTTCACTCATCAAATTTTGAGGTTATATCACTGAGCAAGAAGTGGTGGCAACAAAATCTTTTCTTGTCTTTGTTATTCATACCTTATAAAATGTCCACATCTTCTCTAAATTTCCAGGGGTTATTTTCCTAACAAATCTACCTGCCAATTTAGATTCTTCCATATTGTACGTAGAAGAACCCATAAAAGAGATGCCATTACCGTTTTAGGTTTAGATGGTTGAACAGTTTGGATTTGTGGTCTGCCAGAAGTGATCATTTGGCGTCACGAATATTGTTGTTTTCTTAGAATCTTATGAATGAAGTTCTCTTTTGTGCATTTAAAGGGACCTCCATGGTTCTGCTGCTCATTTGAATTGCAGTTGTTTGTTGTGTTGCTTTATATCTGTTTCTCAGTCTAGGAGCTGAACGGTTTTAAGTGGTTTGGCGGTTTCATTCCTTACTTTATGCCTTCTTTAATCAGTTTTAGCATTTCAAGATGCTTGTCAATATCTTTATTAATATATTAAACTTTTCTCTTCAGCAGAACTTGGGGTAATTGTGGAATTTTATCAGTTTGTGAAGTTCCTGGTTGAGAAACATTTCTCTGTACTGTCATTTGTATATTCAGCAAGAAGTTCTTTTCATTCTTTTCTTTTCTTTTATTTTGCACTGACTATTTGAACATGAATTGATTTCGTCAGCTGTTGAACTGCAAAATAAGATTTAAATTTGTTTGGAACCTTTTCTGACTAGAATAAGGGTTCTAAGAACTCTATATATGTATGTACTCAGCCTTTCAATAATAAGAAGTAATCTGGAATTTTTCTACAAACTTGAGTTTTCAACTAGATATACGAGTGATTCTTAGATCTTAGGAGTTATTCTTTCCTACCTTCCATTGTGTGTTCCTTACTAAATTCCAGCAAACCCAACCTACATTCTAGCTATGTCAAACTAATATTCTAGCCATATTAGACCCTAAAACTAAGCCTAAATTTTCAGCAATCAAACCTTAAAATTCTAACTCTACAAAATCTGAAATTTTATCGTTCTTAGCCAAAATCCATCCTTGAAACTTGATATTCCAGCAGCATATTTCCTAATTTTGTGATTTTAGTTACTAGTTAATAATTCTTTTATTTGTCCTCCATCAATTATGCTTGGATCAGGCAGATTGGAGAGCTTTACGTGGTGCAGTTGTTGGCTGTTTGGCCCTGATGAGAAGGAAAAGTGGTGGTACAGTCACTTGTAGTGATGCAAAAGCAGTTGTTAAGTCTTTCTTGCAGAATCTGCAGGTTCAGTCTTTAGGACAGCATGACAGGAAGGTAAGATTGCATACACGAATGTTCTTCAATCTATCTGTTTACAATGGAAAAAAACTTTTGGTCGGTTTCTGAAGTTTTTAATGTTGGAATTTGCCTTCATTTTTCTTGCAGCTGTGCTTTGAACTTTTGGAGTGCCTGTTAGAATGTTATCCCAAGGCTGTTGTTTCCCTGGTATTTCTCTCGTTTTTGCCTTCCGGCACTCATACCTTTTATTGAATAAATTCAAGAGTTCTTAGATTAGATGAATGGTGATCCATATGACAATATTCTAGGAATGAATCAAATTCAATCTCTCAAACTGTGTTTTTCGCACTTGTAACATTTTTATGGTTTTATATTTGCAGTAGTTTGTGGTTTTGAGAATATAGAGGAATATAAGAAACTAAAAATTTTTCCTCTAATTTTTGTTTCGAATGATAATACATTAAGACACTTTGATAATGATTGGGCATCTTAACATTCTATTCTTAAAGAATCGATTCTCTTTATTATGCTAATGTTTGCACCAATTCTGTTTATGTACCTTGCAGCCTATGTTTCCTATGGCATGGTAAAATCTAGGTCAGAATGAAAGTTGATAATTTATGAGCTTTATAATAAGGATGTTTTATTTCATGGTTTTTCTTTATATCTCTTTGGATTTTGTACAGTTTTGGACATGAGATGGCTGCTTCTTATTGTGTGTTTAGGTTACTTAACTGCCGCAGCTTAGCTTCTGTTGCGCATTATCCTTCTTCTACCCGCTGCTTTTGATCCTCTTCATATTTTTGAAATCTGTCTCATTGGTTTTTGGTCTAGGGTGATGACCTTGTTTATGGAATTTGTGAAGCTATTGATGGAGAAAAGGATCCTCATTGTCTAGTGCTAACATTTCATATTGTGGAGGTTCTAGTGCAACTATTTCCAGATCCATGTGGGCCAATTGCAAGTTTTGCTGGTGACCTTTTCAGCATTTTGGGCTGTTACTTTCCCATTCATTTTACTCATGTAAGCTTGATGCATTTCCCTCATGCTCTATTTGATTCTTTAACAACTGTCTACTTGGACGTCCTGATGTTTCTTTTGATACTTGTCACAGTAGTATTCCAAGAATGCAATTGTGGTCCATTCATGCTTCTGTCTCCTTGTAAAGGATTAGAAAATCATTTGTTGGCCCTTTTGTTAGTTTTTGGAGGTCTTAAACGTTTTTCTTTTTACCCCCTCTTTTAGGAGAGAGATTGAATATGAACTTTAAGAAATTATAATGTCGTTATGACTATGAGTTATATTATTATGTATTTTCTTTCCCATTTCCAGCCAAACACTGAGGATGTTGATATGAAGAGGGATGATCTCTCAAGGGCGCTTATGGTATGTAATATTCTGCTATGTTTATTTGAAGTGTTGAGCTACTTTAGAGAAAACGTGTTAAAAGTCGTAAGTTCCATTCATTTGAATGTTTTCCGGAGCAAGAGTTACTGAAAACATTTCGTTGTTGGTCTGATTTGTATTCCTCAAAAGAATGTACATTTATGGGACTATATTGTTGGTCATGCCTTCACAATTTCGGCCTCTCTTTGGGTGGAATAATTCAAGTTTGTGGTGCCTTTTGCATGGGGTTATTTTACAAGCTTGGGAAGTCCCTGCTTATATTATGGGATATTTTATTTAGAGAAGAAGACATAATCCAATAGTGAAAGCAGGTTCTGATCCTTCATTTAAGGATCTCATTGATCATGTTAAAGCAGTTCAAATTGACAAACCTTCTAGAAGTTTCCTTGACTATCTTATGAGCCAGTTGAAGTAATAAAAAAATTTATCTACATGATGAATTAAGCGAGAGAAAAGATTCAAATAGATGTATTAAAGATTAGGGGAAATCATTTTGGTAAAATTGAATTGAAATTTGCTCCAGCTTTATATCTCTCAGAGTCTAGGACATTGTATTATGTCATAATTTTCGGTTATACTTTTTATACTTATATGCTACTTGCTTGATGTATTTGATTCCACCTGAATGCCAAAATTTCACGTTGGATTGTGAACCTGTTTTCTATTTCTCTTCCTCTTTCATTTACAGCTTGCTTTTTCAGCCACACCCCTTTTTGAGCCTTTTGCCATGCGATTACTTCTTGAGAAACTGTCTTCCTCCCTGCCAACTGCCAAGGTCAGTTGTCTTTACTTTTTAGTGGTTTGGGTTGTTGATTGATATATGCAAGGCTCAGCTTGTTTGTCAAGGAAGTGTGCCTTTGTGCTGTTAATACTGGCTTCATATGCTTTTAGGTTGATTCTTTGATATATCTGGGCGACTGCATACTCAAATATGGAGCAGAGAGAATAGCAAAACATGCAGGAGCTATTTGGTCTTCACTGAAAGAGGCATTATATGACTCTGAAGAAGACCCTATGCTACAGTTAACTTCAGAATCACGAAATGGAGGAAATCAAATTGCAAGAGAAGCTCTCTCGTTACTGGAGAAGGTTATCATTCAATATGATGATATGTTCTTAACTTTGATTACCCATGATGAGCAGATAAACATGATTCTCAATAACACCACTAATTACACGTGTTACGATGAAATTCCCATGCAAAGCAAGAAGGAATTGCTTATGGTTGGTCGAATACTTTATGTTTCCACCAAAGCTTCCATTTCTTCCTGCAATGTAGTTTTCCAAAGTTTCTTTCCCCGAATGATGGAGACTATGGGTCTCCCCGCTGAAATTGCCTCGGAGTCCTGCAATTCAGATGGCAATTGTGAAGTCCCTGAACTTCGTTTTGGATGTTTTTACATCTGCATGGAACTTCTCGTAGCGTGTAGAGATTTGATTCTGGTTGCTGAGGATACCAAAAAGCAATTTTTTCCTACAACTGAGGCATATTTCTGTTTGCTGAAGCAATTCTCCACGCCATTAAGCAAGATTTTCAGTTCTATCTTGAATAGAAGTATTAATGAAGCTGACCATGATGTGTTTGTGCACCTTGGAGGTGAATTCCCTTTCTATATACTCCCACAAACTTGTCATGTGATTTAGAAGCCAGTGAAGTTGTCTGTTTCTTCATGAACCTTCCTGTTAAATGCTAATCAACATCTGATTTACAGATTCCGATTTAGGTATTAAAGAGACTAAATAAATTTATGTCCAACAAGGTGACATGCTAATGTATTGATGATCCTGATAATTTATCTTCCAGTCAGCGTTAAATGGTCAACTCTGCCAAGTGCCAAAACTTTGCATTTGCTTTTCTTTTCCCATTATATACACAGAGCTAATTGGAAAAGAGATCAGAAGTCTTCCTTTTTGTTAAATTAAATGAAGGCCCAAAGTACAACTTTACAACAAACATTATAATCTTTAGTAATTAAAGACATCCATGTTTTCTGCTAGTTAGATAAAAATCTGATCTGATTTATTTTCATGTCCAAATAGTTGTTCCCCTTATTCTTGTTGTGATGTGCAATGGCGCGTACACAGTTGTTGTTTGTGTACGATTGCCTTTTTGCTTCTGAAGTAATAAGATGCTACCTGTATCTGGAGTAATGTCTGGGGAAGCTATGCAGGGAACAATTATCCTCAGCTATGCAGGGAGCATCTAGAAATATAATGCAATGTCATAGAATCAAGGAATGAAACTGTGCTGATACTTTTTGAAGATGGGCAGTTATTGTTTAATTATTTTTCTATTTCTAAGTCATTGTTTGCTAGTTCAAGTCCAGCTTAATCATTGACGACTGTCTCCATGATATTCATAACAGTTGAATTGCTGTGCAGTGAAGGGCTTGCAGACTTTGGCTACATTACCTGGAGGCTATGGACTGATATTGAAATCAACATTTGACAATATTTTGCTGAGATTGATGTCAATTATCACCTCTGATTTTGGCAAGACATTGTTGTGGAAACTTGCTTTGAAAGCGCTGGTGCATATTGGCTCATTTCTCCATGGCTGTGATGACTCAGAGAAAATTTTGAGCTATATGGATATTGTTATTGAGAAGCTTCTTTCCTTATTGTCTTCTGATGATTTTAGTATGCCATTTTCTCTTAAAATGGAAGCTGTATCAGTCATTGGCAAAAGTGGACTTCAGTATATGATGAAGATAACTTTAAAGCTGGAAGATATTATCCTCATTAAGCTATCTGAGTGTATGGTAATTGTATACCTCTTCAATAATCTGTTAATCTATTAGTTCACTGGAGATAGTGAATATCTTTGATGAAAAGAATTGGTTTATTGCTGATTTTTTCCGCGACTTATAGTAGGATGAAATTTATATTTCTGAATCCAAGTACTAATGTAAATGAACCCTGCAAAAAAGCATACAACTTAACGCTTTGGACATTTGGTTGGTTCTTTTCCATAGACCCTAACTTTTTTCCTCCCCTCGGAAAGTTTTTTATTTCATTTCTTGTTACTCGCTTGTGTTTTCTGGTGCACAGATCCAAGGGAATTTGGAATCAGCAAAGATTGTACTTCACCTATTGGAATGCTATTCTAAGGAGTTGCTTCCGTGGTATAACTTTACTGATACCTTACTCTTTTGTTTAGCATATTTTCTTGTCACTTTTATATCGGCAAACACTTGTATGCATGCCTTGTTTCTATCGCTGAATTATATGGAACCTTGAATATCCACAATAATTGTCTCTTTGCTTGTATGCTGTCTTCAGTGATCAATTAATGAAGTCTTTTTGTCTTTTTAGGAGTTTAGTCTTCATAATGTGATGTTTGTTGTCTTGTTATAGTTTCTTCATTTTTTTCTTTGGAAGTAATGACGTTGGATTGGCTGTTACTCTTGTTCTGCTCATGTGGAATATGTTGTAACGAATCCAGGATCCAGAAAAATGAAGGTTTTGAGGAAGTTCTCTTGCACTTGGTGGTGAGAATTTGGAATCAAGTTGACAATTGTCGGTCCTTGGATGTTGACACTTGTGGAAAAGTTAGTATTGTTGCTATATTTGTTTTCCTTCTGGTTAGTGTTTTATGGGCAGTCTTGCTAAATAAGCAATGGATCTTGCACTGTTGACTGATTTTATAGGAAAACAAAGGAGTTTTAGTTTAAATTCAGAATTGACAATGACATTTATTTCTTGTATACCAGGATCTTCTTGAGGCAGTGATAAAGGTTATGAAGTTTGCTGTTGCATACTGTTCGGTGGAAAATCAGAACATAATTGTTGATAAAGCCTATAGGATACTTTTATCAAACCCATCTTTGCAGCTGAAGGGCTCTTTGTTAACCATCCACATGAAAGGTTTTATTTCTACCCTGGAAGTGGACAAACTTTCCAGTAGAGATGAATGGATTCTTTCTTTATTAGCATCAGTGGTCATAGCTCTTCATGCTCAAACACTTATTCCAAATCTTACAACTTTCGTACGCTTATTTATGATCACTATGCTTGAGGGATATACTATTGCAGCACAGGCTTTGAGTTCTCTAGTTAACAAATTGGATCTCGTGCCAAATGGTGCCTTGGAGGAGGCAATGGATATAATTTTCAGCAGAAACTTCTGGGGATCTTATGAAACTAGTCCCGAGAGAAGTGGCAGAATGAGCCATGGAAATGAGATAGATCTTCCTAATTTCCTTCTGGGAGCTGCACATAGTGAATTGCTTCTGAACCATGCCATTTCTGGACTGGCATGGATTGCAAAAGGTTTACTTATGCGGGGACATGATAGAGTGAAAGACTTAACTATGATTTTTCTAAAATGTTTATTGTCAGAAGACACAATGGATTCGTTTTCATTGAACCAGGGATCATTAGAAAACAGTTCTCAACAGTTTGCAAGCACATCGGTGATGAAATGTTCTGCAGATGCATTTCAAATTATAATGAGTGATTCCGCAATTTGTTTAAATCGCCAATTTTATGCAACAATAAGGCCGCTTTATAAACAACGATTTTTCTCCACCATGATGCCCATCTTCCAGTCATTGATAATCCAATCTGGTTCATCATTGTCAAGGTCGACACTCTTCTCTTATGTAACTGTTATTGCCCTTTGGTTTCCTTTATCTTGGAGGCAATTTATTGAGCTGTTAATCTAGAGTTATCTATGTGGGATTGTATGGAAACATTAATTGGAAAAGTTCTCATATGATCTTGGTTTTATTTATTGCATGCACAACCTAATTTCTTTGATTTCAGAGCCATGTTGCATCGAGCTTTTGCACATATTATATGTGATACTCCACTACTTGCTATCCTGGATAGCGCAAAGAGGGTAATTCCATGGTGTCTCAAATTCCTTATCTTGTTTGTGTCAACCAAGGTCGCTTACTGAAATTGGTTACTCTTTCTTCAGTTAATTCCGATGGTACTGGATGCCTTGACTTTGTTATGCAAGGATGTTTCAGATAAAGATGTCTTGTATAGCCTGCTGCTGGTCTTGTCAGGAGTTTTGACAGATAAAAATGGTAAGTAAAAATTATATTTTACATTCTGCATTCAAATATAAACTGAAATGGAACTTTTTGCTTCCGACACATTGAAATGCAACTTAATAACACTTTGTTTAGTGGTGATTATTTGCAAGTCATCTGCAATCTGATTTCCTTTTACCTGCTTCTAATGTACTACCCAATTTGATTTCTTGTGCATGCAGGACATGAAGCCATAATTGAGAACACATCTAAAATCATTAATAGCCTCATTGCACTTAGTGCCTACCCTCATATGATGGTATCCAATCTTTCCCTAAAATTTTGCTTTTTCTTTTACATAAATGCTTCCTGCTATTCCTTGTTACATGGTATGATTTCCCATCCATTACTTGGTTACTTATGGAAATTGATCCAAATGGTTGTTGTAGCAATCTGACTGGATACATAAAACTTCAGTTTAGAATTATTAGATGATTTAAGTTAAAACTCAATGGTTAATTTCTTCTAAAAGTTCAGTTTTACTTATTCCAAACTCCCTGGTTTCTGTTCATAGTCCATGACTATATTTACATTGAGATATTTAGAAAAGGTCCTTTTTTTTTTGGACATGCTTAGCTTGTCCGAGAAACAGGAATCCAATGTCTCGCTGTTATGTCAGAGCTGCCTCATGCAAGAATATATCCCATGAGGATCCAGGTTTGTAATCAAGTTGGATACAAAGTTTGTTGCCTTTGATTACCTGCTCATTCAAGAGAACTGATTACAATTTTTATCTGGTTAACCTGATTTTCAATCTTTTACAAGATGACAATCTTTGGCACATTACTAAACACCTATCTCTCTTTTCCAATTACTATATTAAGGTCTTACAAGCTATAGTAAAGGCTCTTGATGATCCGAAGAGAGCTGTTCGTCAAGAAGCTGTTAGATGCCAGCATGCTTGGTCAGTGTTTTACATCCAATTTTTCAATGTTGCTTACAATACCAGATAATTGCATACTTGCAGATATTCTGCTTCAGCTTTGATTTTCATTCCATTTCTTCTGTTGATTGTCAAAGCAGGGCATCGATTGCTTCTAGAAGTCTTCACTTCTAAACCAAACTCTCATTTTCACCAAACACTGGCTCTGCAATGTAAATGTGATAGCAATTTTGTTCATTCGCACCTATTTTACCTCCGTGTACAAATTTGCACCAACGGAAAATTATGAATGTAGTTAAAGAACTTAATCTAGGAGATTTTGTTTCTTGAAAATAGAGGTGCCTACCCCGTATGTTAAAGAGTAAACTAGGAAAAGAATGACATTTAAACCCCTTTAAATGAGTGCTCCTACTCCAGAACTGCCATTGGCAGCTGTATGAACCTTGACCTGTCTAATTCACTGGAAGATTCTGTTTCATTTCCTTTCTGAAGTTCTTGGGTCTTAGAGAAATTCAACAATCTGACTGCTGTATATATGTTTGTTCATGCAAGTTTTAGCTTGTATACAATAGGATCGGGTATGTAAGACTAGCCAATATTCTAAAAGGTAAGCAGAACCACGGGATAGTTTGGCCATAGTTGTACATGCCATCAAAGTACAGCTCTTAGAAATCAAACTTCTCGTCGAAGTGGCACTGTGAACGCTAGGGATGGGAGCCGGCTGGAGGAAGCCCTGCCCAAACAGGCTGATAAACTAATCTTCCCATCCTTGGACTTCAATGTATGGCCCTTAAAATTTGGAGTTGCCTTAAAGTCTTATTCTATTAGCAGTAAGTCTCCATCAATAGCATTCTTCTTTTTCAAAGTAATGTTTGTGGGAAGAGGCTTCAGCAACATGAGTAAGTGTTTTAGTTCCTGCGATTTCTTAAAACAAGGAAAGAAGAGGGTGATACAAGCGAAGCTCAATCTGCATGCGTAAAATAAGCAACTAGAACAGGACAGTTGAAGTTTCTGCCAAATTGCAAATGAAACAACTACGTCGTACGGTTAAAGAGTCATTGTCAAATTTCACTTATTTGTTTTCTTATTGTACTTTTAATTTTTATATTTTCAATAAAAATAAGAACTTAAATTTTCTATCAGTTATACTTTTATTATTTATAAAAAAATTTATTTCATAAATAACTTTTAATTTTAATTTTAAAATAATTGGTAGATAAAATAAAATAAATCAAATAGTTAAATTATAATTTTCGTCTATTCTTATTAATAACTAACATTAATTAATTAAATATTATGTTAGTCAATAATAAAATCAAATTAAGAGAAAAATTAAATTAGAAAATTTATATGCTGATTTATTTATTTGCTTTCGACTGTCCCATATGTTTTTGATGGTGGATAGTGATGGGAAAGACTTCATCTTCCTTTTATATCCATGAGAGAGGGAGAGGGATATCCGTTCTGGCTTTGCATGTAAATAGAGTTTCTATATATAATTATGTCAACTTCATAGTCTCATTGTGGATTTTTTTTAGCTATAGTATCTTTGATTCAAGAATATTTTAGATCTAATAATACCATACATCAACGTGCTTTGACATTGATCGGAATATTAGGTTCTTATTAAGGAGAATAATGCTTTGACAATCACAGTATAACTTGTTTTTGGCCCCACTTTTACATCAACTTTTTCATTCATAGGAGTTCCTTACTTGTAGCTTGCTCTGCCTGTCTGGTAGAAAGTATTTACCCATTTATATAGTCTTGAACAGTGTTTTAAAATCCGGACCGGCCATCGAATCGGAGGCCTTACTGGTCACCGGTTTGACTGGTTCAACCAATAATTATATTTAATTATATATAATATTAATAATATTAAAAAATAAAAATACCAAAAAATAAAAATAAAATAAAAATTTTATTGAACCAATCTGGTTCGACCGGTCAATTGACCGAATCAACCGGACCGGATAGCCTACCGGTCACCGATCGGACCGGCCGGTCCAGTCTGGTTTTCAAATTTATGGTCTTGAACAATGTTATGAATCTTGTACCGGTACCAATATCGAACTTGGATTTGATATGGTACCGAACCAAATTTAGTTCTGATACGGTACTGTATCGGTATCGGTTAATATCGCATAAAATAATCTTTGAATTTTTTTTAGTCCCTCAATATATTGTACTGTATAATTTATAATTTTACATCAACTTTATTTTTAAAAATCATAATAATAGAAATTTAAAATAACAACAATTTATTTATTTTTATTAATATCATTTTCACATATTCTCTTATTAATAATAGCCACAATTAATTTGAAAAAGATCATTTAATCATCGTATAAATATAAAATTAAGAACAATATAAAGTATTTAAATATTACAATTTTATCATATAATAAATAAAAATAACATCACAAAAACAAATAAAAAGAATAATAAATATCTATAACTCTCTAACAATTATAATCTACAACAAGAGTTTGTGTAGAGGAAACAACCAACTAAAAGTAAAACTTGAAACACAAACATTTACAATTATTTTTGCATCACATATATAGAATTTAACATATACACTAAACATAAGTGAAATTAAAAGAAGAAAAATAAAAATCTAGAACTTCATTCAATCGAATACTCATTCAAATCGCATTGACCCCAATTCTCATTCAGTACAAAATCTTCATCATTGAGAGGAGTCTCATCTTCACCATCATTCAAATTCGTTGCACCAAATAACATGTAAATACTGTCTCATCTAAGATTATCTTTTAAGTCACTCTCATTTATCAAACTCAGTTCTTTAAAAACCCAATTTACCAAAAGATCAATATGATCAAGGCAAATTTGATCTACAAAACTACATGTTCTATTAAGAGTCCTTGTAAACAATAAAATTAAATTATAAGAAATTATAGCCAACTTAATAATAATAATAACATACCTTTCCCGAAGCTTTAAATTGTATTGATTAAAGACTTAAGTCATTTAATCTTTTTTGCTCTAATATATTCCTTTTCTTAGAATTGTTGAGTTCAAATGTGCTACAATTCCTTTCACATCTTATTGCACTCACACATTGATTAGAATTTGAATTGCAAACCTTTGTAATTTTAGAACACCACTTCAGAATTGATCTCACCAAGCAATTGTAAAGCAAAGAAAGTAATATTATAAGCAAAATAAATTAATGATTAATTTTCAACAAATGACAAAAGTATAAAAAATATATATTTAGATTAAGTTTGTTTCTTTGACGTATAGCAATTGACATCTTGAAATAAATAAAAACATCTTTATAAATCTTCATTTGTAAGCTTAGGAGATCTTGCATCATCTCATGGGCAACAATTGTTGTAATAGTTAATAGCATTCCCTTATTAGCTTCAACTTTCTTTGTAAAACTTGGTCTAAAGTAGATACTAGGATTCAAAATTGCTCCAACTGCAAACAACAGAGAGTAAAGTTATTCTTCTCATCTCTCATTGATGATTATAAGATAAAGTAGAATAATTATTTTTTAGATTAGCCTTCCTTGCATCCTTCGCCCTATCTATGGCATCATAAAATAACTCATTGTTGCCTTCTCATTACTATCACCTAGACAAAGTACCCTCACCAAGGGCTTACAAACTTGAATGACAAATTGACATTGATACCAAAATTTATTATCTTCAAGCATAATTCTAGAAACTTCTAATCCAATATTATGCCTATCATATTAAGATGTAACCCACTTATCACTTGTAAACATTTTCTCTGCTCTTTCTTCACTAGAATAAAACACTAAAGTGATAAGAAATTAGTTGCAAATCTTATAATAACAAAACGACACAAATTCCTATCATTTGTGAAATCCTTCCTCATTAAATTGAGGACATATGCTCGATTGTAGATGAACTTGGTTACCTTTTGTCTTTCTTTACAATCTCATCAATAATAAAAAAAATATCTAGCATCTACTATATTTTTCAACATCAGGTCAATGCAATATGCAATATAAGGAGTTCAAAAAAAGAATTATTTATACTTTGCAAGCTTTTACAATTGCTTTATAAGTAGAATAATTATTAATAATGGACTGAATAATATTTTCTAGCCCAACTTCATTCAAAACTTCTTCAAATATCTTAAATAGACTATCAACATTCCTAACAAGGTTAGATGTATTAATAGACTTCAAAAATATTGTTCCCTTTGCAAAATAAACAAAAAATTAATAATAGGTTCTTGTTTTCTATCTGTCTATCCATCACACATTATTGAACATTTAAAAGTAGCTCGTCATTTTTCTTTTATCCAAATAACTTTTTATTTCATAAACAAAGCTATTTAGAAGTTTACCTTTGTAGTCATTAATTGAAGGAGCCTTGTATCCTGAACCGTAAGAGGCAATAACATCTATTGTAGATTGATAATAATAAGACTAGACAACATTGAATACTATATCTGAATCATACCATCATTTAGTCATTGTCATATCCACATCATGAGCAGCTTCTTTAGATTATAAGGTAATAAGTATTGAAGGTTAAGTTTTAGGAGTTGTTTGTGGTGCAAAAAAATTAAACACCTGTCTTTTTTTTTCCCCTAACATAAGATGCAACTTTCTCTTCTTGTTGGGTATGAATACTGGCACCTTCAACATTCCAACTATCATCTTGACCACTAACAAAGGAACTTCCACTACCAATTTCGTAATATAATCTTTTCCTTCTATCTTTCTCGTGCTGATACTTTTCAAGCAAAGTCTTCATTTGCTATTTCACATTATGATTCTTTTTTTTTACAAGGCTCCACATCACCTTTGACTCCAGTTAAATACTTCTTTAATTTGGTAATTTCTCTACCTTTCAAATACTTGTTACAAAAAGAAAAACAAATGGTATGGTTCTTCATTCTGGGAACTAATCCAGCATGAGTCTAAGCTGGATCATTGAATCTTCCTGAAGTGGTTGAATTATTAAGAGTACATGAACTTCCTTCCATTTATTTATAAAAATAAATAAAGACATATATCAAAATTAACTTAATGACTTCATACCAAAATAATTTTGTGTGAAAAAAATGAAGAAATAAATCAATAATAGTTTCTCAATAACCTATGTTTCTTTATAAATCCAAACATCAAGTATATACTTTGATTGTTAAGCTTTCACAACTATAACTCATGTTGTTTGATTACATAATTTAAACATAAGATTACAACTATAAACTATTTTTTGTAATTATATAATTCAAAAATAAACTCATAACTATAACCTATTTGTATGATTATATAATTCAATCATAAATTCACAAGTTGCCACTATAACTCATTTTGTGCTATTACATAATTCAATTATAAACTTACATCTATGATTCAATTTGTGTAATAACATAATTTAACCATAAACTCTTACCTATAACTTATTATGTAATTTAACCATAAACTCTTATCTATAACTTATTTTGTATAATTATTGATTAGTTGATTAAATAATCTAGGAATAAAGATAAACTCACAACTATAATTTAATTTCTATAATTGCTAATCATATAATTCAACTATAAATTAACTAATTTATTTTTATGATTACAAAATCTAATTTATAATATATAACCCAATTTATAATAAATACTAACTTTTCATTCAAATTTCAATGTATCTCAATCTCAAACTTCAAACAAAAAAATTTCAAACAAAAAATGAATAACCTTAAACTCAAATTCATATTCTAAGTCAAAATTCTAGTTCCCAATCATTATAGAAAGTCAAAAACATAACCAATTCTAATTTCCAAGTAAACACTAAGATAATTTTTATGAATGACACAAATTCAAACTTTCATTTCACTATTCCACAATCACAAATTCATAATTCACAAGCCATCCATGATAATAGTTGATACATGACATCCACAAGTCAACAAATCCACAAGCCTACAACACAAGCAATCCACACACACACACATAGTTGTCCACAATCCACACATACACACACACAAAAAAGTAAAATGCAACCTTGACTTAAGCTCACAAGTGATTAATGACAAGTCACAAGTCACAACCAATTTTACAACATAACACAACACAACACAAGAGGGAATCGACTAAGGGTGACTGACGGTTGGCGATGACTGGCAAGTGATTGTTGACTGGTGTAACTGGTGGTTGCCGGTGACAAGCGGTGATTGGTGATAATCGTGAGGCGACAAGCTTAGGAGAGGTGCTAGCGCCTAGTTGGCGAGTTATAGACTGCGATAGGTAGCAACTAACAGAGGAGAGGAGTTGGCTAGCGAGTGGCAAGCTGCAAGCTATATTGCAGCACTAAAGGGTGGGGAATTGTGGCACAAGGGGACGAGAGTTGACTAGCGACTGGCAAGCTGCAAGCTGTATTACGTTATCGATCGGTATTTGGTCGATAAATACTGGCTAATACAAAATCCTTCAGTCTCCTACCTTTTTTGCCCCGTATAGTACCTATTGGCTGGTACCGGCCGATACAATGCAAAATTCAAAACCTTGTTCTTGATTACTAAGAAACAATTCTCCTTATAATGTTCATCAAGTAACCTAACGAGGACTTTTTAGAGTTTACATCTTTATCCATATCTGCATTTGTATGAATAATAATTCTCCTTATAAGGTTCATCAAGTAACCTAACAAGGACTTTTTAGAGTTTACGTCTTTATCCATATCTGCATTTGTATATTCGTCTAACGTGTATTTTTTTTACCAAAATATAACCATAGTTTAAAAGTACCTCTAAGATATCTAATTAGTCATTTTGCTATTTCTCAATGCTCTTTTCTTAGAGAATCGACTCTCAACATCAATTGTGTGTGTAATATCTAGTCTCACATACAAAACATCAAATATCAAGCTATTAACAATTGATGAGTAGGGAATCTTCTATGTCTCAAATTTTCATTTTTGCATTCATAGGAAACTATTAAGAACTCAATTTGAAATGACCAATAAATAAAGTATTAAAAGGTTTACAATTGCCTATATTGAAGTGAGCCAACAATGTCTCATGTATTTCTCTTAAAATACCCGAATCTCCTAGCTTATTATTAGTGTCTACAATAATTTGGTTCCTTAATTCTTTTAGTTAATAGATTGAGGAGCAAGACTTGTTTGTCCTTGTAAGAATTTGAGTCTTCCAAGTTGACATCATTTTCCTTAGTTACTTTTTGTTTCTCCATTATTGAAGTTTCATAAGAGGACCTTGAGATATTTTATTCCTTCTGGAGCCATCTTTTGCCTGTACCTTTTGGGGAACATAAATTATGAAAATGGAGTCTTTTACAAGATTTCCAAACTTATCAAGTTTTAAGATCCTAATGGTTTCAGGAAGCTCCTTGCACATGTCAATTTCCACACAAACATGTACGCATCCTATTTGCCTTATGTTAGTAGTGTTTTCATCCAATGTGAGAAGCTTATCAAGTTTACAAGCCAAACGGTTTAATACTTCTGAGGACTTAGGATCCTATAGAAGTTCACCTAAATTGGAACTCTAATCTTGAAGGTCTTTTCCAAGGGAGATTTGGTCTCTAGTTTTGAATGAACAAGGGTTTGCCTTAGATATGCCAATGACCACCCTCTAATATCTTCTTTACTTTGAGCTTAGAGGAGAACTTGAAGATAAAGAAATCATCTTCACTTATTAGCATTTTCCTTATTCCATGCTTTCTCTTGTTAGTATTGGCCCAACTCTAAACATGGGGAAAATAAAGTCTTTTCTCTATAAAGAAGCTAACTAGGGCATTTTGTCACTTCTTGGAACCTATATTGAGGACTTTCAAAAGGTGGGGAGATGATACTAGAACTAGTAGAGGAGGGAATAAAACTCTTTCCTAGTTTTTGTTGCTCCTATTTGTTTCTCTCGTACGTACTCTCTCTTCTTTGGTGGATTCTCTTACCGTGAAAAGTACGTTAATTTCATAACAATGGCGTGACTTTCTTCCTCAATGTTTTGTGTTTTTTAAATGTTACTCGTTTGCAACTCGAGTGCCTTAAGGAACTTCACGACAAATGTGAATGACACCTTTTCTTGAATATATAACAACTACAATGACATTAGGAATAGTTCTGATTGCATCTTATACCAGACATAGAATTGAACAAAATTGAATGAAGTATTAGCATGTAGAGGAACGCTGAGGAGATGGCAAGCTGTAAAAGTTGCAGTAGAGACCAAAATAGGAGAAGACTAGAAAAGAAAGCTATTATATCCCTTTTGTGATAGCATGCAGGAAACCATTGATGCTCTTCATTCCTCAAATTCTCTATTATTAGGAAATGGGCTTCCCAAGTGCACAATTTGAACATCTTCCTATTAACTAGAGCCTCGGTACTAGCACCTCTAGTCCTGGTGTTAACATTCCATCCTCTCCTCAGCCCATACCGACTAAGCCCATTAAAATGTATACCTGTAGAAACAAGTTGGGATAGGGGGGGTGTGAAAGCTGCCATGTAGGCAAGTTTGTTAGGAAGGAGTGAGGTAGTTATGGAGAGAGAATGTAAGGAGGAGAATATTAGCAGGGGAATGAGTGGAGAACTATAACAATTTTCTATCTGTATTGTTAGGAAATAGGCCTGGACTGACCAGGAGGGGGAGCATTGCTCCAGCAGATTCTGTCTAT
>JAOSBL010000001.1:9846698-9857861 GCA_027568915.1 Erythroxylum roraimae | reverse complement strand
ACCAGGAGGGGGAGCATTGCTCCAGCAGATTCTGTCTATCTTACTATCGATATACTATCAATACAAACAATCTCTATAGAGATTCCTAACACCTGAGCAGCCATGAGTCTACTCTGAAACTTATGTCGTAACTTTGCAAGTGGACTTTTGCACATGACAGTGATTATTATAACCACTAAGGATGCAAATGTTCAAAGTCCTAGTGCATTAAAGAGAATTGCCAAAGATAAGCAGAACTGGAGGCTTGTTATCCATGTGTCTAACGAAGCCAGTACAATAAGGCTTCAATTTTATAAGCTCTTTGTTTCCGAATGTGATGTATTGTATCCTAACGCTGCAATTTACGAACACTTTCCCAAAACACGTATATATCGTAAGATCACAAAGTCTAGGCAAGTGTTGGAGAAATAAACAGAAGGATTTTTATTTTATTTTTTAAATTAATCATTTTAGTTTTTTTAAAAATAATTTTCTGATATGAAAATGTGTCCATAGAGAGTATAATGACAAGCTATTTTTATAAAAAATTAAAAATTTTATTAAAGTTAACTAAAATATGGAACAGGACTTAGTATCAAAGTTATATAAATTTATTTATGATTAGTAAAAATAAAATAAAATATTATATTTTAATATTTCACATAAATAATTATTTTAGTTTATAAAATAGCTAGATTAAAGATAAAGATTTGGCAGTTTGAAGTATTAAAAGATTATTATAATGAATAATTATAACAAGATTTTCTTTTATAATTTCTTTTGAAGTATTAATGTGAGGGGGCTGGCAGAGGAGGTCGTTGGGGTAGAGGATTCCGAATAATGCCCAAGGTAAAATGGACTTTGAGAGTTCTGTTTCGGCCTCTGCTGGTGTCACCGCGATGAAGCGGGGAAGTGGGATGTGTGGAAGAAAAAGGCCTACAGGAGATCCAAAATACAAGCTTTTTAGTTTTTAGTACAATTTCTCAAATTTGTTTTTTCCAAATCCCTAAAATTCAATTTCTTGTACTACCATCTTAACGAAAACCAGAAAACTGCTAAAGCTTTTATCTTTTGAATACGAAGATGGAATTTCATATATGAAACTATTTTACCATCTCATTGCAGAATAAGGGCATATAAAACTTTTTTATTAGGAAGTCGCAATATGCATGTAAAATTAATTAAATTTATGACTCCTTTTTTCTTGTATTGCATATCCAAAATATTTAGCAGTTGCAAGGCCGAATTCTGGGATGGGGATGCCCATTTCATTTTCATTGTTTGCAGTCTGTATAAGTAAGTTAGAACATGGAACCTGCAGTGAAAACTGAGACTTGTCTAATTCTGAAACAAGCAAAATTTTCATGTTACTTGCATCAGGGCTCTTTGTGTACAAACTATCTAGTACATGTAGCTTATTAGTGAACCAAAAAGCTGCTAAGCATGCACCATACACTTCCAATCTTTTAGTGGATTAGAAATACTACAGGCAGTACTAGATACACCGTAGATACTGATATAGTTTTCTTCTACATTTAGCCTTCTCTTCCTCATCCGCGTGCATAGTTCTTACTTAGGGCGGGATGCTGTGTCAATAGGCCCTACTTGTCTTGCTAGCTGAACATTAACGCCAAGAAATAAGAAGATTGGATGGGAACTTAAGAATTATAAGTTATATGCATACAGAGGCACCTGAAAATAGGCTTCAAGCTTCCTTTTGAGGGTTGCATATTCTTTCTTGAGTTGCTGAAATGACCTCATGCACCTGCTTGTTTCCATGCATGGAAATAAAACCACATCAAGAAGTTGATTAGTTTAACTGGTTGCATGGATATTCCCTGTCAATTTGTTTCATAACCAAATATGATTTCAAGCAAATCAAGTTGAAGGTTGATGTCATTACCCTTCTCCATTTCCTGCCCCGCAATATTCCCTGAAGAGAGTGCACTCAGCTTTCACCTTTTTGGCTCCAATGCTACGAAAGATAGAAGAGATTGTTGTTGGTAAAGCCAACAAAGAATATACTTGATAATAAATTTTAAAAAATAC
Source organism: Erythroxylum roraimae (assembly GCA_027568915.1). Taxonomy (NCBI): domain Eukaryota; kingdom Viridiplantae; phylum Streptophyta; class Magnoliopsida; order Malpighiales; family Erythroxylaceae; genus Erythroxylum; species Erythroxylum roraimae. The sequence continues at coordinate 9,855,833 of JAOSBL010000001.1, read as the reverse complement.
CAATAATATAATATTCTACTCCACATTCCATATATTAGTTTACCTTGAGCTACTTCCCTTGAACTGATGCATGTAGCTGTCCAACTTGTTAAAATCAAAAGCGGTCTTCTCTCTGCGTAAACAAAATGTTTTTTTTAACTCAATCTGATCACCAACAACATGACAAGTAGAGGAAAAAAAAAGTTGGAACTAACAATGCTTGCTCTATATTATAGATTAATCTAGCTGAATCTCTGTAGTGCAATGTGACAACTTCCTCCACAAAGTTGGGGTTGGCATCATCTTGGAGCTCCTCAAGCTGGATAAATTGTTCATCAAGATACCCCTGGAGTAACTCACCATTCAAGTTTCAATCTTAGCTCAAGTAAAAGATGAAAACTAAAGAGGAAACAACACTGTATGTAAGGTTGCAACAGCAAGCAAGCATATATCTCAAGCTTGTCATAATCCATGGCATTTTATAAATGTTTGAAGGTGATTTTCCATAAGTAAAAGTCCTAACAAGCTAGTGAATGTAACTATTCCAATTACTCGGATAATTTCACCAAAGGGGACTTTGGGGAAGAAGAAATTGACTGTGGAGAAGAAGAAATTGATGAGGTAATTGTGCTCTGATCTGTGAAGACTCAACTTGTTGATACCTTGTTAATGCAAGAAGTCCAAGACTTAGAATTTTTATGCTAAGAAGTTGCCCATTCAAAGTGAAGTCACCACCTTGATGATTTAAGAATTGAGTCGAATTTTTTCTGCTAAGAAATTGTACTTGCAAAGTGGAATCGTCAACTTGATGGTTAAAACTTGAGTGTAATTTTTTTGCTAAGAAACTGTACTTTCAAAGTGGAATCACCATCTCGATGATTAAGAATTGAGTTTCCTCACTGGAATCATGTACAAGTATAAATGTGAACACAGAAGACCCCCCTCTATATGCAAATCGAGAGCATTTCTTCAATTTATGTTGAAAGAAGGTAGTAAGGGGCCATAGACATAGAAAAGAAAAAAAGAAACTTGGATTTGAAAGAAAATATAAAAAGCTCACAAAAATGAGTGAGAAGGTAAGAACCTGATCGAATAGAGACTGCCTTGTAAGAACAAGCTGCCTGTGCAAATGGCTTCTCTCCATTTGGTGGAAGAATGTTGGATAAAGCAAGGAAAAGTGGCGAGAGAATAAGAAAGAAATAGAACACTCCAAAGGCTTGAATGATAATTTATGTGGGAATGGTCCTTATATAGTGGAGAAAAGAGAGGTGAGCACCCTGTGTGACAACTTTGTACCAAGGGTGCCGCAGTAAAAAACATGTGGACAGGTAAGTTCCCTCAAGATTTAGTAAAGTCTTTTACATTTACGAATATAGGTGGCATTCCTGTTCTATTATAAAAGAGCAAAGTTGAATTGAGTAAATATCAAAATAGTTTTTTCTTACAATCCTACATTTGCTTTTTATGAGAAAGACGTATCAACAACTGAAAAAAAAAAATAATGTTATTCATTATTTCTTCATCAGCCAAATCTCAAACCAAAAATGTTTCTATGTTCTACAATTTATCTCATAGTTGTAACCAAGTTCATCAAATGTGTGCACATAGAATATCCCCTTCTAACTTCTGCTTCGCACCCATTGGCTAAATATGTTTATTTATAAAAATCTGATAATATCCAATTATTATAAAACCTTATTAATGTAGCCAACCAATCAATTAGTAGTCTGAGCTCAAAACTAAGGAAAATAGAAACATATAAACTCAAAAAAAAAAAGGAAAAACAACATCCAAATATAATTAAAAGAAACTTGAAACAGCCACAGGTGGATTGCAGAGAGCCGCTGATGCTCTGGAAAGACAATCTGTACGGACATAGCTTTTAGGGTCTAATCAGATTCTAATAAATTAACATTTCTCCAAATCTATATCCTTATTATATTATTTACGCGGATCACAAGTCATATCCGATTAAAAGATAATACTATCGTATAAATTTAAGTTTCACTTCGAGAGCAATTAGTATACTAATTATGCATTCAAGTACTGACCATTAATTGTCACAGGCTCCTTCCTCACCAAAAGAACGGCAAAATGACGATGGAACCATGAAAATATAGAGAGCTCACAATCGAACAGAGTAGGATCGCATACGACTATATGATGTAAAAAAGCACTTGATTTCACATCAAGTGCTATGATGGGACAACCAACGTTAGATATTTTTTTCCATAAGTCAACCCCTTGATACACTCCTCAGTTTTCACATCGCTAGCTTCTCCACTGGGTCACCTGCAGGAAAGGATGTCGGGCAGAGCTCACGTGGCCCAATGCATAACATTGTCTGTAGTGTTAAAGTTCATTGAAACAAAGTTATTACTAAACTTTGATTAGCTTAGCTTAGTTTAGTTTGAGTTCCGTTGAATTTGTTCATGTACATAGAAACATTTTCACTTCATCTTATATTTATACATCTTTTATATGACTTTCTTCAACAATTTGTAGAGGAACAGGAACATCTTCAAATCCTTTAGGAAGGAATGATATTATAGTATTTTAATCACGTACACTGCAAGGTGAAGAGGTGCAGGAGAAGAACTTGGAGAGCATTGGCTATTGTAATCAAAAGCTGTTCCTCACTCAAATGGCCAATGTTGAAGTACAGGAATACATATTAAGCAACAAAGATTCTTGTCATAAAACAAGGATCAGTGTTACGGTAATTAGCAGAGATGTAACGTGGGTGGAGAATATTAACAAGAGAGCACAAAGCAACAGGAGGAGAATCACAAAGTGACCAACAGAAACAGAAGAAAAATTACAAAATACTTCAACAATAGGAAAAATCCCAAAAATGATTGGCATCAGAACTTAAGATTGCAGGCAGTGGTCCTTGTCATGCCTTTCCCTATGCAAAATTAGAAATAAGTTAAAAGGGAAAGAAGTGTTGAAGAAGAGATTCTCTCTTTATTCCTCTGCCACAGCCAAGTGAAAGCAGAAGAGATGTTTTACAGCACCAATGTGGCCATCACAAACACATTATGTTCTTTTAGTTTTCGGCAAATGTGCGGTCACACTCACATCTGCTCCTTTGCTGGAAGAGTTAAAAATATAAATTGAAGGGTTGTGGGTAGTGAGGGATCAGAATATGACTTTGGTTAATTTCTGGCACAGATTGTGATTCTCTTTTCCCATCACTGTCTCCTATGTTGATAAGAATCCCACTCCCCCACCTAGTAGTAGTATTCAGCTTGCTTCTGCATCCAAGTTGATTTTTTTCATCAAATCATTATAAGAGTTTTACATCAGCATATCTGTTAGGAAAAGTTTAGTGTGTAATTCTGCTGTTACTTTTCCCAGCCAAAAGATGAAGTTGGCAAGATTTGCTGTCTTGTTAAGTAGGTCTCAACAGTGAAAAAGGTACACAAGTTGGAAACGAATAAGGCTTTGATCTACAAAGCTGCCACTGTAATTTTTTTTTTAATTTACATTAGGTATTTCAGCTTAGCCAGACTAATCCTAAGCCCTAAGACCCCACCCCATGAGCCTTAGAGGAGGTAAATCTGGAACCCCAAGATCCCTCAGGCTCCTACGTAGCCTGCAAACTTCTGCGCACAAGGAGCCGTCACATACTTGATTGGTCGACTGCTGATTGATCACTGGCTACCCTGTTCAGCATCAGGTTCCCAGCAGCCCTCGGGTTCCCTAGTAGCTTCAACTCCCACCCTGCCGCTGGAAGCGAAGCGTCTGTAATTGATCCGATCAAGGAGTGTTTACCTAGGGGGCTAGAGGATTATCAACTAGGAAAATATCCCATTTTCCCTCCTTTGGCATAACTTGAACTTAAGACCTCTTGTAAGGGAGAGCCTTAAGTGAAGAGTGTATACCAGTTAAGTCACTCCTTGTTGTCGCTGCCACTGTATTATTTCTTAGGGTAGTTGTTGGGTTCAAATATTAACTGTGATTGTTTGAGTTCTTTTGCTCTAGTTTACTTCCATCGATATACCATATAACTTTATGTGTAATATTGGTTCAGCAAAATTCTAATGGTTATAATGTTCATACACGAACCTTGTGACTCCCTACACAATGAGATAAGAACTAGTGTTATTATTCAGTATGAACTTTATTATTTCGTTCTAGACAAAAAGGAAGAACTGGCTATGGCTATAGAACAAATAATCAGGCTATTTTCGGGAGGAACCTACCTCATGATTCAGCTTACAATTTAGTCGAGTGAAATTTTTTCTAGCAAAAGAGAAGTACCATGAGAAACTATAATGTAAACCAAGAGATACAAGTAAATACATAAAAAGTATTGCGTGAATAAAAAGATGGTTTAAGGGGTACTATTGCAGTGACAGTCTCATGCAATAAAAGTAGATTGAAACCTGAAAGAATTGGCTGCTAGACCGGACCTTCTCGAAAAAATATCAGCAATTCGCTGATAAGGAATTAGAAGATGCGAATAATACAGAATTGTGGGCACTGATGTAATCATATAGCAGTAAGCTCCAAGGGAAGGGACGAGTTTCTTTCTCACTAATCTTTTCAGAGTTATTCCCTTTGCAGCATCAATTCTGCTCATCTTCACAAGAATATCACATTATTGAAAGCAGCTGCCTCCTTCTATTCCACTATAAACAGCTTTTGCTTATCCCCCAAAATAACCGTGAAACCATCCAATAAATGATCACCGGACACACAAGTATTCGTGTTGCCACATCAACAAAAAGCAAATGTACTAAATGCTGTAAACTTTCTGGGGGAGAACCATTTAGTGTTGATAACTACTGGATACACCTGATGGTGTAGGATGCAACATTTTGATATCAACTGTTAGAGAATTCATGAGTTGGACATACATAAGGTTTAGGATGCAATATTTCATATCAACTGTTAGAGGATTCTTAAGTAAACTTGTGCTGTTTTTTTTTTTTTAATGAATAATGGTGTAAAGCTCCTCTTTACAACTCCATCTAGAACATTTACAATAGCTGTTACAGATGTTAAGGGAATAACAATTGTTTCTTAAGAGATATAAGTATTCTTTTGGAGCAAAAAGGGTGGAGTATTTGAGACATTTGTATCAGCTAAAAGAGCTTCAACAGATCCTCAAAGATTAAAATAGTTCAATAGTGTCCAATTCTAAGGACTTCCAAACAACTTAAGGGATTTTTGTACTAGAAGAAAAATGAAGTTTAATGACGAAAATTACTGACAGAATATCTACACATTCCTTCGGAAAACTTAGTTAGTGACGGAATTTACCGACGGACCAAGGTGTCAGAGATACAGTTGTCGGTAATAATTTGCGACGAACCACAGAATGTCCGTCGCAAATTTACCGGCAAAAATTTTGTGTAATCGTAGGTGAATATCCCGACGGTTATTCTGTGTTGTCTTCAGTAAGTAAAGTTACCGATGGAAAAGATATGTCTGTTGGCAAACTTATCGATAGTTTTGGTTATTCCGTCGGTAAATTAATGTTGTCATTTCCAATGGTTATTAGTTTTCTGTCGATAAATTGAATAAATTTTACCGACGAACTTTGTTTTCTGTCAGTAAATTTACTAAAAACTATTTTTTAAAATTTCCCTACATTAAATTTTATTTGATGATGTTATGGTTGATGTATAATTTAAACAGTTATGAGTTATCTGTTGATAATATTATGATTTGTTTCATCATTTAATTTGTTAAAACAAAGAGTTGATTGATAATATAAAGTAAAAATTATCTTAATTGATAATAAAAAATTATTTTGTACATAATAAGTATTTATAATTCATACAAAATGACTACAAGTATACTATTCATTTGGTGACCGCGGATGTTCTGATTGTTGCGATGAGGTGTTACGCCTCCCCTTCAACTCATCCACCTTATTATGGAGCTAAGCTATGTACTCCATCAACTGTTGCAACTAAGTTGCCAATGTCTGTATTGTGCTCTGAAGCTCATGGAGTTCATTGGGTGCGGACCACCTATTAGATGTTATTGTACTGAATGTGGAGGATTGCGAATAATATGTGTTCGCAAATGAACCTAAGCCAAATATCCTTCCACAACGGTCCCTACCACCCACTGCATGAAGATAGGTTTGAGTCTCATCAACATCTTCAGACTGCTAAGACTGTCGTTGAATGTTTTCTTGTATTTGGTCCTATCATAAGGCAATGTTTATGTTAGTAAGTGACAATTATTAAGCATTAATATTAAAGTATAAATTTCACATACATTTAGTTCTCTATATCGGGTGTTAACGAAGGTCATTCCGTCATGCTTCTTAGTGTGAGTGTGCAAAAAGAGTTGACGGGGTGTAGGCTTCATGCCCATAGACTTTTCCTACATCAGAATAAAATGTTATAAGTGAACTACAATTTATAACATTATCATTCTTCATAATATACATATTTTCATTCAAAAATTCACACATCAAATTAAATTTAAATACATCAAAGTAAAAAAATTAGAATATAAATGTAAAGTGTAGATACTTATAAGTCTCTTTGTATGCTCGCAGTGGGTAATAGATCCTCTAGTATGTGCGGGAAAACTATCTCCTCCCGGTCCTCCACGTCTGTTGGTAAAATTATGCTCTAAAATGAACATTGCCTCAGATGATGTCCAATACTTCTGCCAACGACTCCATATTTCTTCAAAAATATAAGGCGGTCGAACACCAGTCTTGTGTATCGCACCAACAAAGTCTCAATAACGTGTACGTGCTCGTCTCTCCAATACTTTATAAATGGTCGTGTCAAATTCAGAATCCCAAAAAAATTCTTTCTGAAATAAAAGGAAAAATATACGATAATTATTTATAATGTAATAATATTTATCTAATAAATGTATAAAAATCAATTTAAAAACAAAAAATAGTTTTTTTTTACCTCGAACTCCTAATAGTAAAATTCTGTTATCGCTTGAGAGATATTATTCCATATATAACCCTCAACATCAATCCTCTCCTTGAATTTTGATATCATGTTTCTTGAGCATGGTCCAGACGGAATCAACCTAATATTAAAACAATTAATTTTATACCTTTTTAAATTTAAACCTATAACTTAATTATAAATATATAATGTTTCATGTATTTTTACTTACAGATTGTTGACAATTGTGATGTAAGTTCTTCCATCAGCTCCCTTAGCTTTAGGCTAAAGGTCGCCTCCTTCATCCGCATCGTTTATCCCTGATATCTCTGTCGGTATAGGGGTGGTGGATGATGTAGTAGTAGGTACGAAAGGTAATGCCTCATCTGTAAGTGTAGTAGTAGTTGGAGGTACAACATCTGATTTAGTTACAGCTGTAGAATGTGATGCTTCACCTGGACAGTAACTGGCTCCAAATCGTTGTCTGAACCTTGGTCGCATTATATACTGTTTTCTCTTTGGTGGCATATTTCAACCTAAAATTCATATCGCATCCTTTGAATTAATATTTCCCATTTTCATCATTACCATTATCCTTATTTTGATTACATGCTTCTTGATTGAAATTAAGAACCAAGATCATCTATCTTAGTGTGTTTATGCTACTCTTACGACAATTCTGCCAAAATTAATCAACAAACAAACATCAATTCTCTTAAGGAAACTAAGAAAAAGTGAATTACACTAGACCTCATGTGTCCATGCAAAAGCTGGTGGTTGAGAATAAATTCTAACATTGGTGACTGTAAGCCTACTAAAAATATGTAGGCATGTGGTAGTATGGAGGTTTTAGATGAGATAGTTGAAAAGTTGGTCGCTTATCAGATCAGCATTCCTCCATTATCATTTGGATGGGAAGTTAAAAAAAAAGTTCTGGTGACATTTCAACAGTTTCGATCCAATGCAAGGAGACCAATATATGCAAGCTTATGGATAACTAATTGATTTCCTCTCTATGATCCAAAATCTCAATCTCTAGATTTACCTTAGATTTAATATCTCTATTGTATGTGTACCACTAATTATGAGCCTTTGGGTAACAAGTGGAATCAAAATTTTCCAGCCTGAGGACTAATGGAAGAACAATTTGATAGTCCGAAAGCATCTTCTTGGTCGTATATATAATTCAATCATTTAACCAAGCCAATTAGAAACGATAAAATGTACGAGTTGAAAATAACAGGTACGAAATAGTTGTACGTTTTCATTCTATAAGTACAACTATAGGAATAGGTTCCTTCTAAAAAGATGTACACGTAGAATGGATGGCTGCAAGTCTGTTTGTTAGAATAATCACTTCTAATGTTGCTTCTAGATTTGAAGGAAAAGGTCTTGAAAAACAAGACAGTGAAGCTGGTTAAAGTCTTATGGAAGAACCATGCAAGAGAAGAGGCAACATGGGAGCCTTTGGAAGCAATGAAGAAGAAGTATCTACACATCATAGTAGACTCAGGTAAGAATTTTGAGGACAAAATTCTTTAAGGGGAGGAGAATTGTTGGACCCCGAATTTTTTATTTTTTATTTGTTTAATTATTTATTTATGATTTGTTTGTTTATTTATTTATTTTTAGAATTGAGTCCATTATTTTAGTGGGCATAATATGAAATTAGAAATTAGAATGAAAATATTATGATTAAATTAGAGTATAGTATGGTATTTAAATAGCCTAAGGAGTAAGTAGTATTTTGACTAAATGAAGGAGGGGTAATTTTGGAAGAACAAGAAAAATGTTGTTTTGAATAAGAAAGGAGAGAAGAGAGAATCATAAGATGCAAAAGAAGAGAAGAAAAAAATGTAGAGAAGAAAGAAAGAAGAAGAAATCATAGGAAGCTAGGGAGGAAGAATAAAGAAGGAGATTTGGGCTAAGTTTAAGGTAGTGGTGAAAGCAATACTGTGGACTCGTCGCTGGCGGTATCCGAAACTAGTGTCGATGTCTATGTGTGTGTTGTGATGGTGTAAATGGTAAAGGGTGTGATCGATGGAGGAGATGGTGATGAAGACGATGGTGTGTGATGTTTTCGGCGTAGGGTTTCAGTGTGAACGATGGTGTGGCTCTCTCGAACCCCCTCGAATGACCTAATTCGGCAATATTTAAGGAAAGCGAAGCGGGCCGGGTTGGAATAGTAGAGAATTTTTCCATTTTTGGTCCGGATATCCGACATACGTCGCGACGTCTAAATTAATTTCTCGTCGCGTCGTCTGGAATGGCTGGC
>JAOSBL010000001.1:9772347-9784428 GCA_027568915.1 Erythroxylum roraimae | reverse complement strand
AGCTGTAGCGAAGGAGTCGGTAATATCACTATCTTATTGATGTTTATTATTATCCTTATACCATATCATGTATAGATTGGCATGATGATTTGGATATATTGCTTCTGCTAAAAATAAGATTTCTAAAAAGTTTTGAAATCTACTGGTTCTCCAAATATGACATGCTTTCTTTTTTCAATCTAACAGAAAAACATACGACAGAGGGATCAGGGACTAGATGGAAGCTAGTAGCAAAAGGTATGGGCTCTTCTTCATCTACATCAGTACCCAAAGCAATGAAAATCACACACTGCTCAGAGATTTAGAAAAACTGAGAGAGCTTTCTTCTTCTTCTATTATGCAGGTTTGAAATTATGGGTTTTCTATTTTAGTGATAGGATTGATTAGTATATGTTTATGCTCTAGTTTGCTAATCTAGAATTGGTTGTGCTTATGGTAGGATGATCATTTTCTAAAGGGCCTTTTGGTTTAGTAGATATGTATATGCTCGATGTTGTGGTTTTTTTGTAGTCATAAGGAATGATTTTGTAGGGTTTCCTCATGCTTTCATGTAAGGTTATTCCTTTTGGTTTAGAAAAGAGATTTATATCTTGGCAATCTCTTGACTTGTACATAAATTTAATTATTTTATAAAAATTTCTGAATTATGAAAAAAAAGTATTGAGTCATCACACATTATGTATATTCACACAATTAGAAAGCACTTCCAATACAATCCCAATTATCAAACTCCTCAGACAATTGATGGTTCGGAATTATCACAGTATTAGAATCAGATAACAGTGAAATAATGCATAAGTATGAATTCATTTTCTTATGCCCAAATTGAACACATTCATTCTCACTTGAACAAACTCAATATACTTTATAAATATAAGCATTTACGTCAATATATCAATAGAACATTAAGTCATTACATAACACATATAATCACTTAAGTTCCCAATTCACAAACATTCATAACTAACACATCTCTTTTATCAGTTAAATCACATTTGTGTTAATAAGTATATTTCATTCCTTAAACAACTAATAAGTTCCAAAATTAGCTAATTTGTTATCTAATAACACCTTCTTTAAGTTATTACTTTAATTAAAAATCCAAATCTTATTCAACCTTTAACTAACTTATTCCACAACAAATTAAGTTCATTTTCAAGCTTATTTAAGTCCATTTAAACCATTATTAAGTACCTTAACCTTATATAGTCCAATAACTTTCTAAAACCAACATTTTCTGCTTCCTAAGCACTTCCCCCAACCGTGGCAATGAACCTTATAAATTCCACGATTGTGGGATGAGTGAACCGAAGGTTCACTCACCTTCAACTTCTAAATTGTTTCCAAAACTTGATTTCTTTACTTCCATTTGACACACCTTCACCAAAGACCATCAATTCACTTCAATCCTACCTTATTATGCTTCAATACCACATCAAATTCATGTCCAAACCAATATAAAAATCATTCATTAAGTAACTTATAAATCAATACCTTCCACACTTCAAAACCAAAGTAGAAGTTGTCATACAAAGATCATTTTCCAGCATTCATTTGTCATCATCTTAACTCATATTTCAAGCCAATTCAGTTATCATAAAACTTGTAATAATACAAGCTATCAAGTTAAGTAATCCCTTACCTAATTACCTTCAAGTCCCTTCTTCAAAGAACTAATCAAACTAGCCTTTATGCAACCAAAGCACTTCTGAAATCTAGATAAATGTAAGATGATCTTAACACTAAGATAATAACAACATAGAAGGTAGTAAAAAGTAGCTTTCTTGATGCAGTAACTTACAAGAAATCCAAAAGAAAATGATCCCAAAAACTCCAGAAGTTGAGAGGAAATGAGAGAGTTTCGGTGGAGAGAGGACAAGATGGTGAAGAATGAGCAAAACTGTTGCTCCAACAGAAACTTTCCTCTTCCATTGCTAGGTGTCACCAAATTGTAACAACATGTGTCACTAGGCATGTTCTTCATTTGTCCCACGTTGTAGCTGTCAAATGTCAACAATATAATAAGCCATTTGTCACTCACTTATTGCTACCACTTGTCAATTTACTAACTATGCCATTTGTCAATTCATTAACTATGCCAAATGTCACTAACTCATAGGTTTAGTCATTCTAATTTTCATGTACTAACTTATCTATCACTTGATAATTTTCCTAGTCTAAGTGTACATTTTAGTACCTCAATTATTTAATGGTATCAATTAATTCCAATTCACTAAGTAGGATCCATTAGACCCAAAATTTAAGTCGTATGCAATTCTCAATCAGATCATAAATTTTAACACCTATCACACATGTAATTTCATGAACATGTAACATTCCAACTAGGGTACAATTTGGGGCCTTACAATTCTCTCCCCTTAAAAGAATTTCATCCTCAAAATTCATACCTGATCAAAATAGTTAAGGATACTGAGCCCTTATGGTCTCTTCTGGTTCCCATGTTGCTTCCTCGAGTCCATGGTATTGCTAGAGTACTTTCACCAAAGGTATTTGCTTATTCATGAGTTATCAAACTTCTCTGGCTAAAATAAACACAGGCCTTTCTTCATAAGTCAAATTCGTTTGTACTTGAATTTCTTGCACAAGAATCTTATGTGAATCATCTGACCGATATCTTCTCAACATCGAAGCATGAAACACATAATGTAACTTGGTTAACTGTCTAGGAAGAGCTAACTGATAAGCTATTGGTCCGACTCTCTTAAGGATCTCATAAGAACCAATATATCGTGGGCTGAGCTTACCTTTCTTCCAAACCGAAGTATGTGTTTTCATGGTGACACTTTTAAAAACACCTTATCACCTACTTGATACTCAATATCTTTCTTTTTTAAAGTCAGCATAGGATTTCTGCCTATCATTGACAGCTTTTAACCTTTGCTAGATAACTTCAAAAATTTTCCTTAGTATCTTTCACAATATTAGGCCCGATCATCTTATTTTTACTTAATTCTGTCCGACACATTAGAGTTCTACACTTCCTACCATATAGAGCTTCATATGGTGCCATGCCAATGCTAGTATGATAACTATTGTTATAAGCAAACTCCATCAGTGCAAGATAACTATCCCAACTTCCCAAGAATTCTAACACATAACCCTGAAGCATATGTTCTAGTATCTGAATAACCCGTTCAGATTGTCCATCTGTATGGGGATGGAAAGCGGTATTGAACATGACTTGAGTACCTACAGCCTTTTGCAAACTTTTTTAGAATCTCGAAGTAAATCAAGGATCACGATCATAAATAATAGATATTGGTACCCCAATCAAACTCACTATCTCATTAACATATATATCTGCTAGCTTATCCAAAGCATAATCAGGTCGAACAGGCAAAAAGTGAGCAGACTTAATGAACTTATCCACCCATACAATATCTTGCTTCCTTTGAGTGAGAGGAAGTCCAATGACAAAATCCATGGTAATGTTATCTCATTTCCATTAAGGAATCAAAATAGGTTGTAACAAACCAGATAGAACTTGATGCTCAGCTTTAACTTGCTGACATGTCAAACATTTGGATACATAGTCTATAATATCCCGTTTCATATCGGACCACCAGTATTGCTGCTTCAAATCTTGATACATCTTATTTCCACCATGATGCATAGTAAAGACAATATTATGGGCCTTAAAAAATAACTTTCTCTTCAATTCATCATTCACTGGCACACAATCGATCTTTATAATACAAATCACCATTTCCTTTCACAGAAAAGTCTAATTATTTACCTTCTCGAGTTACCAAGATAAGTTGTTATAACTTATCATCAACTTTTTGGGCATCACAAATCTCTTGCTTCAAGGTAGCCCTAACTTTCAACTGAGCTATTAAAGCTCCATCTAATTCAAGTCCCCATTCACCCTGCTACATTGACAAAGCTGAAATGGTCTTCGACTTAAGGCATTAGCCACGACATTAGCCTTACCTTGATGGTAATCCACAATGTAGTCATATTCTTTAAATAATTCCAACTAACGCCATTGTCTCAGATTAAGTTCCTTTTGGGTAAGCAGATACTTCAAACTCTTATGATCAGTGAAGATCCTACACTTTTCACCAAATAAATAGTGTCGTTAATTCTCAAGTCAAGCACTACCACTGCAAGTTCAAGATCATGTGTAGGGTAGTTTTATTCGTGAGGTTTTAATTGCCTTGAAGCATATGCAACTACTTTTCCATCCTGTAATAAAGCACAACCCAAACCATTTCTAGATGCATCACTATATATAATATACTCCTTACCAGAAGTAGGTTGAGCCAACACAGGAGTTTCAGTAAGCATTCTCTTTAATTGATCAAAGCTAATTTGACAATTATCAGACCATTCATACTTTAATCCTTTCCGTAGCAATTTAGTCAAAGGGGAAGCTATCATCGAAAACCCCTTCACAAATCAGCGATAGTAACCTGCCAAATCCAGAAAACTTCTTACTTCCGTCACATTCCGTGGCAGTTTCCAGTTAATAATTGCTTCAATCTTACTAGGATCAACCCTAATCCTTTGAGAAGAGACAACATGTCCTAGAAAAGATATCTCCCAAAGCCAGAAATCATACTTACTTAGCTTAGCATACAACTGTTTTTCTCGCAAGGTTTGTAACACAAGCCGAAGATGCTAAACATGATCATATAGACCAAGATATCATCTATGAACACCACAACAAATTGGTCTAAATAGGGCCTAAACATTCTTTTCATCAGATCCATGAATGCAGCTAAAGCATTAGTTAACTCGAATGGCATTACTAAGAATTCAAAATGTCCATAACGAGTCCTGAATGCAATTTTCGAAACATCCACATCCTTTACCTGAAGTTGATAGTGTCTTGATCGCAGATCTATCTTTGAAAATACTACTGCATCTTTCAATTTATCAAACAAATCTTCTATCCTTGGCAACGGATACTTATTCTTCACTGCGACTCTGTTCAATTTCCTGTAATTAATACACATCTGATGAGTACCATCTTTCTTCTTAACAAACAGAACCCGTGCTCACCAAAGTGAGACACTGGGTCGAATGAACCCCTTATCTAGTAGCTCTTATAACTATACTTTCAACTCCTTCAATTTATTGGGAGCCATCCTGTACGGTACTCTGGATATAGGAGCAGTGCCAGGCATAACTTCGATAGACAACTCCACTTCCCTTCCGGGTAGCTCTTCAGGAAACATATATAGGAATTCACTCACTACTAGAATATCTTGTAGTTTGACACCCTCGTTCTTAGAGTCAATCACAAAAGCTAGATAAGCTTCATATCCTTTTCTAAGGAACTTCCAAGCTTGCAAAACAAATATCACACTAGCCAAAGAACTAGTGCGAATGCCATATAGTATTATTTCAGGTTGATCAGGCTTCCTAAACACAACTATCTTAGCACTACAATGAACGACCGCCTGATGCTTGGTTAACCAATCCATACCTAAAATCAAATCAAATTCATAGAAAGGCAATCTAATTAGATCCGCTATATATTCACATCCTTGGATCATAGTAGGACAATTTCTATACACCTGATTAACCAACACAATACTGCCCAAAGGAATTAGTCACATGAATGTCATAGTCTAACTGATATACATGCATCACTTTATCAAAAATTTCTCCAACACAGATATAAGAATGAGTGGATCCAAGATCAATCAAAGCATGCATTTCAAAATCAAAGAGAGAAACAGTACCCGTAATAACCTCAGGTGCATCCTGATCCTCACAAGCTTTCAAAGCACAAGCTCGAGTTGGAGCAGAAGGTATAGCAGGTCAATCAATAGTTTCCAAATGAGTACTCAGATTAGGTCTGATCTGACTAGATCCTCCACGACCTCTACCTCGTCTTCTATTTCCAGCAGGTGTATGAGAGACCTTCCTACTAGCTTGTGATGTCTGAGACTATCTTATAGGGCAATTGGTTAACAGATGCTCAGTACTGCTACATCGAAAACATGCTCCCGTAGCCCTCCAACAAGTACCCTAATGATGTATGGAGCAATGAGGGCACTTCAGATCACCAGAACCTTGGCCCACAGAGTAACCCCTACCAAAACCAGTTGATGAGGGAAAGTTTTGTCACCTTCCCTAAACTATAGATCTTTGAGTAAATTCGTGTGCAGAGGAAACACCTTTATGACTTCGCTTGCCTAAGGATTGACCTCCTCTAGTAAAACCCCTTCGTTGAGCCCTTTCTCTCTTCACCATCTCTTGCTTCTCTATCTTAATAGCAGCTTGTACCAGTTGATGATAGGTCACTTGCTGCAAAAGAGTGAATTCCGCCAGATGCTCTTTGATCGAGTCATTCAAAACATCCTCAAACTAATGACACCAGAACTCTTTAGTAAATACGGGTTCAGGTACATACTTGCTGAGTTGATTAAACTCCCTATTGTACTCAGCAATAGACAAGTTTCTCTACTTAAGGTTCAGGAAATGCTTCCACTTCTCCTTTCTATAAGCTTCTGTCACATACTTGGTTTTAAATTCTTTGGAAAAGAAATCCCAAGTTAGAAGCTCCGATAACTGAGGATTCCTCAAAACAAATTTTCATCACTCATAGGCTGCTCCATGAAGAAGAGAGACAGCACAGTACACCATCTGATATGGTGGACAAGTAATTCATCTAATACCCTCTTCACCTTTCCAAACCAGAATTCCTCCCTTTCAGACTTCTCCAGAGATATTCCAGTAAATTCCTCAACTCCATACTTCCATAACTGATCAATAGGAGCCTTGGGCGTGGTCATACGATGTAACAAAGTCATCATGTTTTGCGACAGCTTAATCAAACCCTCCTCTTGAGCTGGCGGTGGAGGTGATGGTACTTCAACTTTACCTCGATTGACCCTAGGTCCCGATATAGATGGACGAGATCGCGCAGGATTATTACTATTTGTAACCTTGTCAACAGCTTCATAAGATCTTTCCATAGTCAAATCTAAAATCAAAACATGGCACAAACTGCATTAGGCCAAACAAAACTCTTACATTCAAGTATAAGTAATGGCTAAGCGTTGGTTAAACCAGAATCGCCTAAACCATTCTCTGATACCAAACAATGTAACACCCACACACTTCTGAGAGGATATGCAAGTGTCACACAAAACAGAATTGAAACATTCCAAATCATACCAAACATTCCTTATAAACATACATTTTAGCAACTCAAACAAACATATATTACATGTAAGTAAATGTTATTTTATAAACATCACATTTCGTACATATTGTGTTTAACAAAATCCAACCTGTTTTAAGGTCATTACATACCATTTACATCAAAATACATTATATCTCATTACATTGAAATATAACTAAAAAACAAACTAAACATTTTCAGAACAAAACATATTTTTCTTGGCCATTGTAGTTGCCTTTGTCCCAACCTCAAACCTTCTTATCATAACCTACAAGGAGGCAAAACCACCGTGCTAAGCATATAGTTCAGTGGGGAATAACTAAACATAATGCATAATGGCGACTGTTTTTAACAGTCGTCTAACATCATATATACATATTCAAATCATATCACAACAATCTTTAAATGTTCATAATACAAAATACTCTAAACATTATGTCTCAAAACAAAATATAATTCATCAATTAATATAGAGCATTCTTGAATCAAAACAAAACTCATAAATATCATTAAAAAATTTACATATCAGAATTAAATACCAAAATAGGATATAATCCTTTCAGATCAAGATATAACTTATGAAAGAAAAAACTTGTTTTGTATCAGATCAGAGCGTATCTTTTATTAGAACAAAATTTGCTTATATCAAAACTGAACATGTATCAGAATACAAAACAAGTTAAGACTACTAATCCTTTTTACAAAAGTGGGTAATGGGACTAGAACAGAAGATACCATGATTGGTATCTTAGAATAGGGGAGACTTATGTCTCAGTAACAGGAGACACTATTGTGTCAAATATCAGGAGACACCGAAGATATGAGGAGACACCAAAGTGCCGATATCAGGAGACACCTTAGTGTCACAGGAGCAGTTGCAGACCTTTCTAGGCATGCTTATTTACCCACAACAAGGACTTAATAGTTTTAAAACAAACGATTTCATAATTCAAAATTTCATATAAATGATGTAGTGCATATCATATGACCTTATTCATTTTATCAAACTTAACATGTCTTATAAATACAAATATATGCATTAAAGCATCAATAAATGTATTGAGCCAGCCATCACCCATTATGTATATTCATACAATTAGAAAGCACTTCCAATACAATCCTAATTATCAAACTCCTCAAAAAATTGATGGTCTAGAATTATCACAATATCAAAACCACATAACAGTGAAATAATGCATAAGTATGAATTCATTTTCTTATGCCCAAATTGAACACATTCATTCTCACTTGAACAAACTCAATATAGCTTATAACCATAAGTATAGTAAATGTATTGATTCATCACACATTATGTATATTCACACAATTAGAAATCACTTCCAATACAATCCCAATTATCAAACTCTTAGGACAATTTATGGTCTGGAATTATCACAATATCAGAATCATATAACGGTGAAATAATGCATAAATATGAATTTATTTTCTTATGCCCAAATTGAACACATTCATTCTCACTTGAACAAACTTAATATACCTTATAAACATAAGCATTTACATCAATATATCAATAGAACATTAAGTCATTACATAATACATATAATCATTCAAGTTCCCAATTAAAAACATTCATAACTAACACATCACTTTTATCATTTAAATCACATTTGTGTTAATAAGTATATTTCATTCCTTAAATAACTAATAAGTTCTAAAATTAGATACTTTGTTATCTAATAACACCTTCTTTAAGTTATTACTTCAATTAAAAATCCAAATCTTATTCACACTTTAACTAACTTCTTCCATAATAAACTAGGTTCATTTTAAAGCTCATTTAAGTCCATTTAAACCCTTATTAAGTACCTTAACCTTATATAGTTCAATAATTGTCTAAAACCAACATTTTCCACTTCCTAAGTACTTCCCACAACTGTGGTAATGAACCTTATAAATCCCACGATTGTGGGATGAGGTTCACTCACTCACAACTTCCAAATTGTTTCCAAAACTGGATTTCTTTACCTCCATTCGACACACCTTCACCAAAGACCATCAATTTCACTTCAATCCTACCTTATTAATGCTTCAATACCTCATCAAATTCATTTCCAAATCAATACAAAAGTCATTCATTAAGTAAATTACAAATCTATACCTTCCACACATCAAAACCAAACCAAAAGTTGTCATACAAAGATCATTTTCCAGCATTCTTTTTTCATCATCTTAACTCATATTTCAAGCCAATTCAATTATCATAAAACTTGTAATAATACAAGCTTTAAAGTTTAGTAATCCCTTACCTAATTACCTTCAAGTTCCTTCTTCAAAGAACTAATCAAACCAACCTTTATACAACCAAAGCATTTTCGAAATCTAGATAAATGTAAGATGATAACAACATTAAAGGTTGTATAGGGTAGTTTTCTTGATGTAGTAACTTACAAGAAATCCAAGAGAAAATGATCCCAAAAACTCTAGAAGTTGAGAGGAAAAGAGAGAGTTTTGGTGGAGAGAGTACAAGATAGTGAAGAATGAGCAAAATAGTTGCTCCAGCAGAAACTTGCCTCTTCCATTGCTAGGTGTCAACAAATTGTAACAACATGTGTCACTAGGCAAATTCTTCATTTGTCCCACATTGGAGCTGCCAAATGTCAACAATATAATAAGCCATTTGTCACTCACTTATTGTTGCTACTTGTCAATTTACTAACTATGCCATTTGTCAGTGCATCAACTATGCCAAATATCACTAACTCATATGCTTAGTCATTCCAATTTTCATGTACCAACTTATCTTACCACTTGACAATTTTCCTAGTCCAAATATACATTTTAATACTTCAACTCTCTAATGGTATCAATTAATTCTAATTCACTATGTAGGATCCATTAAACCTAAAATTCAAGTCATATGTAATTCTCAATTACATCATAATTTTTAACACCTATGATACATGTACTTTCATGAACATGTAACATTCCAACTAGGGTACAATTTGGGGCCTTACAAGTGTTAGACCCCTAGTTTGAGATAGCAAAATCATGCAGGCATTACTGAGATTTGACAAGTGTTTAACACACGGAACAATGGAATAAGGCAAAGACTTATGAGGAAGCAAGGAGGAAAAGGGGCAATGTCAAGCGTTGGCATATATTGGTGCACATTGGAAAAATTTTTCGACAAGATGCAAGATTCGGATGTCAGATCAAAAGAAGGATTGAGATGGACATTAAGTGGAAGGTTAGCTGGATCACATGCTTGATGAGAATATGCGAGAATTCCAAGGTGACTTAGCAAGTATATCAAGCATAGTGTGAGTTTTGGGAGAGTTTCGGACCTTGTACGAGTTGACTTGGCTAAGGCTGGGTTCTTGATAGACTAAGGACTTAATGTGTGCTCAAATGGATGGACGATGACTAATAGAGCTGGCATCGGAAAGAATTGAACAAACCAGTGTGCTATTGGCTTGGTTGACTCATCATCAACAAATAGAGATGAGGAGATTTTGGATGGTGTGGCGGATAAGATTATAGTGGATGAACATCAGCCCTAAGAGATAAAGATCATCTAAAAATAGAGGAGATCTTCGTGGATATGGATAGATCATTCCTAGATAGATGTAATCTTTTATCTTGTTATTGTGATGTAGCTTAATTCTATTAGATAGAGTCTTAATTGGATAGGGATGTCATTTTGTTGGTTAGTGTGATGTAATCTCATAAGGAAAAGATATGATAAGATTGTGATCTTAGCTAGTCAAGTTCTATTAGGATTCTAACTTAGCCATCTAGAGGTGGCTATAAATAGCTCATTTGAGCCTTACTCTTCTCAGAGAGAGAGATATGGAGAGGGAGATTGAGAGAGCATTTCTTTGTATACTTTAAGGGAAATAATGAAGATAGGCATTTTGTTGTATATCTTTCTTGTTCTTATTGTTCCCATGAATATTTAGTTCTTTTATAGTTTTCTTGCAAGGGTGTGAGAGTGAAACACTGCGAGGGTCATGACACTTTTGAGAATAAGTAGGTTGATCGATGATTACGAGACAAGGTTAAATCTTGCTTTAACGGAGCTAAGTGAGATTGTCGTGTAAAAGGGTTAGTGCAACTAGCGAATAAGTTAGTGCTTAAAGGAAAACCTTTGTAACAACTAGTATCAGAGCCAATTTTTGAAATGGCTGAAAGCAGCAATTTGACAGAACGTGTCAATCGAGTGGAGGCATTCATTGGGCCGATTCCTCAAGGGAAGGAAGAGGTGACTTCTTACAATACTCAATTCGAGATTTTGGAGGCACAAATCCAACAGTTGCAGCATCAAATAGCAAAGTTGATGAAGGCACAAGAGGATTCTAGATACAAGATCACGATCCTAAGGTGTGCTGTTGTAACACAAGATGTTAGACGTGTTGAAAGCACCTTGGTGACAATACGAGAGGCACAAGTTTTCGATGACAAGCGGAGTGCCAAAGAGATCAAAAATGTCTTGTGGGATATGGAGCATTACTTTGCAATGGCAAAGGTTGCTGACTCCAAGAAGGTTTCAATCATGACGATATATTTAGTGGAGGATGCAAAGTTGTGGTGGAGAACGAGAACCTCCAGCGACATCAATGTGAGTAGACCTCCTATCGACACTTAGGAGAAGATGAAGAAGGAGATAAGAAATAAGTTCCTCCCTAACAACACTTCATGGCTCACGAGGGAAGCTTTGAAGAGGTTAAAGCAAGACAACTTGGTGCGAGAGTATGTGAGAAATTTCACATCTTTGATATTGGATATGTAAAACATGTTGGAGGATGACAAATTATTCAATTTTATAAGCGACTTGCAAGGTTAGGCACAAATGGAGCTTCGAAGGTAGAACATGAATGTTGTACCCCGATCCTTAAGTGGCAATTTAGAGATATGAAATGAAATTCAATAAGTGTTTTGTATATGTATTATGTTATAGA
>JAOSBL010000001.1:9738823-9752713 GCA_027568915.1 Erythroxylum roraimae | reverse complement strand
ATGATAATCTTGATGTACTTGATAAGGTATGATGAAATGTGATATGATATTCAATACTGGATGATATGTAATACTTGCTGAATTGGGATATGACTTGTCTCTGTGTATCTGACTTAAGTGAATACATCGACGATGGTTCACTCATTGAATTTGCAAACTCATCAAAATTGTAATGTTGATTTTCAGGTTCAGAGGAGATCTAGTTAGACTAATTGGAGTATAGCTACTGCAATTGGACATGAGTTAGTAGTCAGGATCAGTTGTACCTGCAGTTGTCTCTATTCATTATGCATTAAGAATAGCATTTCTCACCTATTGTTAAATATATATATGAACTCTAAAATGTAATGACATTTGTGATTTAATATGATTGTGAATGAAATAATTCAAAATGAATGTTTGAAATGTTTTTGATATATGATGCCTTAAAATGTTGTAATGTGATTGTCTTAACATGCCATCCTCGTAGAGTATTTTCTCGAACAATCATCGATACATTTGGGTATGCTCTATGAGAGTGACACATTATAGAATTTCACCCTATTGGTTGATACATAAAACCTCGTCCTCTTTGGCTTGTTAAACCTGCTATTTTTAGAAGTTAACTGGGTTTTTATGTACCACTAATGGCTTCCCTAACTTTGTGGCTGTCTACTTAACTTCATAAAACTCCTTATTGAGTAGTTTCTATCCTATTAAGACCTTTTGGCTTCTCTCTAATTAGTTTGATAGCTCATTTATATTCAATAACCTCACTTTCTAAAGAATCAAATTGGTTTTCTTAAGAGTATATAACCTGATCATCACAAGAATTCTTGAAGGAAGCAAAAACTTTATTAGGTTCGTTAAGAAGTCCCCTAATAATAGACAAATGAGTTATGGAGCCATCATATAATAACATTTTCAAAAAATAACTATGTTGAATCTTAGTTAAAAACTCCAACTTTTATTGCATAATAAGTTTCAATGACTCCTTAACTCATGATAATTCCTCGTAATTGATTGTTGGTGTGGTACTAGAAGGAAGGTTAAGAGAGAGATCTAGGAAACATAAACCAAAGGCTTCTTCTCTAGTCATCTTTATAGTTTAAACACCTTTTGTTTACAAGACATAAAAGAATTTGTTAGCAGGCTAGCATATGAATATGTAGAATATAAAAGAATTCTTGTTTTACCTCGCGAAGTAACTTTAGTGACCTTAAGATTAGGAAAACTCCTAGTTTTTCATATTCCAATTCAAGAGGAAAATAAGTTGTAGGAAGGTCCAACATAGTGTCATCTTCAAAAAGGGAGATGAGTTAAGTGAACCAATTTAGTCATATACTTTGTGGATTCAATTTCTTTAAGAAATTTAGTGGAAGAGAAAGTGTACTTCTTAACATAACTCTTTGGGATTGGAGTTTTAGATTTCTTAGAACTGGAAGCTACTAGGGACTTCTTTTAAAGCTTTTAGTTAGAGACAAGATTAGGAGCCACTTCTTTTTTAGAGGAACACTTGCTTTTTTCTCTACTATCAACATAGAAGATTTGAAAATTTATATTAGTAAAAGCTAGAATAAATTTCAAAGTGTTAAGAGTGTTCAAATCAGAGGAAAAGCCTTTATAAAGGGAAGAATCCAGACAAGGCACTAAACTCTTATAGCTTTCTAACCATTAGGAATGATAAGCCTCCATGTCAGTGACACTAGCAACAAAAATCTTGCACTTAAGAAAAAAAAATAGTGATCAAAAAATTTTCAAAGGAAATTTTCATTGATAATAATTAACTTAAAATGAACTCCTATTGTGTAGTCCAGAGAAAAGTATAGCAGGAAGAATTACTTGAGAAAGGCCAAGTTTCCTACTCTAAAGATAAGTGAGGTACATTTCTAAGACCTATAGCCATAATGGAAGGATAGGTTTTTAAGGCTTTTATCACCACCAACAATGAAAACTCTAGGATTAGTATAGACAAGAAAAAGTTTTTGATAGCCAACTAAGTAAGATGATTCATAAGTCTTGAAAAATCTAAGACAATAAGGCCTTTCTGAGAAGTCTTTAAACGGATTCAACTAATCTATAAACCTAGACTTCAAAGATAATAAAGTACTAAAGATGTCCTTAGGAGATTTGCTACAAAAACTAGTGGCTAGATGAAAAACCTACCAGAAGACACTGTTTTACAAAAACAAAGGAATTCTAAACTGGGTTTTTATTAATAGGACAAAAGAAAAATTGAATTAGCATAACTCAAATAAACTTGACATGTTCTACAAAAACAAGATTCTTGAAGAAATATTGATATTTATCAACCCAAAATAAATGGAACATTTAAAAGAACTAAAGTATAAACTGAAGGTCTCTTTAATTAAACAAACAAAATCTTCCCCAGTTACAGGCAGTCTAGTTAAAAAGAAAACATCTTTCAATGGAATTAAAGCATGGCTAAAAACAAATATAAAGGAGTTGCTTGAAGGATTTCAAAATGGTAGAAATAAGGTTGGGTTGATATTTACAGAATTCTTAGAAAGGGCTACTAGCTACAAAAGACCTTGTCTCTTCCAGGCTGAATGATACGATGAATAGAACCTATCCACCCACTTAGCCCATTAATCTACATTTTTAGGCCATAATTTTAGGGATTTGGGAGCCTAAAATAAAGCAAATTCTATATGAAAGTTTAATTTACTTACTTACCCTAAATGGGGGAGTGATGGGTGAGAAGAATCAATAGGTAAAGGAAACCCAATAGTGAGAGATTAAGCATTTTCACAATTAAAATGGGGATATCTTTTTACAGTTTAAAAATAGAAATTTAAATGTCAAAATTAGCAATTAAAAACAAAATTAGGGCTTGAAAATTATTTTACCTGATTCTTATGAAGAAGAAAAAAGGCTTAGATTGTGTAGAAACCACTTCAAACTTTACATCCTATAAAAGTAAGCGAGTTAAAAGGTATCGAAGTGATTTTTTAAGAAAGTAGCGAAATTAGGAACATGCATCGGTGGCATTTAATTTAGCGTAATTCATTGAAAAAGAGGAATGAGCATGACAAGAAGTGGCCATGATCGTATAAGTCACAAATAGAAAATACTAAAGTTAGGAAAGAGGTAGAGACTACTTAACAAGTTAAGATGGAAAGTGATGGGAAAAAATTTTATAATGAAAAATAGTTGAATATTAAGAGAATAGCAAGAGTTTGAAATTTAAAAGAGATTTCATATCTTTTATACTAGATAGAGTAAGTAGGGATTTCAAATGTGAAAGATTTTAGTGTAATCTTTGAGCCTCACTTTTGTTATCTATAAAAGATTGTTTAGGATTTAGGAAGTTCCTCGCTGGTGACATCATTAGGCCTAACTCAGAAATTCAGGCTAAAATCTCTAAAGCTGTTAGGATAGAATTTAAAGTCTAGTTCATAGAAGACCAAGGGAATTTCCACATCATATGTTTGGATGGCTCAACCATATGCAAGGGGTAATTGTTGATAGCCTAAAAATAAACTAAGCCCATTTGGTCTAACAAGCCATTCAATTAAATGTAAGTAGCCAAAAAATGAAAGCCTAACAATTATTTAGCTAAAAAATTCATAGGTAATGAAACCAAGGAAGTGAAAAGAAATATGTTGAATTTGTGGAAGTTGAGAAAATGGTGGAAGATAGTTAACAAAAAAATGGCTAAGTTTGTTAAAAGTTAGGAAGTCACCTAAGGTAGAAGTCCAGAATGTGCAGTTACAAGAAGTCAAAAATGTGGAAGGAAATAGTGGTATGTAGTTAGCTAACATGTAAGGAAGTGACTAGTTATAACAAAAAACTGCTTAAGGATGAGAGGAATTCACTATCACTTGGACGACAAATGAGAGACACTTAGGAGACCAACACAATCATTGTACCAAAAAAAATCAATCTCCAGATAAAACACTTAATCTATTTCAAACACATTTTGCTATTTTCAACTTTCTTTACATTGCAAATTCGCCTTTGTTATATCAAAATAGAGGTTTACGAAAAATACTTGGAAAACACCCACGACTCTTGTCTTATTTTGCAATCTTTTGTAGTTTGTGATTCTGTTTTGCAACAATCAATTACTTTCTTTACTTCAAATTTTATTTCAACACATTTTAACATTTTGAAAGCTTATGATTTTATTTTTCTAAATTTTCTAAAGTTTATTTATATCATTGATAAGAAGTCAAGTATAAATTCTAAGAGAATTCTTCCCTGACATGATCAAATTTCAAATTAACACCAAATAACTTCATTAGCAAAAAAAATGTTAAGCCAATTATAATCAAATAATAAAATTTAAATCTTTAAATCTTTTTAATATTAGAGGTCTTTATAAGAATTTAATTTTGTCAATCTTTTAGGATTACTTAAAATTGCTAACAACATTTCTTTTACTTCTTCTAAACACTTCATCCAAATACATTTTAAAATTTAAGTTGGATTAATAATTAGATTGTGAAAATTATTTTTGTTTTACATTCCAACATTCTCATTTTAAGTTTAATTATTTATCAGCCCTTATAATTTACATTAAAATAGACAAACCTAATTAAGATGATAATGAGACATCAGACATTTATAAAATAAATCTTGAAGAATTTTTTATTTATTAAATACATTTAGACAAAGGGTAAATCACGTTAGTTAACAACAAAAGTTCTTCCACAATTATCACAAGAAAACATTTGACTCAAAACTTTATCTTATATACTAATCTTACCTAGCAAGATTACAAGCTGACGTATTTAAATACAATATAAACTAACCAAATACGGCTAAATGGAATGAAGTCCATGCATGGTTTTTTTTTTTTTTCTTGTTATATCGTTACCACCTATGTTGATTGGGCTACCTAGCTGTATGCAGATGGCTTTTTTTTCTCACTTTCAATATCTACAGATTCAAGGATATAATATTTCTTACTTAATTGGGGTGAGTCCCTCTTATATATAGAGAGAGAGAGAGTATTTTATTCATATTTTAAAAATAATTTCTTACTAATTAAGAATAAAGCTTTATATTATAGGATTTTCTCAAATTCTGCATCTCAGCAAGATTTATAACAAGTATTATTGTTGTTGTTTGTCCAAGTGGATATGCATTATCTACTGAAATTAAATTAGCAATTAATCTTGTTTACGTCAATGAAACTCACTTTCTATTAAAAAAATCCCCAGAAATTGTAATTAAAGCTACTCAATTGTCTATTTCTAGGCAATAAGGTAGCCTTTATCTTATTACTCGGGTGAGTTTAAGGGGTAAAGACAAGTATTATGTTTGGTTCCAAGAGAAATTCTTCTCTTCAATGTCAAGTTTATTAATATTGCTGATAGGTCGGCAGGTTGTCGTTTCGCCACAAACTTGTATGTGGGTTGGATCACAGCTCAAAGGTTGTCGTTTTATCGCAAAAAAGTATGGCCACATTGGCCCAACTCCTAAGGATTTATTGACCAAGCCTTCCTGAATGGAAAATTGACTGGGTCTTCCCTAGTATTAATAACATTCACAATCTTAGATATTAGTGCTTTTCCAACATCGAAAATGGCAAGGGCTCCAAAAAAAAAAAAATTTTGACCGAAGATAATCCATATACTAATTAACCAATACAGTGAAACTGATATATAATGAATCACATTAAAAAAATCACAATATATTTTGCTAGTTTTGTTCTTTTGAACAGCCAAGTCAACAATCTTGTGTATAAATTACATACAACATGATGACAGTTGAACTTAGTTGTTAATGAAATGGTCCAAAGAGCCAATCAACCGTTCCAACATTAACACCAAAACTAGACAGCTTTTTTTTTTTTAGAACATAATAAAATAAGCTCGACCCATTTTCAATTTACATGAGTTTGCCATGACTATCAATCTGAAAGCCAAAGTGAACATCTCGAAGCTTTAGTGTAAAAAGATTGACCAACTCTCAAATGACATATAAGTCAGGCCTCTGAACACACTGTAAAAAGTTGAGTTTTCATACTTTGCGAAATTCTTACGAAACTGGACGAGGGTTCCAATGTTACTTACCCTTAATGTTTGAAACAGTTGACATACACCTAAAATCAATTTAACTGCCGACCGACCGGTTCAAATGCTTGAAACTTGTATATATGGTTAGGCAAAGACAGAAGCCACGATTGTAATCTTCAAAGCTTTTTCTTTTTTCTAAAAGCAAGCATTTGTCAACTCTCCTTGTCTTTGGGCCCTAACCGGCCATTGACCAGCCGCTCCCTCGACTTGACTCTTTTAAAGTGAGCTTAGGCTTGGTGAATATCGAAGATTACAAATACATACATGGTTCAATCATGAAGCTCATCTAACTTTGTTGACACATCCTTACCTAGTCTCTCCCTTCTTCTCCTCTCTCCTTCTCTTTCCTTTTATCACTTGAAACTTTTAGATTTCATACATCACAATGACACAGTAAATGGCGCATAATTTTTTTGGAAATTTAAAAGGAAATTTATTAGTAAAGCGGAAACTTATGCACGATTCTCCTTGAGGATCTTACAAGCAATAAAAAAGCTACACTATATAGTGTTAAAGTATTTCATATTGACTAAACATGAAAATGTCAAAGGGTTTATAAGTGATAAAGCTCAATTATTTAAATGACTAGTTCTAGTTATTTTGACAATAGTTGACCCAAGCTCAATTATTGTTAGTAGAATCTACACTCTGCCCATATTAAAATATAGAGCAAGTTTGATCTGGTTTATTAATTTTCCGATTGTTCGTCTGGATGTCCAGTCCCAGCGGCCCGATCCGGTTATCTACTACGTTTATTTCAATTGACAACTGGATATCCAGTCTCAGTTGCACTTGAGGAGTGTTAGAGTATCACATATTGACTAAACATGAAAATGTTAAAGGATTTATAAGTGGTAAGGGTCAATTATCCAAATGACTAGTTCTAGTTATCTTGACAATAGTTGACTCAAGCCTAATTATTGTTAGTAGACTCTACACTCTGCTCATATTAAAAATTCTAATATATAGAATGTACAACAATTACAAATAAAATATCATATTAACCATAACAGTCTAAGAAGGTCATAACATTACTTGACTTCCGAAATTCCTCAAATACAAACATAATATTTAATTATAATGGGAATAATATTTATTTCCCAATATTACATGGAACAAAAAATACGTGGAATGATCAAGATTTTTTAACTAGTATCTTTAAGTTGAAAAACAAGCTCGTCATATATATTTTATATTGAAATCTTATAACTATCAATTAATTAGGAAATGACAAAATAAGACGAACAAACATTCCTTTTTACCCATGATTTCTGTCTATTGCAGGCACCAAAAAAACTATACTAATTAAGGAACACATACCAATATATTTTTCATCATTAAATTTTTGGTCTTGAAGGATTTATTGTGACCAATTAGGAGTTACACCACTTAGATTCTCTAATTCCCAACCACATATTGTTTGAAGTAGTTAATTTAATATCGTTTTTAATTTCTTGGAAAGGCGGGTGCCAATAATTAATTATAAGGGTTCTCCGACAAGTTCATAAAGTGGCATTGGTTGAGGATGGACGCCACAGAAGAACGAGTAGGTGAACACAAGTAACACAAGAAAGTATATGTATGCCATAAAAGTCATGTTTACATTGACCCTTTTCTACACATGTATATAAATATACATATACAGTAGCGAATAGCGCTAGTCTTGATTCTCCTTATCTATTCATACACTTTCAGCCATCGGTGGCTGCTTCGATCACCCCACCACCAAACCCACCAACCCAAGTTCATATGTCTGGGTTGGACCTATTCCACCACGTGATGTTACACATCATATCCTTGATCAATTTGCAACTCCAACTTTGAATTACTTGGCTATAAATCCAGTGACGCATGATTACGTTATGCTACGGCTCCAGTGACGCACGGTTACGTTATGCTACGGCTATTAAATATGACGAACCCATTCAATATAACGCATGTATACATACATGACTAAGAATAGTCATACATGATAGATGCTAAATAATACATGGATTTTTGTTATTTATACGTTTCAATTATTATAACCAGTCCCTTTCCTTGATGCTAATTGAGGGTGGCTCTCTTAGCCTCTTGCTACAAATTCTCATTCCGGACACCATTTGTTGCCTTAACTAGAAGCCTAGAACTATAAGCTAAAGTTATCGTCGATCCAATATATAGCTTTAACTTATAGCAAAAACTTATCGTTTTTTCATCAGAAACCATTTCCAGTTGTGAGTGACTTTAGTTCTCTCTTTACTAACACATTTAAAAAATGTAATTTTTTAAAGAAACTTCTCCATGCATGCCAATAATTTTGGTTTTTCATTTTGTAGCGAGAGTATGGTTTCAATGGAAAGTAATTCTATTATTGGATGTTATGTTTATATTCTGATCACAATAAGTCAAAGATCTCAACCACCATGAGTTAATAATTAACATAGTTTGAGAGTTGATTTTGTTTGACATTTTGGTCACAGTCCTTTTCCTATTCAGTTTTTTCATAGGACTCAGCATGGCCCAACAATAAATATTACTGTGTTTAAACAGTACAGAAAACACTTTGATGTCTATCTATTGAGCCTTTGGCTGTTATCTTTTTAGTTGTCTCTTCCATCGTCTATCATTGCATGTAATTTGTTTTGAGCAAAAGAAAGGGATATTCTATAATAGGCTGAGTTGTGATAAAAAATATGTAGTTAATTTTCTTGTATGCTTGTGGCCTGAAGATTTAGATGAGACCACGTCTACATTAGGATTTATATCGTGGCATTGTTTTCAAAGCTAGCAGAAGAATAATAAATTAAATCAACTCCCTTATTTAATATTACGATGACCAAAATTTCAAGACCAGGTCTTGCAGGCATTGACAAAATGCAAACTAAAATTGGTGAGGTTTGAAAATGTTGTTATTAACATTCAAGAGCAGTTCCCAACGTGATTATTTGTATTTTTCCACTATACAGTCAATTAATTCTCTAAAATACGATCCAAAAAAGATTGTTTCAATGGCTCACACGACCAGCCTTCGAATGCGTACATTGCATCACCGTTTCATGTTGTAGTGATCAACATTTAGATTTACTATATATATTGATTTTTTTTCTTGGTACATATACTGATTAAATATTTACGTGACCGAAGTTAATTAATCCACAGCAAGGTGTAAGAATTAATCTGTATGGCATGAGGAAGTTCTGTGCATGCATTTTTATTTTCTGTTTTTCTTCATAACAGTATTTGTAATGGAACTTCCGTACGTTTTGAGATTACATGTGAGTTACTGAGTTTGCTCCTTTACATACAAATTTTCATGGTTGTATATGTAATGGAACTTCCGTTGTGCGATGATATTTGTGTTACTCCTTAACAGACATATATAGTTGCAGAAGTTAAGTTCAAGAGTCGGTTATTTCCAAAAGAAACCTTGGGTTGGAGTGGTTGCAATCATAATGGATATGGATTGTTATGGAGAATCTTATCAGAAGACTTTGTAATGAGATTTTTCAACTCAATTAGCTTGTAATTACTAATTACTGTTATTCACATGTCTGCAAAGCAGACAATAACCAGAGTTATTGTGGAAGAAGTTCATTAAGTGCATCAACATTTTCGTACATATTGGTTGGGACGGATCTGCTTGAGCTCAAATATTAATAAATTTGTTTTAAACAATTTAGGTACTCCCTTTTTATTCTTCCCCACGAGTATTTAAATAAGTAGCAAATTAAGTTGTTTGCCACCTACCCGCCAAATCCAATTAGCATCAGTGATGACAAAGCATGATGAAAAGAGGAACACAAAAGTTGCCAAGTGTTAAGGATTCATTTCATTCCATTTCAAACACTCATGATGCATAAGAGCACAAACAGTAGAAGAAAATGATAAATAGTCCCCAATTCTGCTGCCAAAGCCCATAAAAGTTATGGCAGTTACAACTTTTATTAAGGAGGACGTGTGGCAGTAATAATAATAATAATCTAATGGTTTAGAAACAAGATATAGACAACTAATACTGACATAAACAACATTACAAAAGCAAGGCCTCTGTGGACTTAATAACTCTCTACATCTCTTTTCAAGTGTTGACGTAAGAGTCGTGGAGTTAACCTATAAATTGAACTTTGTTCTGCCAGAAAAATTCAACCTCAAAGACCCAAAGGGTCAATTAGAAGACCGTAAGCAATTTTTTGGGTGTACAACAACATAATTGTTCACCTAATATTACAAGAAAGTCTTCATGTCAAGGTCAAATGGGTTGCTTTAAGATTATGTGAATTGGAATATTGAAGATTAATATGTTTAAGATTATGTGAATTGGAATATTGAAGATTAATATGTTCTTAGATGTATTTCACATGCTCCACAAAATGAAAATATAGAAATTAGATACAAGCAATCAATTACTAATTTTGACTAATGATGAGTTGTGTTTTTCACTACGAGGAAGGCCATTGTCAATTGAAAGAGACACTACCGTTGAAATTCGTGTTCTTGTGAAAATTTTCTTACCTAAGGGGTCGATTCATATACATCAAGAACCTCCTATAACACTACATACATCAAGAGTGAAGTTCCAAAAAAGAGGACAAGGCAATGTCCTCCTCATAAATTACTTTTTACACTACGTCAACCTACATTCAGAAATATCTAGAGTTATTCCCGTGCACTTTGCAATGGTTTTATGATATTTTTAAGGTTTAATTATTTCATAACTTCTAATAATAATAACAATAGTGAAGTCTTAGAATGCTCTTCTTAATATATATTGAGATAATCTGTCTTTCTTTTTACATATATTTCTTATATATGATATACGAAAGAAGTTAAACAACCACTTAATTTAATTAAGTTGGAGTCAAACATATAGACTTTTTGTATGGTTTTATCAATTTTATTAAAATTCTTTGCACTTTAAAGTTTTCGTCATGCTTTATGAGAAGTCTAAAATCAATCATTTTCATTAAATTTTACTGTTAACATTTGTTAACTTGACATTTTTAGGAAATGTAGCACCATACATTTTGTTGACAACCATAATAAAATAAAATAAAAATAACATAGTAATTTAAATTAATTCTTTCATTAAATTTTATTCATTATCTAAAAATGTTAAATAAAAAATATAATTGATTTCACATTTCTATTTATAATTTGTCGAATATAAATATAATTTTTATATCTTTTTATGAATTTATCATATCTATATTTCATTACTTATATCAAACAATACAACTAAATGTTAATATATATCGTCAAGCTCACACACGATACTCTTAAACCATGTTGTATTATAATGAGTATTGAACACCAAAAAGGAAACACGGATAAGAATTATCATTCCATTTTCGTGTTTACTTGTTTTTTCAGTTTTAAGTTTCGACAACAGATAAATTGGTAAACTAAACAAATAGAGTAGAATTTTCTAGTATATTATTCATTGCAAAAGCATAAGTTTATATACAATTATAGAGAGACAATTAAAGAATAAAGAATCAATCTAAATTGATTATGTGATCTTGGATGCTTGATTTTAGTAGCTAATTTGGAGCTAAAAATATGGGAGGAAATGTTTTGAATTTCATCACTCCCCCTCAAGTTGGAGTGTGAATGTTATAAATACCCAACTTGTCGAGTAGTTGATGGAATGCTTCTTTACCAAGGGGTTTAGTACATATGTCTGCCAGTTGGTTTGTTGAAGATATGTACTTAGTTTGAAGAATACCATATTGTATTTTCTCTCTAACAAGGTGACAATCCAATTCAATGTGCATTGTTCGCTGCATTGTTCGCTAATGAAAAACAGGATTAGCTGCAATGTGGAGTGTAGTTTGATTATCACAGTATAGGGTTACTGGTTGGGGATGATGAATGCTCTTGTAACAGATGCAATAACCATTGTAATTCACGAGAGGTCAAGGTCATTTTTCAGTATTCTACTTAAGCTGAAGAGCAAGAAACAATGGTTCGTTTCTTTGTTTTCCATGATATTGGTGACTTCCCAAGGAAAACACAATAACAAGTGGTGGATCTCCTTGTCATTGAACAACTTGCCTAATCAAAATTGCCTCAAATGTAAAAGGCTGAAGAAGAGAGTAATATGCCTTGAACAGGAGTACCTTTCAGATACTGTATTAATCGCAGAGCTACATCCCAATGAGGTTTTCTTGGTTGGTGTATGAACTAAGATAAAATGTTGACACTATAGTCTGGACGAGTGATAGTTAAATAGATGAGGAGATCAACAATCTTCTATAAGGAGAGGGATCTTCAAGCAATGGACCATCACTGTCATTGAGTTTCA
Source organism: Erythroxylum roraimae (assembly GCA_027568915.1). Taxonomy (NCBI): domain Eukaryota; kingdom Viridiplantae; phylum Streptophyta; class Magnoliopsida; order Malpighiales; family Erythroxylaceae; genus Erythroxylum; species Erythroxylum roraimae. Next base: position 9,740,401 of record JAOSBL010000001.1, on the reverse strand, counting down.
AATGGTGTTCTATGGGAAAATCAATAATACGTGCCCCTAACAGACTTGTATCTTCAAGAATCTCCAAAGTGTATTTTCTTTGACTAAGATAAATACCTTTAGTAGAGCGAGACACTTCAATGCCAAGGACATATTTCAAAGCCCCTAAATCCTTGATGTGGAATTTAGTTTGGAGATAAGATTTCAAAGGTTTAATCAAGACAATGACGTTGCCTGTGATGATGATATCATCGACATAAACATAGACGAAGATGTTGTTCGAACCTTGAATAAGAGAAAATAAAGAATAATTTGCTTTAGATTGAGTGAAACCCACATCAAACAAGGCATTGGAGAATTTTTGAAACTGATTCCTTGAAGCCTGTTTTAAGCTATATAAGGATTTGTTGAGCTTGTAGACCATGAACTCCCCTTGACGAGAAAAACCTGGTGGAATTTTCATTTACACTTCTTTAAGATCACCATGTAGAAAGGCATTATGTACATCCAACTGTCACTACAAGAAAAATGTTAAATAGCAACGGAATTATACCGACGGAACAGCAATCGTATGTGAATTGCGACGGGACTCCGTATTTCGTCGGAATATAACATGAAAATTGTGACGGTAAAAACATTCGTTGCTAAATTTGGAGGGAAAGTTTTGCGAAAAATTGTAGCGACGGAAATATGCCGATGCATATAATTCCGTCTGTAAATAGGGACGGAATCCAAATTCGGTCGGTAAACTTGTCGGGGAAATATATTTCGCCGATGGAAAAAATCTGTCGGTATGGTGTAAAATGTTGTCGTTAAATTAGGTTAAGAATCTTAATGCTACGACGGAAGTTTTTAATAATACCGACAACTATATTCCGTCGCCAAAAGTAATTTAAATTGTCGTCAGCCCTCCCCTCCTCTCTCCTCGCGCGCCCGACTCTCCTCTTCTCTTTCTCTCCTCTCCTCCGACGATTCTCCTCCTCCGTTGGCCTCCGACCACCTGCTGCGTCTCCGGCGACCACAAGCCCCGTCTTCTCCGGCGACAACTAGCCAAGGTCGTCTCTCCTCTGGTGGTGCCGAAGGTAAGCCGTGGGTTATGCGATTTTTTCATGTTTTTGGACTGATTTTTTCATGTTTTAGGTATAAGACTATTATAAACCTTATCATATACTTCCAAGGGTGTTGACATTTCAAATATGAAATATGATATGAGTTGTGATTTTAAGGAACTTCTTGAGGTTATAACTCAATCGAACATTGCATAAGTTTTCCTGATACATTTAGTTTGTAAAGCACTTGCCTTAATGGAAGATCAGTATACATGTTGATGTTGTGAGCTTGAAAGTAGGACCTTAAATTTCTAATGTTAATAAGTATTATATAAGAATCTTTTTCCTTCCTTAAGTAATTTACCTGTGGCCCTTATAATATCTTGCTTGTATAATATTTAGTTTCTGGGTGTTGCGCTCTTTCTTGATCAAGATAAAGTTAAGGGTCACATCTAAAATAATAATGTAGAGATATAGTGGTTATGTATTAATGTCGATAATAATGAGGGACTCTTAAAGTAACCCTTCAATTTTTTGAAAAGGCATCTTT
>JAOSBL010000001.1:9722176-9737059 GCA_027568915.1 Erythroxylum roraimae | reverse complement strand
GTCATGCATGAGCATGAGATGTGTTGTCCCAATTTCTCTGATTAATCTTACATGTACCAAATTTTTAGGGTTCTATCTCTTGGATGGAAACGGGATGTTACAGTTCAGCTAACTTATCCCTTATCTAAAAAGACAGTGTCATTCTATAGCTTTTTATTGTTATATTAAAGTAGTTGAACTTTTACATAATCCAACTTCTAAATACATTTCTAAGTCATAATTTTTCTACACTTCATTTCTTCAAAAGCATTAAAACACCCTATTTTAATATAAACTTGATTCAAAACTATTTTAAAAGTTCACAAAATTTTGTTTTTGAAATCAAGAGATTTGATTAAAATTTAAAATAAAAATTTCTTAATTATGAAAAAACTTTATGTAATATTACAAAAATGTAATGATTGTGCAATGACTAAGCCTATAAAACATCAAAACCATCAAAATGAAGTTTAAAAAATTTACAATGATTTGTTACAAATGAAATGACTTAATTCTTTCTTATTTTCAATCTACTTAAATTGAGTTGTCTTGAATCTCTTTTGAATCGTATTTAGTGCTACACTGTACTAATGCTAATCCTTTGTACACTTTTTCCTTCCATTGAAATTAAATTGTGATTTTTTGCCTAAATTAATAATAAATCAACTTACTGATATCTTCAAAAATATTAAAAATAAAATATTTTATTATTATCAAAATTATTTGTTCGAACCTCAGTTAGTTTAATATATAAATATTTGATTATAATAAATTTTTAAAGTAATTACACTTAACTCTCTCATGATTTATACCTTCTTAATTTTTAAATACTATCATATATCCTCCTAAATTTTGTTTTTCCTTTCAATTATATCCCCTAGTGTCATTCACTATTAAAAAACCTAAGGAAGAATAGACAAACAATGTCAAATGACTTGATTAGATATTAGATGATATAACATCTATCATGGATGTACCATATAACACATGAGATTAGTTACTGTCATCGCCCAATGTCATGATATTATCTATATATGGAAAAACTCAATCGAATGTTATATTTCTCAAACCACAAAACATTGTATATGCGATATAAACATGATTGGTGTTGTGTTACATAACACCTAATTAAGCCACATAATATTATTTCCTCATTTTTTGTTAGAAAACTAATAGAGAATGATGCTAGGTGTTGCAAATGAAGAAAAAATAAAACTTTAAAGAGGTGTATAATAGTTTTTCACTACAACATAAGAGACTTTTGGCTATGTTTTTTTTTGTGACAAATTGAAAATTGTCACCAAAAGTCTACATTTGGCAACCATTTAAACATTCATCACCCAACGTCGTGGTTTTGGTGATGTTAAATAAAATCATCGCTAAAGCAGTTTATTTAACGACAATTTTCTTAAGATGTTGTAAAAAGTTCCTAATTTTGTGACGGTTTACGTATGTCGTCATTGAGGTGATCCTTTTGAAATTTAAATCCACTAACTATAGTCATCAATATTACATTAAACATTATTATGAAGCATGTCATTAGAATTTTTTTGCATAGCCCATCGGTATGTGGTACAATATAAGTTTAAAATAGTATGAAATTATAAATTGAATTCATAAATTGTATTAACAATTGTTAATTAGGTTAAGGTTAAGCATATAAATTTCATTTTAAGCCCTAACACATAGTTATAAGCATTTTCTACATTTTAAGTCCTAATACCCAACTCTATGAACAAGTGTATTATATTAAATAAGAAATTGTCATTTTCGCAAACCATATTTTGTGCTGAAGAGTGTTGATAATCATCTAATCTTGTCCTTCTTCATTGTAGTCTGCGGTCATCCATCCGTCCAGGTAATTCACCTACAATTACGGACAATCCTTCACATAATAAACCCCTAGGATGGTATATAGGGTGGAAACCTGTGATGCAACTCCCATGATGCTTATCAATGAAATATTCCACTAGCCTAAAAGTCACAACGAGAACTTGTTTTCTAGATTCATGTGGCATAACAATGTGATGTACCATATTGTTTATTTAAATTCAAACTTAATTTATGAACTTGCATTTATTAATGGAGAAGTACTAACATTAGAAATTCACCTACAATTATGGACAATCCTTTGTATAATAAACCCTTAAGATGATATATAGGCTGAAAAACCCGTAATCCAGCTTCCATGAGGCAAATCGGTGAAATATTCCATGAGCCTAGAATTCACAGCGAGAACTTGCTTCATCAATTCATGTGATATAACAATGCCACATACTATAGTACTTGTTTGAATTCAAAATTTGAAAATGAACTTGTAGTGATTAACGATTATGTTATATAGAATGAGGATTGTATTTAGTAATTAAGTTATTTACTTTTAATTGTATACCTAGATGGACAAAAGTTGGATGTCTCATTCAAAATGGTCCACTAAATACTTAGAAGGAGTTAAGAGCTTCATGCAATTTGTAAAAGATCAAATGGGTGATGAATGTTGTATTCGTTATCTATGCACAGATTGCTTAAATGTCGACATTCAAAGTCAAGATGTGGTATATAATCACTTGCTAATCCGAGGCATAAATAAATTATATACTCCATGGCTTTATCATGGCGAACGTAAGGAAACAAGTTGTAGTAGAAGCGTTGGTACAAGTGTTGATGATAGTAACAATAACGATGGTGATGATGTTGAGATTGGCGAGATATTAAAGGATTATAGGAATTATATGAAGACTATGAATGAAACTCGTTTTTCTAACATAATTGGAAGTATTACAGAAGATAATTTTGGGAAGTTATTGAAAGTTTCTCAAGAAGAATTATATCCAGGGTGCTCGAATTTCTCGCAACTATCTTTTGTTATCAAGTTGTTACATTTGAAGGTCTATAATAAATCAGTAACAAGTCTTTTGACATGTTAATTGACTTGCTCAATGATGCATTACCTATTATACAAAAATTGCCCAAATCTTACTATGATGCAAGAAAATTGTTAAAGGACCTTGGATTAGGATATATATTAATACATGCTTGTAAGTATGATTGCGCTATATTTTGAAAGGACAATAAAGATCATGAAGATTGTCCCATTTGTGGTACATCAAGATGGCTAGTGGATGATAGGAGAGGGAAAAAGATACCACATAAAATCTTGAGATACTTTTCTATTAAACCACGACTACAAAGGCTTTTATGTCAACAAAAACAACCATAGATATGAGGTGGCATAAAGAGAAACGCATTGATGATAACATTATGCATCATCCAGCAGATTCAATGGCATGAAAAGACTTTGATGGAAAATTTCCATGGTTTGCACAGGATTGTTGTAATGTTTGACTTAGTTTAGCCTCAGATGGATTTAATCCTTTTGGTAATATGATTACTTCTTACAGCATGTTGCCAGTAATATGGCCAAGTAGTTGAAACAAGACAACTTATTACAGAATTCTTTGGACAAATTTTCAGTAATTTTTAATTTATTTAATTATATACATTTTTATGTTATTTTTTAAAATATTAATTTAACTTTTACTTGTTGTTCATAGATGCAGCTCAATGTCATCGATATCGACAACCCTGAAGTTTCAATATGTGTGAGCTCACTATTGAAACAAAGGGTCAAGGACCATTGTTATCGACTACATAAATACTACAGTTTTTTCCTTCGGATGATGAGGCGAGGAAACATGTTCTTGAATGGGTGACTCTAGAAAATTGGAGCCAAATGTGTGATTATTGGGTCTTTGCCAATGTTAAGGTTTGTCTTTTTTCTCTTCACATTAATTTGCTTCCATTAATCTTGTTACATAATTTAATTACTATTTCTTTTCTTTATTTAGGAAAAGTGTGAGAAAGCCAAGGTTAGCAGAGGAAAAATAAAAACTCCTCACAATCAAGCCTCCAAATCATTTATTGCCGTACGAAATGAATTTGTAAGTTCTTTGTTTACAAGTTATAATTATATCTGTAAATACAATATTATTTATTGTGTTTTCAATTCTTTTTTTCATAAAATAGACTAAGAAGGAACTACATGGGCAAGAGTGTGCTAGGATCACACTATACAAACCCACTCACTATAAGGAAGGTCAATGGTAGATGTTAGAAGAAGCGCAAAATAATTATGGAAGCATAAAAATTTGTTTAAATTTTAAGTATATTTATTTATATAGTACTAACTAATAATATTTGAATTAAATATTGATTTTGTTTTTAAAATTTTAGAATAAGATGTGGGAGTTGTTGCAAAGATCATTATCTAAGGGAAATGAGCCAAATGTAGATGACATTTGCAACAATGTGCTTGATACAAGATCTGGCTACATCAATGGTCTTGGGTATGGCCTTAATTCAACTTCTTCATCCTCATCAAGAACAACATATATAACTCATCTTAAAGAGAAGAATCAGTCGCTTAAGGCTAAATTATAATGTAATGAAGTAAAGTTAGAATGAAATGAACAAAAGTTAACAAGTAATGAACAAAAGTTGGCCAAACTTGAAAAGATAGTCAAACAAATACTTGGCCCAAATTATGTAGATAGTAGTGACAATGAAAACAATTCTTAGTTTGTACATAAGTATTTTTGTTAACGTTTGTGATTAACATTTAATAATATTTAATTGTTTATATAAAATGCTTCTAATTTCTAATTATTTTTAATTTTATTTTCTTATAATAAATTATAAAACAAAAAATCTAAATATTACAAACAATAATATGGATTAAAAATTTGACCAATAATTACAATTAACATGATAAAATTTTTAGTAATAATGTTTATTAAAAAATTAAAAATCGTCATCAAAACTTTTTAGCTCTATGTTTTGAAAAATGTCACTAATAAGTTTTGGCTACGTTTTACAAAACGTAACTAAAAAATTTTTGCTATGAATATTGAATCATCACAAATAATGTTGGGCGATGATTAGTAATTCATGGTAAATGTTATAATCTATGTTTATTGTAACATAGCTAATAACATTTAGCTACGAAAAAAAATGTAACAAAATATCATTGGCGATATTCTGTTTATTGTCGCATATTTGTTTTAGTTACGTATTTTACTCGTTGCAAAACATAATTTGTGATGATTTGGTAAAAACGTCACCTATAATGTTTTGCTACGGAGATTTTACGACGATTTATTATCGTCGCCAGATATTATCAGTGATGAATTCTATACTTTTAGAGACGAAAAGTTGTAGTGGTCTAAAACTAGGGGTAAATGCAAAAAGGTTTAAACTACAAGAAGATTAAGTGTAATTAATGTATTTTAAAAATATGACTATATTATAACTTGTTTTTCTCTATAATTTTAGATTTTAATAGATCTTATTTCTAATTTTATTACATTTAGAAGTTCTTGGTTAAATTGAAATTAAAAATTAGAAAAATTTGTTGAAGACTTTGTGCTTGTTTATATAAATATTATTTTAATCTAGTTTGTTAAATATATTAATTAAATTAATGCAATTTCAATAAACTTATTTTTAATTAATTTCATATATGGAATTTATTAAATAAAATTCACACGTAACTGATTAGATTGGAAAAATAAAATCAATATTTAGTTAAGTAAATATGTTTTATTGAATTGTGAACACGCATTATAAGTTAATAAATTATTAATTAATCAACTAATTAATGCTTCTTGTAGCTAATATATTTTATGTAATTTAAGTATTATTAATTTTGGTGGTAGTGGGGAGCTGGCAAGAATTGTACTTGCTTGTTTTGTTACTTTTGGTGGGAGGGAAGATGAAAAGTATAATACTTTTAAGTTTATACTCAGGAATCCAAACGACAAAGCTATGGAAATGGAGAGGAAAGTGGTTACGGCCTATCGTGTTTGAATACATAAGTAATTGAACAAATCATAAGACTTTCACCTACTCCCTCTGTACATATTTTTGGTTACTGTTATAATATTTTTCCAATCGTCTTGTCCTATTTTATGACTGTTTCGCTGAATGTTCTGTTTTTGCCAGCCTCTCTTGGCAACTCCAAATGCCTCTGTAGTGCACGTATATATACACGCTCTGTATCTCATGAACTCTCATCACTAGTCCTCTCTCTCCTCTCTCGCTCTGTTTTTAAAAAGTTGAGAAGCTAAACAGAGAGATCGAGAACAATCCTTAGGATTTCTTGGGGAGAGTGTGTGTGACTCCACCACCCCATCTTAACTTCTGTTTTTCTCTTCCAATATATTCCTGTTCTGTTAACTATCCACAGAGACTCAACTCTGTGTAAGTGGTTTTTTGTTGTTTAGCTTATTTCATTCTCTAAGCTTTGTTACTGCAGGAACGTATTAGCAATGTTGTTTCATTGATCCAACATGTGTAATATTGCTTTAAATGATCTGGGGTTCTTCGTTTTGTACAAATTCTGTCCCAAACAGGCGACGCCATAGCGATGGAAGGTCCTGAGAGATTAAGAGCTTCTGGGAGGAGACAAAACCTCCAACACAGCTTAAGTAGGAGCATAAGCAGAACACTGAGCAGAGCCAGTTGGAACATGGAAGATATGTTCTCTGCAGGCAGGCAGTCTTCGAGACGTAGCTCTTTCAATGAAGACGAGGAAGCTCTGAAATGGGCTGCCATAGAAAAACTTCCTACGTATGATAGGTTGAGAACAACTATCATGAACACCTACATAGAAGATAACAGTGAGGGAAGTAAGAGTGGTGTCCCCAAACCAGTCGATGTTAGAAAGCTCGACATGAACGAGAGACAGAGTTTCATTGACAACCTTTTCAAGGTTGCTGAGGAAGATAACGAAAAGTTTTTGAAAAAGTTCAGACAAAGAATCGATAGGTAATTGGTTCTTATCTTCCATTACTTGCTGTGAACTCTAGCTTCCTTCATTTCGCTGGATTTTGTCCGATTAGCTTCACAGTAACTTTCGGTAGTTATCATGATCACGTATACTTGGAACAAAGTTGGCAACGGAATTAAGCCAACAAGTCCCAGTGGTCCAAGTTTAACTGAGTGATAGTTGAACAAACCACTCCTTAATTCTCGTCCAGTAATGCTGGCAGCTTTCAAGTCCTTGTCAAGTGCTTCTCAATATGTTTAGATTGTTAGCTTGACTACTGGTTCTTATCCTATGGTTATGAAATCGGTGAAAAGATTACACAGCATACCATTACCTTAGATTTTTATCTATGGAGGTTATGGAAATATTTGTCCTGCCTATTGGTTATTACTGATGATACATTATCAGTTTCACTGTGCTTAATCCGTATTAAAGAATTCTGGTACTACTGGGAAACAATAGAAAAAGGAAACATGCTTTTCTCTTTTCTGTTGAATAATACGGTATGGAGATCTTGTTCATGCAACCTTGAGGGGATTAAGTAGCTATACCTATCAAATAAGAACCCGTCAACATTGTGATGGTAGTAAGGAGTTGAGCAATTTACAGAGTAAATTAGCACTGCCACCAACTTTACACGAGCAGTATTGGACCATGTCAGCTTAGCAGATGTTAGATAAAACAAGTAGTCAAACTTATCTACCCCAGCGTACAAATAAAAATAAAAATAAAAAGATTTCTCTGTTTGATATTTTTTATTATATGATCATGTAGGGTTGGAGTCAGATTGCCTACAGTCGAAGTGAGGTTCGAAAATTTGACAGTAGAAGCCGATTGTTACGTGGGAGATAGGGCACTTCCAACCCTGCCAAATGCAGCCAGAAACGCAGCAGAATCGGCTCTTGGTTTGCTTGGGATTGGGTTAGCTAAGAGAACAAAACTTACTATCCTTAAAGATGCGTCAGGAATCATAAAACCATCAAGGTAAATAAGTAGAGGATTTTTTTTGACCGTCCCAATAGAATATTCTAATGCATAACATGGTAGGACCTCACTGCTTTTGTCTTTTACGCAGAATGGCACTACTACTTGGTCCACCATCTTCAGGGAAAACAACCCTTTTGCTAGCACTTGCAGGAAAGTTGGATCCGGGTCTAAAGGTCGGTAACTAAGCAATTTCACATCATTTCTTTTTCTTTTGCTAATAATTCTTTTCTTTTTCTTTCATTTTCAAAACGAAATCATTCTTTTCTTTTCTTTCTGGGTTGGTTTAACAGGTTAAAGGTGACATCACGTATAATGGGTATAAACTCAAGGAGTTCGTTCCACAAAAGACGTCTGCCTACATTAGCCAAAATGATGTTCATGTGGGAGAAATGACCGTGAAAGAGACCTTGGATTTTTCCGCAAGGTGTCAAGGGATTGGGACTCGATATGGTAATTAAATAGATTGTATATATCCTAAAGTTTCAAAGACCGAGTCTTGTGTAGATTTGAATTAAAAAACAAAAACTATGCTCTTTATGCAGACCTTCTCAGCGAATTAGCAAGAAGAGAAAAGGATGCTGGCATATTCCCAGAGGCAGACGTAGATCTTTTCATGAAGGTAGTGTTAGTAATACTAAATTATCAGTTGTATATTTCTCTTGATCAGATTGTATTAAATAATAGTTAATTAATTGCATGTACTTCTTTTTCTATTAAACCAAGACCAAGTGTATCATAAACCAAAGGGTTCGCGTAAATATACAAATTCCTATATAATATTTGATATTAATATTTTTTGATCTCTTGCAATTTTCAGGCAACTGCTCTGAAAGGAGTTGAAAGTAGCTTGATAACCGATTACACCCTCAAAGTAAGTTGAAACATTCCCATTACCCCATCAACTACTATTACTTATTAAATTATATATATTATATATACATACATTAAGGATGGGAACAAAGGAAACCCAACATTGTTGTAGGTGAACTGGATTATATTTCTTTTTTGCTTCTTTCCAATCCTATCTTTGATTTTCATCTCCCTTTTGTCAAACATCACTGCTCACCTAATTCTGTGGACTTAGTTTTACAAAATGTTTCGGGATGTCTTCGTGTACTAACTTTGGTTGGTGGCTCATATTTGGTATAGTATGGACATGATGGCCCAGCCACCAAAGTGGCCTTTACCACTTGCTTTGATTATTCTATCCTTAATTGACCGAGTTGCTTCTAACATTTCCAATCTTTGTAATTTGGACAGTTGTTGGGACTTGACGTATGCAAGGACACCATTGTAGGAGATGAAATGATTCGAGGGATCTCCGGTGGACAGAAAAAGCGAGTTACAACAGGTTAATTCTCTATATACATAAGTTGATTCTATGAATTCTTTTTCGTTCATCCTATTTATAATCCTTTTCTAAGTAATATAAGAATAAATATATCTATACATAGCTAAGTTGAAGGTTGAAGAATTCCCAAACGTGCATTTGCTGACCAAATCTCTTCACCAACTACTTTGTCTTCGGAAATAATTTAAAATGTTTCCCACAAGCTCAGAAAGCATAGTTCTAATTACTTCCCATTTGTCTACATGTTCACATTACAAGCGAATGCTTTACCCAATAAGATTAAACCAGTCACTTTATATGTACCAAATCAGGACCCACCTATTATTTGTGTACTGTGATTACTCAATAACAAGACCTTATACTCAACTATTCCCCTGGGAGCCAAAATAAAAAAGAAAATGAAAGGGCCTGGTTATGTGGTCACAACTACGAGGATGACCTAAGTTGTTGATCGTGCCAGGAGAAATGATCGTTGGACCTACAAAAACACTATTCATGGATGAGATATCAACTGGCTTGGATAGCTCCACAACATATCAAATTGTCAAGTGTTTGCAGCAGATTGTACACCTCACTGAGGCCACAATCTTCGTGTCCCTACTCCAACCTGCTCCTGAGACGTTTGATCTCTTTGATGATATTTATCTTTTATCGGAGGGTCAAATAATCTATCAGGGCCCAAGAGAGCACATCGTTCAATTCTTTGAGAGCTGTGGGTTCAGATGCCCTGAAAGAAAGGGTACTGCTGATTTCTTGCAAGAGGTTAGATGAGTTATTGCCAAATGATTTCATCAAACCCATTATCCTTTATTCATGGGCCTGTTTTAATTTGTGTTATTCTTGTAACAGGTCACTTCAAGAAAAGACCAAGAACAATATTGGGCTGACAGGACTAAACCTTACAGATACATATCAGTCCCTGAATTTGCACAAAAGTTCAAGAGATTCCATACAGGGATGAGGCTAGAAAACGAGCTCTCTGTGCCATTTGACAAGTCTCAAGGCCACAGAGCGGCTCTAGTATTTGACAAATACTCGGTTCCAACCATGGAACTACTCAAGGCTTGTTGGGACAAAGAATGGCTACTGATTAAGAGAAATTCAGTTGTTTATGTCTCCAAGACAATACAGATTATCATATTTGCTGTCATAGCATCCACGGTGTTTATAAGGTCCAAAATGCATACTAGGAATGAGGACGATGGTGCACTTTATATTGGTGCAATTTTGTTCAACATAATCATTAACACGTTCAATGGTTTTGCTGAGCTCTCATTAATGATTGCAAGGCTTCCTGTGTTTTACAAGCAAAGAGACCTTATGTTCCATCCTCCATGGACTTTCTCTCTCCCAACTTTCCTGTTAAGAGTTCCCATTTCAATCGTGGAGACTATTGCTTGGGTGGCTGTGACATATTACTCCATTGGATTTGCTCCTGCAGCTAGCACGTAAATACTCTACCGGAGTTTCATCAGCTTTCATTCCAAATGAGATATTAACCACTTATTTCTGTTCTTGTTACCGTTTGCAGGTTCTTCAAGCAATTGTTACTGGTATTCCTAATACAACAAATGGCTGCCGGGCTCTTTAGGCTCATTGCTGCTGCGTGCAGGACCATGATAATTGCAAACACTGGAGGGGCTCTTACTCTGCTACTCGTTTTTTTGCTCGGAGGTTTCATCCTACCTAAAGGTAAAATGAAGCTTTAAACTTTAAACTAAATTCAGGGAGCTCAATATTAGCCAGTTTCTATCTACAAAACTTGATGGAATATGCAAATTGATAAGATTGCGCGCGTGTGGCTATATTTTCACATGTCAAGATGTTTGAGCATTAACAAAAGAGTTTCTCTACATTTGTGACAGATCAAATTCCAAAATGGTGGGAGTGGGCTTACTGGATTTCACCCTTGTCTTATGCTTACAATGCCATGTCTGTGAACGAAATGTTTGCTCCAAGGTGGATAAACAAACCGGTACGTTTTGCAGAATGATGAGCATTCAACTTTCAGTAAAATTTTATGTTTGTAACTTGTCTTTCATGAATCAGTATGGTAATGCCATGCCACTGTGATTGAATATTACAGGGTTCAGACAATGTTACTCCACTAGGTAAAGCAATTCTCACAAACTTCGACATTTTTCCCAACAAGAACTGGTATTGGATTGGTGCGGCTGGTCTGTTCGGATTTACAATCCTCTTCAACGTCTTGTTCACCTTGGCTCTAACGTACTTTAGCCGTAAGTTGCAGTACTCCCTGGTCATTGACATTACCATCAGTTTCTTAATTGAATTTGTACTCCTAATTCTATGTGCCTATTGCTGATCAACAGCTCCTGGAAAGCCACAAGCAATAATCTCCGAGGAAACAGCGAAGGAAATGGATGACCAGGAAGACTCAAAGGGCAATCCAAGGCTGCATAGGCCAAAGCAACAGGCAGAGACATTTCCTCGTTCATTATCTACTTCAGACGGCAACAACTCAAGTAAGATACACGAAAACATTGAATGGAAAATAAATCAATAACTTTAAAAGACGATGGTGTTTCTTATTAAACGCCTTACACAAGTTTTTTAAATTTTCAGAAGAAATGGCAATGCAGAGGATGAGCAGTCGGTCCAATAGCAATGGCGTTGGAGATTCTTCTATAGAGAGAGAAGCCAATGGAGTTGCTCCAAAGAGAGGAATGGTTCTTCCTTTCACCCCCCTCGCTATGTCCTTCGACTCTGTGAATTACTATGTTGACATGCCTCCTGTAAGTTTCTTGACACAAAGAACCTGCACATCTTTCACAATACTTCAGGTTTGGTCTCCTCTAAAACAAGCATTAATGACAATAACAGGAGATGAAAGAACAAGGAGTTGCTGAGGACAGGCTTCAGCTGCTTCGCGAAATAACAAGCGCATTTAGACCTGGAGTACTCACAGCACTAATGGGAGTCAGCGGAGCTGGTAAGACAACATTGATGGACGTTTTGGCTGGAAGAAAAACAGGTGGATACGTGGAAGGAGACATCAGAATTTCTGGTTTTCCTAAGAAACAAGAAACCTTTGCAAGAATCTCTGGATATTGTGAACAGACAGATATACACTCACCACAAGTGACAGTCAGAGAATCCTTGATGTTCTCCGCATTCCTTCGACTCCCTAAAGAAGTTAGCAAAGAAGAAAAGATTGTAAGCTTTTCCTTCAGCTCCTTATATAGAAAGGGAAAGGAAAACTTGTTTCTCTATATGACTTTGTTGTCCTTATGCAAAACAGGCGTTCGTTGATGAAGTGATGGAATTGGTGGAGTTGGATAATCTTAAGGATGCTATAGTTGGACTTCCAGGAGTTACAGGGTTGTCTACAGAACAGAGGAAGAGACTGACAATAGCCGTGGAGCTTGTTGCCAATCCCTCGATCATTTTCATGGACGAGCCAACCTCTGGTCTTGATGCAAGGGCAGCAGCCATTGTTATGAGAACGGTAAGAAACACTGTGGATACTGGAAGAACAGTCGTATGCACAATCCATCAACCAAGCATTGATATCTTTGAAGCCTTTGATGAGTTACTCCTGATGAAAAGAGGAGGACAGGTGATCTACTCAGGACCATTGGGTAGAAACTCTCACAAGGTCATTGAGTACTTTGAGGTAAACAATATAAACTGATTCATCTACAAGTTAAAACAGAAATTATTGGTAATCTCATTTCACGTAAAAATTACCTTTAACAGTCAGTTCCTGGGGTCCCAAAGATCAAAGAGAAGTATAATCCAGCAACATGGATGCTAGAAGTGAGCTCAGTAGCAGCTGAAGTCAGACTTGGAATTGACTTTGCTGAACACTACAAAGCATCATCGTTGTACAAGTACGTCAAGACATAAATATAGGTGTGCCAATCTCAAAGCTTCTTTAAACTTGCGTTCCTAACTCTATGTTTTGTTACGAGCAGGAGAAACAAGGCTTTGGTTCAGGAGCTAAGTACACCACCACCAGGAGCAAAAGACCTATATTTTGCTACTCAGTATTCTCAGTCTACATGGGGACAACTCAAATCTTGCTTTTGGAAACAGAAGTGGACTTACTGGAGAAGTCCTGATTATAACCTCGTCAGATACTTCTTCACATTGGTTGCTGCACTTATGGTTGGTACTATATTCTGGAAGGTTGGCAAGAAAAGGTTCGTTTCGATTATACAACATTCCTATATGGATATTCATCATATCCGAAGCCAAACAAAAAGAATATTGTAACTATATTCATGTTCTCTGAATTCAGGGACAGCGCAGGTGATCTTACAACAATTATCGGTGCCATGTACTCTTCCGTTTTGTTTGTGGGTATTAACAACTGCTCAACAGTACAGCCAGTTGTAGCAATTGAAAGAACGGTCTTTTATAGAGAAAGAGCTGCTGGAATGTACTCGGCACTACCCTATGCCATTGCACAAGTGAGTTATTCATTCTAACGTATCCATCGATTGGGTTTTTAACTCTACCGATCACATGACTCTTGGATTATAATAATCACCTGATTTGCAGGTTCTTTCTGAAATACCCTACGTACTCGTCCAAACTATTTACTACACACTTATTGTGTATGCCATGATAGCCTTTGAATGGACAGCAGCGAAATTCTTCTGGTTCTTCTTTATCACATTCTTCTCATTCCTCTACTTCACATACTATGGAATGATGACTGTTTCAGTCACTCCAAACCACCAAGTAGCAGCAATATTTGCAGCATCATTCTATTCCCTCTTCAATCTTTTCTCTGGCTTCTTCATTCCAAGACCGGTATGTTTGCATTCAACATTTCTCAATTCCATTTCATCTATCAAACACTAACAATCCTTTTGCTCCTCAAATTTCAGAGAATTCCCAAGTGGTGGATTTGGTACTACTGGATTTGCCCCGTGGCATGGACTGTTTATGGGCTGATTGTGTCTCAATATGGTGATGTTGAAGACAAAATTAGAGTTCCTGGTGTAAGTCCAGATCCTACAATTAAGTGGTACATACAAAACCATTTTGGCTACAGAACAGACTTCATGGCACCAGTTGCTGTAGTATTGGTCGGCTTTGCAGTTTTCTTCGCCTTCATGTTTGCTTTCTGCATAAAGAAACTCAACTTCCAAACACGATAGGAACTTGTTCTTTTGGGCCTTTGTACATACAGAAAAATGTATTGGTTTAGCAAATGGAGTCAACCGTGCAAGCCCTGTACTGCAAAGTTTTGGATAATTGTCTAGATGTTACTTTTTGGTTCTCCTTCTGCATGTACAAAGTTTGTGTTAGTAAATATCGTGACGAGAACTTAAATTTATAACATTTATTTATTTGAAAATGCCCAAATAAGCATGTTGAAGATAAATTATGAACTAAAATTTGATGATTAAAGTACTTTAAACTGCTATTTGTAGTGTTTTTTATTAAATTGTATTTGTGCTAGTGGGCTATTAATTTTACTTGGTTATTAAGGGGCCGTTTGGTTCCACTTCTATTTTTCTGTTGTCGTTTTTAGTTTCTGTTTCCAGTTTTTTGTTTCTGTTTTTTCTTAAAAAAACGAAAATCTATTTGGTTGAGATTCGTAATATAAAAACTGAAAACAAAAACCTGTTTAGTTGAGATTTCTAAAAAAAAGCTGAAAACAAAAACATGTTTGTTTTTATTATCATGTTTCTATTCTTTTGTAATTATACTATTATGTGTAATAATTATAATATAATACATTATATTTTTAAATTAATTAATT
>JAOSBL010000001.1:9704295-9722076 GCA_027568915.1 Erythroxylum roraimae | reverse complement strand
TTGGAAGAGTATGAATTGGATATTTTACTGAACATACTTTGGTATTTTGATGATATCTTGATTGGTAGAGCTCCGAATGTGATGATTCTTATTTAAAAATAAACTAGAGACATGGAGCTACAAATTGTATGAAGAAATCAAAATTTAATTCAGTCTCTAAGACTTTCAATTTATGGATGGAAGTTGTGTATAGTATACTGTTTCAATATAAGAATAGTCCGAAAATTTTTGGGGCAATACTTTTAGATTACTGAACCAAATTGAATGATTTTGGTGTCATTAGAAACTTAAGACAATGGGGAACTTTTTTTATAAGCAAGTGTTATCAAATTTTGTCATCTTCCTTGTTAGAATGTACAAGGGTATTTTTTGCAAGACACTTAAGCATAAAAGACATAAGGCATAAACAGAGGGGCAAATTGGACAATTCTCAATCATTAAGGGCATAATTGAAAGAAGAAGTGTTTTCTTGCTTTTAAATGAAGAATAAAACGTGATTTGAGGGGGAGAAGAGGAGAATAATGAAAATGAGAAAGGAGAAAGAGAGTTCGGTAATTTGAGAGAAAAGAAGAGAGTTGAGCTAGGGTTTAATTTTTCTTAGTCTTCAAAAGAGATTTTGGAGTTGTTCAAGAAGAGAAAAAGGTAGAGGAAGAAAATAGCTTCCCTTTAAGCCAAATATCTCTTCACTTGGTAAAGAATCAAGGTAAGATCTTTTTTAATCTTTTGGATTTTTGGAAGGATTTTAGTTCATGGAGTTTAGAAAATGCTTGGGTTTAAGTATTCTAGAATCAATTTTAGTGATTTTGCATGGTGGGATTTCCAATTGTATTCCTATTAAATGAGACTTGGTTTGTTTTAGGGAAGCAGGAGAATCATACTCAAGGGTAAGGGGAAAGACAACCTTGACTTGGATTTTTGCACGCAAATTAGGTGGGTAATATGTTTATAGTTGTTGTGTAATATGAGCTAATTGCCTTATGTGTGAATATATGCTAAATTGTGAATTGTTGTGATGTGAAAATTGCATTATGATGTGTTTTATATCATGCCTTGAAAGATGTATGACATTTTGATATAATTGAATTGTGATTTTGATCATATTATGCCTTGAAATATGTCATAACATTTTGTATAAATGAAAAGAAAGAAATGAGCATAAAAAGTATAAAAGCGTGATGAAATGATTTTTGAGCATGATTATGTGCTTCTGTTTGGGTGAGAGTGGAACAATTTTGTTCGTCACGTGTACGTTGACAAGAGCCTTCTCCCAGCTGCCCGCTTGTGGCATATGAGCTCCGAAAATAGACTCATTCTGTTCATGGTGTAAACTTCGGTTTCTTCATTTTGTTTCCATAGAACCCTCGAGCTAGTTGTTTGTGCATTGCATAATTGAATTGCCAGGTATGATGCATATTTGATTGTTATGTTTTGATGGATGAATCTTCATGATATGTTCTATATGATGAAATTCGAATTATGAAATTTTGAGCTTGAATTGTGGATGATAAAATTGCTAGATTAAATGGGATATATATATACACTTTGTTACATTTATATATATGTGTGTGTGCTTGAATTATATGGCTCATTGCCAATGGCTATAAATATATAAGCCACTGAGCTTCGCAGCTCACTCCATTACCTTCCACTCCGCAGGTGAAGAAAAAGCAAATCAGTATTGATCCTTGCAAAGTTTGGTAAATACCAAGAACAGAGACTTTTGTTATTAAGTTAGTTCAACAACTTTTAGTATTTAGAATCATATTAAGCATAATCATTCAATTGTATCATGTGTATTTTGTATTTTGGTATTAAGCCAACGGTGTGGCTTTTGATATGTAAATAAAGTCTGTCAAACTCTTTTGCTTTAGTAATGAAATGATAGATTGAAGTAGTTTCAGTTGTGTATATTCATAATTAACTTCTTTGTTAAAATGGTTGAGTTGAAGTAATAAGTTTGTTTTGATGTTTGACTATTGTGGGCACGCCACCCTTATGGGATGATGGCTAACAAGGGTTTATGGAAATAACCCTATAGGAAATGTGTTTATTCATGTAGTATGATTCCGAATGTTGGGCTCCGGAAGCGGGATCCAACACTTATCCTCTCGTATCCTTAGTGATTGTTCATGTTTAGTTGCTTTATTCATTCCTTGCTTTTTTTCCTTTTCATTTTTTAGTAACTACATTTTAAACATTTTTATTAGATTGTTAAATATTTACTTTCTTTATTAATATGTCTAAAAAATTAACCAAACTAGTAACTATAATCTGTATGGTTCCCCCCTCTTATATCTGCCACTCTACCAGTTTCATTCTCACTCAGTAAACTCATCTCTTCAACTCCTACTTAATAAACCATACCAACTCCAAGATCTCTTAGTCCTTTTGAAGCCTCTCCTCCTTAACCTAAGGACTCTATTCCCTCTGATCAATTAACCTCTAAGCTTTTTTAGAGACATGTGTTAGGTGACTTATCTCCTTAAAAAAAATTCACTTTTTTCCAACTAAATCTTCATATGTAGTTACAATTCTTACTCTTCTAATGGAAGTCCTTAGCAAATGTGCTTCTAAATGGGAATTAAATTGATTGTTTTTTATATAAGTGACCAAATTTTCCTATAATGAAACGCTTAGGCACAAAATCACTTGAGGGAGTCAGGTTTGAATGAAGTTCTAATAAATAAGAAAAAAAATTTCTATTAAAATTTGACTCTATATATAATGCCTAAGAGTCCTAGAAATTGGTCCTTATAACTACAATAGCAAACCACTCTTTCATTAAAAATGGAACAAGGCATTAACCTAAAAAAATTAAAGCATAAATAGGTTCCCATATGGATTAACATATACAATATGTTATTGGAATATTGGACTAATAGAGGCCTCAACCACTTGGCAATTTATATTGGGAAACTAATTTGCAATGAAGGCAATACTAAGATGAAATTTGTGAGCCATGTAAGGATTTTTTTAGTGGTTAATATACATCAAGACCTACCAAAACTAATATCATTTCTAAGGCTTGGTGAGGATGTAGGCTATTTGAAGATTATGCATCAATCTCGTGTTAATATAGAGCAGATTTATCTCAAAAGGTAAGAACTGGATACCAATAACTAAGAAGTTTCTAAGAGGAGATTACTATAAGCTAATGAAACTTAACTTCTTAAGAGGAAAGAATATCAACAATGAAAAGAAGAATAGTCTTGGACTTGATAATATGATAGAAAACATTGAATCCATCACCATAAAAATGGAGAATGAAATTGAAATTCAATAATAAGAGATAAAGAAATAGCTTGAAATCAATAAAATAAGTTAAATAGAGAACGAAACTAAAATTCAGCTACAAGAGATAGAGAAGATTTTGAAAACGATATAATAGGTGGTTCTCAGATTGTGAACAATAAAATTAGGAATAAATAAGACGACTATTGAACACCATCAATTAAGCAGACTAGTGATATCTTCCTCCTTTAAGTAGACCAAGAATCTTGATAGCTCTTCAAATCATCATCAAGATATGTATGATTTAGTCAATGAATTCTAGATTGCAGCCATGAGGAAATATAAAGGGAAAAATAGGGTTAATAAAGCCAAATAAAGTCTCTATCCCTAATGGAATGAATGTTTACTTATCTTAGAAGATTTAGAACTAAACCAAACATATAGTCATTAAATTTGTTCTAGATTTTTTGGAAAGGCAAGATGTTAAAGGAATTTAATAAAACCTTTATTGGCCTTATGCCAAAGTTACCAAATCCTAGTTCTCTAAGCGATTTTAGGCCTATCTCCTATTGAAACCCTCTTACTTCACTTTCCAAACTATTCCCCTAATTAATCTAAAGTTGACAGAATCATTTAGTTTAAGGAACCTTTTACCAAATTCATAACTGCTTCATACTCAACTTTGTTCTCCTTTAACTCCCATGAAGTTAAGTGGTATAAGTTAGTATGGTTCAAGAATAATGTCCCTAAATTATGTTTTACACTATGGATGGCTATTAAAAAAATAGGCTTATTATGTTGGACAAGATGTCTTAAAATGTTTTTAACATATACATTTTATTTCAAACTCATTTTGAGATAAGAGACCATCTATTGTTCTCTTTTGATTACTCTTTTAACATTTGGAAAAGTATACTAGTGAGGTTCAACCTACAATATCTTCCCCAAACCATGAAGGAAACATTAGAATGGATAATAAGTCAGAAATTCAATAATAGCATTGACCTTGCCATGTTCAGATCGGGAGTAAGCTTCTCAATATATAAATTATGAAAAGAAAGGAACTATTGATAATTGCTCAACATAAATTATGAAGTACAAACACTGAATAAATCTATATAATATAACTTTAGGGAGCTAATGATAATAAAAAATTACATCTTAGTTATAGTTATGAAGTACAAAAACTTAATAGATCTATATACTATAACTTTAGGGAGCTAATGATAATAAAAAATTGCATCTTAGTTATAGTTCTATATACAAATCGAATTAAGGCCTTAACTATCTAAACATAATCATCTAGGTATACATTTATTGAACATAACCAAGGAATTTCAATCAAAAATTAGCTTAATACAATTCATAGAATTTAGTCCAAAAATATTAGGAAGAAATTACAATAGTCAACTTTTAAGTATGGCTTAAATGGAGAACTTAAAAAGAATCCCACCTAAAATTACAAGAAATATAGGAATTGATTGAAGAATAGTCGCCTATATTCTAGGTGGGATTCTTACTCAAACAGAGCCTAAGAAATTGATTGAAGAGAGTAGAAGCATGATTAACACTCTAAATCTCAATATGTTTAGGAAATGACTAAAGAAAGAAGAGAGTAGAAGCATGATTAACCGTAAATAATTAGGACTTTACTCATATATGAAATTAATGAAGTCATGCAAGGAATCATAAAATATAATTGTATTCAAATATCTCACATATTCTAGCTATAAATGAAATCTATATTGAGTATCAAGCAAAGAGGGGAGTCGTAAAACTCATTTATCTTAATGGATCATTGCGAGGGCATAACAACCATTCATGGGTAACTAAAGAATAGGCCAAAAAAGGATTAACACTCTAAATCTCAATATGTTTAGGAAATGACAAAAGAATAATACCTTGGAAGCTTGAGCAAGAATTAAAAGTTACTGGCAGACCAAGATGAACAGGAGCCAATCCAAAGAGTTAGTATTCTAAGCTTCAAACATAAGTGGATAATATGTAGGTTATGGAAAAGCCACGTGTGCACTAAGAAGCAATGGCTATATTCTAAATACTTCATATTTCCAACCCTTTTTGATCTTTTGTGGTTGGTCTTTTGAATTAAAACACTTCTAGGCAGTTCCTTACCTTATTTGGTAAAAAAAATTCATTTAATTTTCAAAAAAATGGTTACAAAATTCTAGCAAAGCTCCTAGCCTTAAGACTTAAAGATATGTTGAAATCTCACATTAATCCATCATACAGGGTAGTCACTAAAGGGAGTTAGATTAAGGATTACATTTTATTAACTCAAGAAAATTTTAGAATTATAATAAGAAACAACCTTTCAAGATTTATGCAATAAAAATTGACTTTCACAAAGCCTTTGATCTCCATCAATTGGAACTTCATATTGAACATTTTGGGAGACTTTGGTCTTTCATGAAAAATTAAGTCTCTTACAACATCATAGTGAATGTTGAGCCAACAAAACTTATTAAAGGTGTAAAAGGATTGGGGTTAAATGATCTCATCTCTCCATACTTATTTACAATGAGTGTTGAATACTCACAAGACTTCTTGATCATATTACAAGTTAAGAAAGGAAATTCAAATTTCATAATAAATATAAGAAACTGGGAATTTATAACTTACCAATTGCGACTTTTTGCTTTTCTCTCAAAGGTTGATCCTATCTTTATTAGTGCAATAATGATGGCTATAAGAACCTTTAAAGGTCTTTCCAGTTTTTCAATAAACAAGGATAAGAGTCAGGTGTTTGTTTCAATAGGAGCAAACAATCTTTCTAGTTAGCTTTTTAACTTGAAAGGCCTCAAGACCATATAGCTCCCCTTCACATGTTTGGACATACCTATCTTATATAGAAGACCAGTTTTTAGATATTTTTTTTCTTTAATTGAAAGGATATAAATAAGAATCAATAACTAATATAATAGAAGCTTATACTTTTCATGTAAAATCTTACTTATAAATTCAATGCTCAACTTCATGCATGTATACTGATTCTCACATCTAATGTTTTTAAAAAGCTTGATCAGATATAGGATACTCAAACGCTTTTTCTGGTTAGGAGATATCACAAGAAAATTGATTACTAAGGTGAAATGGAGTGATATGTGTATATCTAAGGAGGAAGTGGTTTGAAGATTGTTCCAATAAGACTCATTAATAAGGCCTTGATGATTAAAAGAGTATGGAGAATTACGGCTGATAAAAAAGCCTTATGAATTAAATAAGTTCATAATTAATACTTGAGGAAGAAGAATTTCTACAGCATCAGTCTAAAAGCTAATACATCATGGATTATACTTCACATTCTTAAGTTGAACGAGCAAGTTAGATTGGAGTTCAAGAACAAGCTTGGTGATGACTCTACCACATGGTTTTTAGTTTGATAATTAGAGCAACCTTGGGACATCATATGAACTCAGTGACTTTTCAACTTTTAGAGACTTAATTCAAGATGATGCAACAGTTAAAGAAGTTATAAGAGATAATTAATAGGGTTTAATGAAAGGATTTTGTCTGATTTAATAGATGTTACCCCAAATTATAACCCTACTTTTGACAAAGAGTTGAGGTACTCATCTGGTAACTTCTCCAACAAATCTTGTACAAATCTACTAAGGATCAGGGCCATAAAAGTCCTATGGCATAAATTAGTGTGGTATAAGTAGGCTATTTCAAAGGTCTCATTCATATTATGACTTGCTATCAAAAGAAGACTAACCACAATGTATAGGATATTTGACAACTCCAACTTAACCAACTGTTGCACTCTCTATAAACAAAAGCCTGAATCTATAAACCACTTGTTCTTCTTTTGCAACATCTCTTCTTACTTATAGGAGAAGACTTAATAGCTATGTAATCTCCCCTGTTGAAGGTTAGATTAACTTGATACCATTGATTAGATCACTTAAAGACCTTAGATGAGCAAAGGTTATCTTCTTATCTTCAAAATATCATTGGTAGATTGGCTTATACAATAAATTGAAAGGAATAGGTGAATTTTCCATGCCAATTTCACAAAAAAATAATAAATTTTATAGGAGCAAAAAAGCTCGAAAAAAAGAGTAACTTGTAACTTAATTTTATCTGCAATATAGTAGCAATTTTAGGGAATTTCTAATATATAACAGTGAATGACTAAAGTTTCAATGCCAATATTGTATATTTGAGAGGAATAATTTTATCTATAACTCTAATGATGTCTTACAAAATTGAAAATTTTAGGTGGAAGAACATCTGATACTAAAATTCAAATATATTTAAGGCACTCTAATTTGATGGAATGACCTCTAATCCTAAGTTAAGGAAAAGCAAAACTAAGGACTAAGGCACAAGCTATCTATATTGTCTAAACACCTATCAATTGAAGTTTCTAATATATTTTATCTTACTTGGGTAGCTGATGTCTTCTATTGAGTTACTCTTTTCTTATAACTTATACTATAGTTCCTTACTCATTTATCTATTTATTGGCCTTGTTTGGTGAAGAGTTGATAAGCTCTTTTTTAGCTGATTGACCTATTTTAGCTTGTTGACTTTATAAAAAAGTTATTTGGTTATTAGCTTATTAGGTTGGCTGATTCAACCCAACCAACTTATTTTAGACAAGCTCCTCTATAGGAGTGTTTCCAGTAATCAACTGATTTTTTTTGTTTAATGTCGATTTTGCCCTTTGTACTACAGTCTCATTTCTCTCGTTTTCTCTAGATTTTTCTTCCCTCTGTCTTTGCATCCCTCACATCTACTAGATCACCGCCATGTCTGCACTTTCGGCAGACAAACTCCGAGGCCACACATAGCAATCCAACATCAATCCTTAGCGCTTACCTTTTTCCTACTGATTTTGGTTAGATATGGCACCTAACTTGTTGTCTCCACCTGAACTCAAATCCATCTCTTTCTTGGATTCTACCAAGTCCAACTACAAACTCCTCAAGCATCCAGATTTTTTCTCTTTTCACCTTGAGTTTTCTTGGTATTTTTGTTTAGTTTTTGGTTTGGTGGGGGATACATGAATGGAACTTTAACTGAGACGGAGAAAGGTTCGTAACTGAAGTCGACTTAATTTCCCCTTTTTGTTCAAGAGACTGATTTCTAATGACTACCCTTTTGTGTGAAAAAAGATGCTTTTAAAGAAATTGGAGCAAGAAAAAAAGTAACATTTGGAACTTTTCATGATTGAATTGTTTATAGCCATTGAAATTTGCTATTTTACCTTGAAATTCTTTACTTTCTATTGGGATTATTAAGGATTGCTATTTCGGATGAATGATTCAAACTTGCCTTCCACATTGTGATGAGACACGGTTAAATCGTTCGAGTAAGATGAGACACGGTTACAGGGTTATCTACAGAAAAGAGGAAGAGATTGACAATAGCCGTGGAGCTTGTTGCCAATTCCTTGATCATTTTCATAGACGAGCCAACCTCTGGTCTTGATGCAAGGGCTGCAGCCATTGTTATGAGAACGGTAAGAAACACTCTGGATACTGGAAGAACAGTCGTATGCACAATCCATCAACCAAGCATTTATATCTTTGAAGCCTTTGACGAGTTACTCCTGATGAAAAGAGGAGGAGAGGTAATCTACTTAGGACCATTGGGGAGAAACTCTCACAAGGTCATTGAGTACTTTGAGGTAAACAATATAAACTGATTCATCTGCAAGTTAAAACAGAAATTATTGTTAATCTCATTTCACTTAAAAATTACCTTTAACAGTCAGTTCCTAGGGTCCCAAAGATCAAAGAGAAGTATAATCCAGCAACATGGATGGTAGAAGTGAGCTTAGTAGTAGCTGAAGTCAGACTTGGAATTGACTTTGCTGAACACTACAAAGCATCATCCTTGTACAAGTACGTCAATACATAAATATAGGTGTGCCAATCTCAAAGCTTCTTTAAACTTGCGTTCCTAACTCATGTTTTGTTACGAGCAAGAGAAACAAGGCTTTGGTTCAGGAGCTAAGTACACCACCACCAGAAGCAAAAGACCTATATTTTGCTACTCAATATTCCCAGTCCACATGGGGACAACTCAAATCTTACTTTTAGAAACAGAAGTGGACTTACTGGAGAAGTCCTGATTATAACCTCGTCAGATACTTCTTCATATTGGTTGCTGCACTTATGGTTGGGACTATATTCTGGAAGGTTGGCAAAAAAAGGTTCGTTTCGATTATACAACATTCCTATATGGGTATTCATCATATCCGAAGCCAAATAAAAAGAATATTGTAACTATATTCATGTTCTTTGAATTCAGGGACAGCGCACATGAGCTTACAACAATTATCGGTGCCATGTACTCTTCCGTTTTGTTTGTGGGTATTAACAACTGCTCAACAGTACAACCAGTTGTAGCAATTGAAAGAACGGTCTTTTATAGAGAAAGAGCTGCTGGAATGTACTATGCACTACCCTATGCCATTGCACAAGTGAGTTATTCATTCTAACGTATCCATCGATTAGGTTTTTAACTCTACCGATCACATAACTCATGGATTATAATCATCACCTGATTTGCAGGTTCTTTCTGAAATACCCTACGTACTCGTCCAAACTATTTACTAAACACTTATTGTGTATGCCATGATAGCCTTTGAATGGACACCAGCGAAATTCTTCTGGTTCTTCTTTATCACCTTCTTCTCATTCCTCTACTTCACATACTATGGAATGATGACTGTTTCAGTCACTCCAAATCACCAAGTAGCAGCTATATTTGCAGTAGCATTCTATTCCCTCTTCAATATTTTCTCTGGCTTCTTCATTCCAAGACCGGTATGTTTGCATTCAACATTTCTTACTTCCATTTCATCTATCAAACACTAACAATCTTTTTGCTCCTCAAATTTTAGAGAATTCCCAAGTGGTGGATTTGGTACTACAGGATTTTCCCGGTGGCATGGACTGTTTATGGGCTGATTGTGGCTCAATATGGTGATGTTGAAGACACAATTAGAGTTCCTGGTATAAGTCCAGATCCTACAATTAAGTGGTACATACAAAACCATTTTGGCTATAAAACAGACTTTTTAGCATCAGTTATTGTAGTATTGGTCGGCTTTGCGGTTTTCTTCACCTTCATGTTTGCTTTCTGCATAAAGAAAATCAACTTCCCAACAAGATAGGAACTTGTTCTTTTGGGCCTTTGTACATACAGAAAAATGTATTGGTTTAGCAAATGGAGTCAACTGTGCAAGCCCTGTACTGCAAAGTTTTGGATACTTGTCTAGATGTTACTTTTTGGTTCTCTTATGCATATACGAAGTTTGTGTTACTTGGTAAAGATGGTGACGAGAACTTAAATTTATAACATTTATTTATTTGAAAAATGCCCAAACAAGCATGTTGAAGATAAATTATGAACTAAATTTTGACGATTAAAGTACTTTAAACTGCTATTTGTATTGTTTTGTTCTTTAAGCATATGTTTATTATTGAATTTTTTTCTATTAAATTGTATTTGTGTTAGTGGGCTATTAATTTTACTTAGTTATTGAAAAACTTTTTCAGATTTTAGTGGGACATGTTACCCACTCTTCCTTATTTTTAGCTCATGCATATCTCTAGTTTGTTGCACTGTTATGGATGTTGTTTAATGAGCAAAATGTAATCTATAGTTTTTTGAGTTCCAACAATTTTGCTATCAGAATACCAGGAGTTTCATGGGCTTATGAGGATAGAGTAACTGTTTTTTAAGTGTTCAACCTTTAGTGTAATGACATCAAATAGTTTTTTTCTTCTTATCCATATGTTTAATGGTGAAAATTATCACTCATAGGTCATCAAAATGAAATCTTATTTAAAAGCCTTTTGTGGGAGGTCCAAAACATTCCAAACTAAATCAAATAAAAAAATATGATGAAGAAGTGGCAAGAAATACTAAGATATATAATATTCATACCATTATAATTTTTTTTAAAGTCATGTCTTTATAAGTCATTTTACACATAAATAAATAATACTAACCAGCTAATTTTACCAAATATTTCTAACAAAAAGCTAATATAATTCGTTGGTCAAATTAACTGATATAATCAGCTATCAGCTACTGATAGAATCAGTTAATAGCTAATGCAATCAGTTGTTTGCCAAATAGGGGCATTATTTTTCTATAAAAAAAGAGAACACAATTCATTATTGTATTAAATTCTTTCAAATAAAATTATGTCTATGTAAATGTTAAAACCAATCAAAAAGATGCTCTAAAGCACTATCATTGATATCCAATGAAAACATTTCACACTTTTTTTAATTCCATTTTCCTTTAAAATAACCTATTTATGACTTCAATACTTCTCTGAGTAAATTTCTTGACATTTTACATAAAATAACTACATTTGTTCTTACTCTATAAACACATCATAGTAAAATTTCTTAATTAATGCACATTAATACAAAATCTACTCATAATACAATGATGGATCATAGTAAAATTTCTTAATTAAAGCAAAGTAATATAGAATATACTCATAATACAATGATGGATACAAACCTTACCTTATATTTCCAATATCCACATAACCTCTTTCTAGAATTGGACTTGGTCCATAAAGTTCTAAATGGTGTTTGGAAGTCATAATGGCAATAATGTAACTCAAAACTGTTATAATTTGAACTTGAAAGCATGTTTTCTTTAAACCTACTTCATATATTTGACCAATAAATATAAAAATAAATAACAATTAATATTTTATTTCATTCATACCATGTATAAAAGTATAAATTATTACTGAAAGCAATATAAGTTAGTGATAGACATTATATATGTTATAAGTTATAGGAAGGATATTAATACTTGATGTAAAAAGAATAGAAGAGATATCAAACTATTAATTAAAACTTATTAAAAAATGTAAACTATGGCAGTAAGAAATGTGAATAATTTATTTCCACACTTATTTTTAAATTATACAATAATGATGAAATATTTATTAATTTGCTACAACATATCAGAAGATTAAGAAGTATGATTTGCAGACACCAATTACTAATTAGAAGTTTTTTTGAGAAATTACTAATTAGAAGTTGATGAAGCTAAATTTATTATAAAAATATTATCATTTCATTTCCAAGAAGATCTCTAAGATCAACTCATAAAACTGAGATAAGGAATTATTCTATTACATGGTATATGAAAATATTTTGTGAACTTTCCATTCAATACGAAGGAGTGAAATCTGTAAAAACAACTTATATCTCACTGCAAAAATGACTAAAGGGCATAAATAATGATGATATAATGGATTTAATTACTTCTTTGAATTTAAGGGTGAATCAATACCTAGGAAAACAAGTGACTAAGAAGTATAGAAATCAATTTAGGGAGTTTGAAAAGAAGAGAACTACAATAACACTTAAAGAATCAAATTTTGAAACAAAGTGCAACTATATATCTTCTCAAGAATCTAAACCTAAAGGTAAAGCCATAATTGAGACTAAGGCAAAAGGAAGCAGTAATGATAAAAAGTGTTTTCAATTAATGAGGGAGCCACTTAACGTATAAATATATCAATAGAGGTTTGCATATGATGAAAGAAGAAGAGGCAAAATAATATAATAAATATATGTGTGAACATTAAGTTACGGAAGAGTTAAAAGGAGACTCTAGTTATGAACAAGTTAGTTCTTCAAATATTAATGTATTAAGGCATACATTTACGAACCTTAAGGTAGATGAATAAGAATAATAACTTCAGATTATTTTCTTTATCTAAGTTAGATATGGAGATAAAGTATGTGAGCTTATCATAAATGGTTGAAGTAACATGAATATGGTATCAAAAAGTATGTTGAAGTGATTGAATTTACTTTAAGAAAAACACTTGCTTCCTTACAAAGTTTCTTTTTTGGGTTCACTGTACCAATACTTCATAGAAACTTTATGTCTTTCAAGTTAGGAATATTTGAAGAATCTATTTATTTTGATGTTATTATATAAAAGTATTATACATTTTACTTGGTTAACCTTGACTTTTTCATGATTATTATGTACATCATTGGTAGAGCTAGAACCAATCATTTATGTCTCATAGAAAGAAGATAATAATGAAACTTATAAGAAGATAGACAAGGAAGAAAAGAAAAAAGAAAGTAATAAGGCAGCCAAGAGTACCAAGAAATAACTTCTTAATATTCTTAAAGAGACAGAGTTTGAAGTATTCATTAAGAAGAAGGGAATTTTTTTGCAACAGTAGTAGAGAGAAGTAACAAAAATTGTATATGAGACATCCCTTTTGCAATGCCAAAAGCATTTAGTGAATTGTTGGTCAAATTTTCAAATCTTACGCATGATGATTTACTAAGTGAATTACCTCGCTTACGAAACATTCAATATGTTGTTGATCTGGTGTATAGATATATTACACTAAACCTTCTGATATATTACTTAAATCTTGTTGAAAGTGAAGAGATGGAGATGTAAGTAGAAGAGTTGCTATTGAAGAAGGCATCAGGCTATATGTAGTTTCAATATTATTTACTCATAAAAAAGATGAAAATTGTCGAATACGTATTAATTGTCAAGCGATGAACACGATCAAAATAAAGTATAGATTCATAATCTCTTATCTTGATGACATGTTTTACCAATCAAATAAATCTTCCATCACACCTACGTAATTTAATAAAAGGTATGGATCCATCTTTCCTACATAATTAGACAGCTTAACATGTATTTTCTTAGTAATATCTTTAAATATATTGTGTGTTTCAGCTTTGTCACAAGTTCTAAATTCTTGCATACACTCTCCATGTGTTGTTGGTTAGTTTCTTTGTCTTAAACCTCTAAGCAGATGATGTTTCCCGAACCCTACTTGCTAGTGATTAATTTTAACCTCTTCATCTTGGATTTTATTTTTTCGACCCTTAATTTCAATTGCAGCTTATTATCTGGTGTTATTTCATAAACTAGTTTTTAAAACATCTTATGATTAAGAGTCATCAAATTTCAAAATTTTCATAATTTTTAGAAGGGTTTCATTTTACTTTTAATTACTGAGTAGTCCTCTATATGCCCTTTCATTATATGTTAATATTATAAACTAAAACTCTTATACTAAATTGATATAGCGTGAATAAAAGAGATATTAAAGTAGAAGATAAAACTTATAAAATTTAGTCATTTATAATTTCAATTAGGTTATTGGAATTTCAATTTAAGTTCTAACAATTTCAATTTTTAAATGACTTAAAATTTAGGTTTTTGTTATAAATCTAGGTTAAAATTGGTATAATTTTAGTGAGAAAACCAAACAATAAAGGGTAACACGCACGCACAAACATAAAAAAAAAAATTTAAAATCTCTATTCTACAACTAAGAAGACTCACAAATAAAATATTAAAAGAAGAATCCTGCTATATCCTAAACTAAATTATTATTAATCTTAATCTAGTGAAGAAAATCTATTATAAAGTAAAATTTAGTCCTTGTTTTTTTTTCTGTCACATCAGTTCTGATTCTTTAGTCCACCAAATTAAGGCTTTTGATTAAATAACTTTTCCTCTATTATTTCTTTAAAAAATCCTTTTATCAATACCCTATATCAATAAATTATCTTAAACTATAGAGCTTGAAGGAATAATTATTGGCTAAGAAATTAAAGGTGAAAGCCTCATATTATCCATTATCTAAACCTTAAGAAGAAAAGATCTCGACAATAATAAAGTTTAAGGTCAAAAGGACAATTTCAACCTAATATTTATACCAAAGTTTAACTTAAATCCAATTATTTAGGAGCATTAAAAAAGAACACTAATGTTTTTAAAACATTTTAATTTAAATTCTGAACTGACAGAACTGTAACTCCTTATCAAAATTTTACCAATTTTAAGTCATGAAATTTTTTTTATTAATTTATATGTCCCTCTTACTAGTTAGACAACCCAGCTAGAAAACAGGCCCATAACTTTGCCCCTTCCTCCCTACAACACTATTCTTTTTTATTGGGATTTAGGGATTCAACTTCGAAATCCCAAACATATTAACAGCATTTTTGTTTGTCTCCTCTCTTTGTCATGTCCATCTCTTCATTTTTAGAACATTTAGGAATTAGTTATCATTATTTTATCTCCCAATTTTTCTCCAACTAAAAAAGGAGCTACAATAAGGTCAAGCCTTCACAATCCTCGATTATGGACTAACTCCTCACTCTTACATAAAATCATTCCTTTTATTTTTGGGATAAGACTTAAGTAAAAAGAAGAATGAAACTAAGAGCTCTAAACTTATATTAATTAAATCGTTGTCTGAGACTAAGGAATAAAATTTTATTTTTGGCTTATGATTAGATGGATTCAAGATCATTTTGTTTCTCATATAAATGATATGTTGTTTCCACATAAATTAAATATAATTAATGAAAAGGAGAAAAACGAATAATGGAGCCATAAAAAATAGAACATTATCTAAAAAGAAAAGAAAATGGCAATAGTTTAAGGAGTTACTACTACTTTATCAAAAGTTATAATTTTCATAGCCAAAGAGAGATATTTAGACAAGTCTCTTTTTCAGCTTATCAATAGCAACAACTTCTTCTTATTTAAATTTCTTAAAAGATGAAGGTGATCTCAGAACTATATTTTTCCTTCTATTATTGATTGAGCTTTTTCGATAATCTCTTATTTGTCCCCTTCTTGCTTTTCCTTTCCCACTTAATATTAAGATGCAAGCCATATGTTCACACTCATGTCACAAAGATCTTCTCTGATAAAAACTTCTGCATAACAAGCATCATTGCACTCCTTAAGAGTTCTTATTCAATCCACTTATCTCACTTACAAATTAAGCATCACAAAAGTGTTCTAAAGATGGAGAGAGGAACGCTACGAAATAAGGAGATAAGTTAAAAGCTTTTAAAACATATGTGGGGATTTAAGGATTTAATTAAAAGTAACCGAGTAGTGTTATGTGAGAGGAGGGGTAGAGTCTTATGTTTATTCGCTAGGATGTCCAGTTGGTAAAAGATGCCCATATAAATTAATTAAAAAGTAAAGCAATTTAAAATGGCAAAATGGTCACTTTTGACCCTAACTTTTTCACTAGTTGACAAGTTTAACTCTAACATTTCAGAGTGAATAATTATAACCCTAATATTTGGAAAACGTTAAAATTGGGCTCTACCATACCAAAAAATTTAACCTCATCTATGAAGTGATAGGTTAATGTTGACTTGACATTTTTTATTATGTTTTGTGAGCCCCCATATGTCACATCATTACTGATGTGGCAAGGTGGGATCCACTTATTTTAAAAAATATATAAAAATTTATTTTATTATTAAGTGTGGGACCATCCTTTTAATTTAACATTTTTAAAATGTTAGGTTTCTCTGGCTGCAATATTGTCAACTTTTTCATTTCTTTTGTTGCTTGCTCATCCTTGTTCAAGCATAACTTATTTGACCAATTCAATGTCAGGAAAAACAATTCCTTCCCTTATTTCTTTAGAAGCAATGAAGAACCAAAAGAGAGTCGTTAAGGGTTTTGCATGTGTGAGGTGTTAAAGGCTTTGCATGGCAGCCCAAAAACAAGAGACGTTGAAGGAGAGAGAGGAGTGTGTGTGGATGTGAGGAATGAAAATGTGAGGGGGGTAACAACTGGAAAAAAAAAAAAAAGAAACATAGAAGAGAGAGAAGGAGAGTCAAGGGTGAAAGAAAGAGTGTGAGTTTAGCGTTTGGCAAAGGCAAGGGAGAGAAGAGAGAGAAGATGAGAATAGAAGAATGGAAGTGTGAGGGGTTGAGGGTTTTGCAGGGGTGGAAAATAATGAAGACGTAGAAGGGGGAGGGGATTTGAGTTTTGGATGTGGCGTAGAGAAGAGAGGGAAGAGAGAGAAGATGAGTGAAGTGTGCAACAAATGCTTGGGAGTTTAGGGTTTTGGAGAACGAAGAGAGAGACTAGAGAAGGGAGTGGGAGGAGTGGAAGGTGAAGCTTTGGCAGGGGAAAAAAAAGAAACACAAAGGAGGAGTGGAGGGTTTGAAGTCTAGAGTTTTTTAGGTAATAAGGAGGCAACGATTTAAGGAAGATACAGTAGCAAAAGCAGTATAAAAGAATATCATGTTAAAGTTAGGAAATGTCTACTTAAAAGAATGGGTCTGGTCTAGCGCTTAATAATAAGATAAAATATTTATATTTTTTTAAAATAACTGAGTTCCACCTAGCCACGTCAGTAATGACATGGCATATGGGGCTTATAAAAAATAATAAAAAATGTTAGTCAACGTCAGCCTAACGCTTAACAGACAAAGTTAAATTTTCTATTATGGTAGGTTTCAATTTTAATATTTTCCAAATATTAGGGTTATAATTATTCACTATGAAATGTTGTGGTTAAACTTGTAATTGTTAGAGTAGTACTCTAAAGGCAATCACCTTTAACACTTTTGTAAAAAATTTATTTTGATTAATAAAGTGAAAGACAATTTTTCATTAATTTGATGTTCGTTTATTTATCAATTGATATCGATCTTAAATCGAATTAATGAAGTCCATGATACAAAACATAGCATGAAGGAAATCATGATGAGATCA
>JAOSBL010000001.1:9630382-9641928 GCA_027568915.1 Erythroxylum roraimae | reverse complement strand
GAATCCTTCAGTTGCAACCTTTCAGAATTATGGATCAAAACGATGATATTCCAGTCCAGCAAAATCCGGCTGAACCAATATGCAACCTTGTTATGGGAAGATTGATTATTATTCTAAGAAGATTGCTTGTCTTGAGAAGTTTACAAAGTACCTCAATTGATTACTAGGTGCCTAATCGATACATGCAAGTGCAATCTGTATTTTTGTATTTGTTGGTGTTCTTATGCTCTAATTTAGGAAATGATTTTGATTATTTTGTATTCAATAAGTTTAAAGTTAATTCAGAATCATCTTTGGTAGGTTAGTATCTAAGATTTGGAAAGAGAGGAATATTAGTTTGGGCAATTTCATGCATTTCATGTCAAACACTAGTTTGAAGTTACAAACTCTTAGGCATTCTAATTTTTATTCAACTCTTCGACATCACTCCAAGTATTTGATTTTAGCACTTAAGTTAAACAATAAACTCTTAAGCATTCAACCACATATTTCATTTCTATTACTTTATCATCCTTTTAAAACTTTATCATCCTTTTAAAACCATATAAGAAAAATTTAGACCATATAATAGGGAATAACATTTTCTTCAAACATTACCTTATATAATTTAGTTTCATTTGGATTAAAGCATCCACACAATTTTTTTAGAGAAATGTTAAAAGGATGTGGGGAGTTATATGGAGACTTTAGATGATAACACTTTGCCTAATACATTAGGTAGAATTACACAATATAATTTTAAGAAATTATTGAAAGTATCATGAGAAGAATTATATCCAGGGTGCTCTAATTTCTCCCAACTAACTTTTGTTGTGGAGTTGTCGCACTTGAAGGTATATAATAAGTAGAGTAACAAATCTTTTGACATGTAAATTGAGCTACTTAATGATGCATTATCAATTGGTCACAAATTGCTCAAGTCTTACTATGAAGCAAAAAACATTGTTAAGGGACCTTAGATTAGGATATATATCAATACATACTTGTAACTATGACTATGTTATCATTTGGAAGGAGTTTAAAGATCTTGAAGAATCTCTTATTTATGGTTTATGAAGGTGGTAAGTGGATGGTAAAAAATGGAAAAAGATACCTCACAAAATCTTGAGATATTTTCCTATTAAACCATGATTATAAAGGCTTTTTATGTCAACAAAAGCAGGCATAGATATGAGGTGGCATAAAAAGAAACACATTGATGATAACATTATATGTCATCTAGCAGACTCAAAAGCATGGACAGATTTTTATGAAAATTTTCCATGGTTTGTAGAAAATTGTTGTAATTTTTAACTTGGGTTAGCAATGAAGATTCGAATCATAATGCAATTAATGATGAAGATTTTGAAGATCTTGATTATAGTGATTGAAGGTACCATGAAAGTGCTTTTTCATTTGTTTTATAATAATGGTGGTAAGATTTATGTTGTTGATGTGATTAATGTTAATGATTAAATGTATCTTAATTATTATGATTGAATGTATCATGAAAGTGCCATTTTTATTATCTTATTGTAATAATGGTATCCTTTATGTATTTTTTCTAGTGGATATCGAACATAATGACAACTAGAAGAAACAAACGGAAAAAGGTAGCAGCTATCAAGACTGTAAAATAGAGGGATGTACAACTTCAACCAAATTAATCGGTTAGTGCTAAATATTCAATTCCTAGTCAACAATAACGTTCTATCTCAAATAACAATGAAATTAGTCATGCAAGTTTAAAATTTCTATACCTTCAAGTGAATATATGTGTCTTCTTCTTATCATATTCTTTTTTTTTGTCATAGGAAATAGAGCTTCTTGTAGTATATTGCCACAATAAATCAACAATTCTATTCTGCCTTCATGTCATACACAACAACTTCATTATGTATCAAACAACAACGAAGCTACTAATGCATGTTTGTTAATCTTTAATAACTTTAACTAGACTTATGCTCAAATATATATTTATATATTCTAATCTTTTCTTATCATTATTCACTTGTTGTCAGCTTCCAATGTTAGTATTAGAAAAAATAGGTAGAGGTAAAGCT
This sequence comes from Erythroxylum roraimae, assembly GCA_027568915.1. Taxonomy (NCBI): domain Eukaryota; kingdom Viridiplantae; phylum Streptophyta; class Magnoliopsida; order Malpighiales; family Erythroxylaceae; genus Erythroxylum; species Erythroxylum roraimae. Next base: position 9,639,886 of record JAOSBL010000001.1, on the reverse strand, counting down.
AGAGGTTATGAATTGCAACGAATGAATATTGCAATGAATTGTAAGTCACCAATATAGATTGATACTCAGCAAGGTCCACCAATAGACAAGGTCCAATCTGCGAAATTGTCAAGTGAGTTGAGGTTTATTCTGAGAACAAAATTACCTTGTCTGAAACATGGTAAGGACTTGAAGGAAGACAACTTACTTGAAAATGCTTTAGAAAAAGTTGCGATAATTATACAAAATCTTTAACTTTATGCATTAGTGTCTCATTGATTTTAAAATTAATTACAATATTACTTACTGTTCACAGATAAAATTGAATATTGGGGATATTGAGAATCTAAATGTTTCAAATTGTGTTACGTCATTATTGAAAAAAAGTACAAAGGATCATCGTTTTAAGTTGCATAAGTATTATAAATCTTTTCCTTTTGATGCAGAGGCATGAAGCCAGGTTCCTGAACAAATTTATAAAGAAAATTGGAATAATTTGATTGATTATTGGGCTAATATGAAAATTCAAGTTTATTTTCTTTGTCTTCATATATGGTTGCATTAATCTTATTAGATGATTTAATGACTCAGTTATAGTTTTTTCTTGATTTTGGAAAATTGTAAGAAGGCAAGGGTCAATAGATCAAAAATTAAAGGACATCGTAATCAAGAGTCACATCATTTGTAGTTGTCCGAAATGAATATGTAAGTTCTATGTTTGCAAGTTATACTTAAATCAATAAACACTAATTATTATATGTGCCTTGTTTTTTTGTTTCATAAAACTGAGTGAGAAGGAATTATATGGACAACAGTGTGAAAGGATGACACTATATAAAATCACTTACTATAAGAAAGGTAAAGGATGAGAGTCAAAAGAAGCAAAAAAACAACGATGTAAGTATAAAAGTTTGTTTAATATTTTTGTTCATATATTAATATATATAGTAGTAAGTACTAACAATTGGATTGATTTTTTTAAAAAATTTTAGAATACAATGCAAGAGTTATTAGAGAAGCCTATATATAAGGAGAATTAGCTCAGTGTAGATGACATTTATGATACTATACTTGGTACTCGTTTTGGCTATGTGAAAGCCCTTGACTGTGACCCTAAGCCAAATATTTCAACATCAACATATAAAATAATCACTAAACACCTTTAAGAAGAAAACAACAAGCTTAAAGCTGCACTATAAGTTGAAGTAATCAGGAGACAAGAAACTGAAAATTAGCAAAACATGATATATTATTCAAAAGATTACTTAGCCCGGATTACGATAGAAATGAAGAGGAAAGTAAAAGGTGTTAAATTTATCTCTTATACTTTTTCTATCACTTCTTCTATATACTATAATTTTATTTTAATACTTTTTCTTGGATTACAAAATTGATAAAGATGCAACTGTTGACTGATTATATTATGAATGGTAAATTTATGTGGTGTTTGCTTTAATAAAAATCAAATACTTACTGTATCAATGCTCTCACAATATTTTTAGTTGATTTTAACTAAGCTATTTAGATGATTACAAGTTCATGGACATGGACAATACTAGGTAGTCATTCAAGTTATACTCAAATATTTTTGTAATCTAGGCATGACATATTATAATTTGTAACTGATCTTTTTATTTATTATTTTGTTTATAAGAATTGTTCAAGTTGTCATTTATATCTTGTATAGGTACAAATGATTATCTTTTAATATTATATTCTTTTCGTTCATATAATTCAATGATATTATATAATTTTACTTTATATATACAATGCTCAATTTTTTGAATTACTAATATTTTATATGATTTAATTTAATAATAGTAAGCAAATAATTCACAATAAAAAAATGTCGATACATTATATACAAAACATATTGTTCAATATCATAGATTAAAAAGTAACAAATAATACATGGCGACATTATTCAAAATGTAGCAACTAACATTTGGCTACGGAATATGAAATGTAACAAATAACATTTGACTACTTTTATGGAAAATGTAGCAAATAACAATTAGATACATTATGAAAATCGTAGAAAATAACATTTTGCTATGTTATAAAATATGTAACTAATAATATATGGCTACGTTATAAAAAAACATAGCAAATACTATACAGTAAAAAGATAAAAATGTAGCCAAAAACTATTAACTATGTTTTATTTTCTTTGTTGACACAAATTTTTTTCCCACCAACATTCAATTTTTAGCTATGTTTTGGTAATGTTTTAGCTACGAAAAATTTTAGCTACGATTTTTAAAAATGTCGCCTATAGTTTTTAGTTACAGAAAATTGGAGATAATTTGTGTGACGAAATAGAAACGTCACAAATAACTATAGGAGACCTTTTTTTTGAACATTTAGCTACGTTTTTTTTGGTAGCTAATATTCTACTTTGTTGTCGTGTATATATTTGAGCCAGTGCTCTAACCATCTTGGTGCCTTCAATGTCATCATGGGGGGCATGAGTTAGCTCTTGGGTTTGAAGTCTAAGTAATTTAGTCTCATACATAGTAATGACATTGTAATGGTGGCTGTATACTCACATGGGTTTCATAGGAGAATATGTGCCTTAAATTAACGAGTAGACTGCAAAACAATCGGAAACATAATGAAGAATTGTTCAAATTAGCAATTGAATTAATTGTTTGATTAATATATATGACACCCTTACTTTAATTTCTTTCTCCATGATGTGACAGGGCTAGAATTTGGCAAGTCGTGTACTAAGAAATTTAATAGAGCATGATTAATGACTCTTGCCTTAAATGAAGTGCAACTAAAACCATTTTTTACCATCATAAATTCTGGTTCTCAAACAAGAAAGAAATGGAAAAAGAGGTAGTCAAATTGATGTTCGTTTAGATTAGATAAAGCAATACCTATACGAAAACAAAAGGTTTTGGCACCACACAGAAGAATCTACAATGTATGAACATGAGTATTTGTCAGTATGTCTTGTGTTTGTGGGGAGTTCATGCATAAAAACATTAATAAATGTGGTATTACGCAAGATTAGATGGGCATGTGAGGGAGAAAAGGTAGGCACATGCAATTTCATGACGTACATAACTGGTTCTCTGAACCTTTTTTTGGATCATATCTTGAAAATTTGGTCTAGGGATCTTACCATGTTACTGGCTAAGATGTTGATGGCCTTCTTGTCTCCTTACCAACACCCCCACTACCCAATACTTATTTCAAGATGATTTTGGGCATTTTTCTGCTATTATTAATTCAAACTAGAACCTGGAAGGTTAAAAGTGGAACAAACATCTCTTGGTAGAAAAGGGTGGGAGAGATTTATGTCCTTAATTAATTTCGTGTTATTTGGTGGGTGAAGTACACGTAATAGGTAACTATTTGGTGATTGTTTGATAATGCCCTTTGCCTGTTTTAATCCAGTGATTGGGTTTAGGTCATTTCGGTCACCCATCATTGAAGTTAAGAAGTTCACTTCTGTGGAAAACTTTTAGGGTTTCTAAATTAAGGCCGTTAGGGATCATACACATGTTGAGGACTGTCATTATTAGCTGGTAATGCTAGTTATAGGTTGCATGGCTTCTTGGAAAATGGTGGGTGATATTTTTCTATCGCGTGGATGGTTTGCTCCAACATGTGAAAATGGATTGAAACTAAAGATAAGTCCTACAAATTAGTGTTAGAAGTGAGCAATGATCCATTTTGTGTAGGCAAGACTCAGAAATTTGTCGAAAAAACAATCTGAATATAACATAGTTGAGAGGATGCTCGAAATGTAATTTGTATTATGTTCACTTATAACACGTATTATTAATTAGTTTATTATATTGTTTTTAGCATTGCCAATAGAAACAATAACATAAACAAGATCTATAAGTTATAAAAACAAATTAAAACACAGCCAAGATGAAACGTTCTTGGACTTTCCCATCGACTCTAAGTTACGGTCCCGTATACATTATCGTAAAAGGATGAAAGGCTCAATTATGGTAATTAAATAATAAAATTGTAAACTGCAAAGGCACATCAATCTTGTTAATAAGGTTGCTCATCAAATGAGCTGTAATGAGCCCGAAAAGTAAGGACTATTCCTCTATTAATTAGGCAATATGGAGATATAACAAAGTAGTTGAGGAGTTGAAATTCAATGGTGATGGGCGGTAGGGAATTTTTGCAGAAGGGATAGTATAGGGTTACGAAGCAGAATCAAATATAAGCTTGTGAAGGGCTTAATTAACTCTCATGAAGTCATGATATCTGTCATCTGTGGCCTTCCCTTCCACGTGATTCGGGAAAATAAAAATAGTTCAAAAAGCATTTCGAATTTTGATCATGACAAGTGGGCAGAGACGCCATACACAACAAAAGTGCAAAGATTAAAGAAAACTGCTTTACATTTCGTTAAACACAAAAGCAAATGCACTACTTGAATATTAAAAGTGAAACGAACATGGGGAGGGTCGGTGCTTAGGTCATAAACAAAGTTATTTAAATACAAAATTAAATTAATGCTTTTTATTAAGGATAAGGCTATACACAATTCCCACCTATGAAACTGCAGCTTTGGTCTGCACGTGAAATGAAAGAAATGTTATGTCAATTAATATTCGTAGAGGCTTTTTGATACCGATAGCATATACGTTCATGCTTTTCTAGTCTATCACTTACAGACCATATTATGCTTCAGAAACATGAAAAGAAAATTCGATTGGGAATAGGAGTTCCTTGATTTTTAATTTACCGTGTTTGGAAATTTCTTTTGAGAACAATAGTAAATGGTCATGCATAATGATGTATAACTTTGTTGGAAAACGAAATAAACAAATAAAAATATATTGATAATAAAACAAGGTTGCACTCTATATGAGCTGCAGCTCTATCTCACTTTCTTTTCTCAGTTTTTCTCATACATGCATTACACATTCAAGCGCCTTTTAATAGGCACGAAAGTCGGTTTACTCACCGACTTTGACAGCTCAAAACAATTACAAAATAGCTACAATTTTAACAGCTAACAAACAGCTAAGAGCCGTGTGTTTTCAATAGAAGAATAAAGAAGTGTCCATTGGGTTTGACCTCTAACGCTCCCCTTAAACCCGACTTTGCATGCCAAGCTTTTCTTTGAGTTTGTAAAATACATCAGTCTTCAAAGGCTTTGTAAAAATATCCATAAGTTGATCTTTAGTTCTGTAATGAATGATCACTATAGTTTTGTCTTTCACTTGCTTTCGAATAAAATGATATTTTGTATCTATATATTTGCTTCGGTTATATGACACTGGATTTTTTGCAAGTAATATAATAGATTTATTGTCAATGTATATTGTAATTGGACCTTCTTGTGTGTGATATAACTCGTTCAAAATATTCTTGAACCATATTGCTTGACATGTACATGCTACTATAGCGATATACTCGGCTTCACACGTTGAAAGAACAACTATTTGTTGCTTTTATGATGACCACGAAAAATATTGCTGATCCAATATGAAATGCATATCCAGAGGTGCTCTTTCGATCATCTAAGTCTCCACTATAGTCACTATTTGAATAGCCAATCAACTTTAAATCTTGAGAATGTGTATAAAATAGACCATGATTTATTGTACCTTTAACATATCTTAAAATTCTTTTTGCTACAATGAAGTGATCTTGCTTTGGGTTCTCCATATATCTACTGACAATCTAACTATGTATATATAATATCTAGGAGTGTGAAAGTCAAGTATCTCATACTTCAAACTAGACACTTGAATAGTGTCGGGTTTGCCTACTCTCTATTTGAATATATTCTCAATATTACACCTATTTCTGTTGGCGTAGCCATTGGCTTGTAATCCTTCATTCTAAACTTGTTCAAGATTTGTTTCGTATACTTCTTCTACTACGTAAATATTCTGTCTCCCATTTGTTTTATCTCGATTCCAAGAAAGTATGACGTTTTACCAATCTCTATCATTTCGAATTTTTTAGTCATTGCTTTCTTAAAATCACTGAACATACTCAAATCATTTCCCGTGAATATCATATCATCCACATATAAACACATAATCATGATGTCACCATCTTGATTTTTCTTTGTGTATAAGGCATACTCATGTGGGCTTTTTGCAAAACCTTTCTTTTGGAAATACTCATCTATTATCATGTTCCAAACCCATTGAGCTTCCTTTAATCTATAAAATGCTTTTTTCAGACGATAGACTTTGTCTTCCTATCCTTTTTTAATATATCTTGGTGGTTATTTAATGTAGACTTTTTCACGAAAGCTGATTTCACGTCCATCTGATAAATCTTCCATTTATTTTGTGTTGTTAGCGTTGTGATAAGTCTAATGGTATAAATTCTTGTAACTGGAGCAAAAACTTATTCATAGTCAATTCTTTTCCTCTGCTTATATACCCTTTCATTTAGTGACTAATCTTGCCTTGTATTTTTCAAACTTTCCTTCTTGATTAGTTTTGTCTTGTACACCCACTTAACTCCTATTGCCTTATATACTTACGGAAGACTAGTTAGTTCCTATGTTTTATTTCTTCTGATTGTAGCAATTTCTTCATTCATGGCCCTTTTTCTACTTATTGTCTTTAATAGCCTTTTCGTGTGTTTATGGATCACATTCTGCCATTAAGCAAAACAATGAATAATCAAATGTTGTTTGTACCTATTCTGCGGCATTATAGATATCATCTAGACTCCATATTTTTATAGGCACTCCCCCTGAATTGCTATGGCTACTACTGCTATGTGATGAAGTTGATAGTGATGTGATGAAGTTGATAGTGATGATTCAAGAGTTATTAAAGTAAAGCTCCGTGGAAGAGTTTGTTAATCTCCTTGTTCGTTTAGTGTGTTAAAGTCATCATCATTATCATCATCGAAAAATAGTCCTTGAACTTTCTTATCCTCTTTGCTCCATTTCCATAATTTGCTTCATCGAATTCGACATCTCATGAGATGATCAACTTCTTGTTCAAAGGGTTGTATAATATATACACCTTACTCCTCTTTTCATAACTAATAAATATGTAAATTTCACCTTTGTCATCTAACTTTTTTTTTGATAAGGAATATAAGCATATGCAATGCACCCAAAAATCTTTAGATGTCCAACTTCTGGCTTGCTACTACTCCATGCTTCATTTGGTGTTTTGAATTTTACAGTTTTTGCTAGACGCCGATTTAGCAAATAAACGGCACATAGAATGACTTCAGCTTAAAAAGTTCTCGGTAAGTGCTTTCCTTTCACCGTGCTTCTCGCCATATCAAGAATTGTGCGATTCTTTCTTTCTGTGATGCCATTTTGTTGTGGTGTATATGAAGCTGTCAACTGATGAATGATTCCATGCTTTTTGCAAAATGTTTCAAACAACTTTTACATGTACTCACCTCCTCTATATGATTTAAGTATCTTTAAATATTGCCCACTTTTTTTTTCTACCATTTCTATAAAATTCTTAAATTTATCAAAGACTTCTTATTTTTTAAGATCATACACCCAACTTTTCCTACTGAAATCATCAATAAAGGCAATATAATACCTATTTCCCCCAAGTGATGGTATATCAAATGGTCTAGCTATATCTGATTGAACAATCTCCAACGGTCTTCTAGCTCTTCATGATTTTCTAACTTTAAAACTTTGCCTATGTTGTTTCCCGTTAATGGATGCTTCATATAATTGATCCCATTGATTAATTTCTGGAAGTCCATTTACTATCTTTGCTTTTGATAACAATTTTATCCCAGTAAAACCAAGATGACCAAACCTTAAATGTCATAGCCATGATTCATCATTTGTTTGGCCTCTTTCAAAAGATTTCCTGCCACATCCTCATCCACCACGTCCATTTCTATAGGCACCTCTGTAGCTACCTCGATTTCCTCTGCCTTGTTCGCAACTGCCACTAGTTTGATTACCATCAATAGATAACTTGCTTTGCAAAGCTTGTTACAAATCATCAGTATTTTTATTTTGGATCATTCTTAACTCATAAGATTGAAGAAAGCCCATAAGCTCATCAATAAAGATTTGTGACAAATCCTTTGATTCTTCAATGATAGGGATGACATAATCAAATTTTCTTGTTAGTGAATGTAAGAGTTTTTCCATCACTTTAACATCGTCAGGAACTTCTCCCTTTCTTTTCATCTTGTTTGCCACCATTTTCAGACGCGTAACATAGTCACTAATCTTTTCAGAACTCTACATTTTTAATGTTGCAAATTCAACTTTAAGAAATTGGAGTTGTATCTTTTTTAGCTTTTTTGACTCCTTCAACACAATTATGTAAAGTTTCTCATGCGTCCTTTGATGTTTTTGCCTCCAATATTTTTCAAATGTTGATTCATCAACTACTTGAAAGATGAAAAACAAGGCCTTACTGTCCTTCTTGCTTGATTTCTTAAGTGATATCCTTTGCATGTTTGATAAAGATGCATCAGTGGTCGCATCTTTAGGCTTAGCGTAGCGCTCTTCAACAATCTCCCACAAATCTTTTGATCTGAGTAATACCTTCATTTTGATGTTCCAGTTTCCATAATTTGTCTTTGTTAATTTTGAAATTTGAGGCTGAATCATATTTACCATTTTCATGTCCTTGAAACATAGTCACGAACCTAACTCTGATACCATTAGGATCATTCCTAACATTTTATAGGCCCTAAATGAAGTAAAAAAAAGACCTCAATAAATTGGAAATATTCAAATATGTAAACTTTAAAAGTATATTTTTATTATAAAATTTAGTATCTATACGTAAGTGATTCAATTTATAAGTCTAAATACTCAACAAAATATTAAATGATCACAACATCAGCTAATAATATTTTGCAAATGTCAGTAACAATAAAATCACTAAATATAATAGTAGTAACAACAAAATAGCAATAGCAGCAGCAATATTCTATTACAAAACACTAATGGCCTGTTTGGTTCAACAGAATAGCTATTCTATTCCTAGCGTATTCCTATTCCATTCCTTAAACTTGTGTTTGGTTAGAAACAAACACAGAATAACTAATCATCAAGAATATGTATTATGTAAGTTTGAGAAATAGCTAATACCAATCCCCACCTATCTATATCTATTCCAAGAAAACCTATTCTTATCCAAGGCAACTTTATCCTTCGACGTATTAATAATAAAATAGAAGACGAAGAAAATTAATAATAAAAATAAGAATAAAATTAATTGATAAAATTAATAATAATAAGAATAATAATAAGTAAAAAATTTATAATAATTATTATTATTAATAAGAATAAATAATAATAATAATAATAATAAAATACTAATAATTATTAATAAGAATAATTAATAATAATAAGAATAATAAAATTAAGAATAATAATACTAATAATAATAATAATAATAATTTTTATTAAAAATATTAATAATAATTATTAATAATAAGAATAATTAATAATAAAAATAAAAATAAAATAACAAAAAATAGAAGAAGAAAATTAACAATAATAAGGAATTTAATAGTAAAAACAAGAATAAAATTAATTGAAAAAATTAATAATAATAATAA
>JAOSBL010000001.1:9601104-9613109 GCA_027568915.1 Erythroxylum roraimae | reverse complement strand
TAAGTTTTTCTAACCTATTGTGAAATTAAGATATGTAATAAGTAGAGATATTTCATATAATCTTGATTGAATTTTTTTTCATCCATAGTGAGCACGTGGATGAGTTGAGGTAACAAAGTCCATTATATGTTGACAGGAGACATAGAGAACAATTTTCTTCATGGTTAAAGCATCAGGTGAGAAGAAGGTTTGTACGTGGTCTACACTAATAATTATATATAGATTCTGGTAAATACTTATTTGATTTTTTCATTTGTTATTATAGATGACGACATTAACTAGCTCTCGTGAAGGAAGTATCTTTGAGTCTTTGTATGCATTAGCATATGGACCTCATAGTTTGGTGCAGAAGTATACTGTATGCAATACAAATGGCATGCGATTTTGCCCTAAAGCCCGTGATCTGCGTAGGATTACATAAAATAATGGTGTTGTAGGGTTAGGAAATTATGGTGAAGATAATGTTACATTTTATGGGCTGCTGATAGATATTATCAGGCTTGAATATGGTAGGGGTAAAAATGTTGTGCTTTTCAAGTGCAAATGGTATGATCTTGGAAATTTGAATATGAGGGTCAACGACATTACAAAAAGCGTCAACGTAACTAAGTTTTGGTTCAAGGATGACCCATTTATTTTGGCAAACCAAGTGAAGCAAGTCTTTTATGTGGAATATTTGTTATTCGGTCCAAATTGGCGGATTGTGCAAGAATGTGAAGTTAGACGTGCATATGATATCCCTTTACATGGTAATGAAGAAGGTTCAAATGATATTGAGGAGTCTAATGAAGTTCCAGTGGAAGTTGAGGAATGTTCCTTAGAGTTTTTAGATCGAAATGATATTGCATTTGATGTAATAAATAATGTTTTATCGAATTTCAAGCAACGTTTGAATGACGATTTGGAGGACTTAGAGACAAGCAGTAGTGAGAATGAATGTGATATTGTTCTAGAAGAGTCCACCGATGACGATGATGAATAAATTCTTATTATGCAATTGAACCTTTGTTGTTTTTTCTAGAATAAAAGACAATATTACATTTTTACTTCTCTCTATATTTTGCTTTTGCTTCTATTGTTGCTGTTGGAGTCCTTAACTTGAGCATTATATCAAAGTTTTATAACACTTGAAACTGTGGATGGACTTCTCATTTATTTCTTGGATGCTCATGCAGTCATTGCAAAAAGCATCACACTGTTGAAGGTTCAAGGAGAGCCAATTTCTCAGTTGTTGTGTTCATTATTGTTGCAAAAAGTTTCGTTCAGCCTCAATTGACCAAAGGCGAAGTTTTATCTTCATTGTTGTATGCAGATTTTAAGAGAATTTTAAAGTTAATATAAAAAGTCAATTTTTAAGTTTGAATTGGGTTATATATATCTTTTGACTTACATAAATTTTTGTCCAATCAAAATTATTAAGGGTTGTGATGCATATACAATATTATAAATTATAGTAAAATTCATATAAACATGAGACATTTCGTCACTGTGTGTGAGTTGAGATTAGGACAGGACAAAGTATTTGAACTTACATACTGTACAATGCTTTTGCAAGCGTATTTGATTTTTCGTTTTCATCCACAGTCAAAATTCAATGGCATGCATGTATACTTTCAATTTGTGCTTTCTGTTCCTCAAAAGAATAAGGCTGGTAGAGACAAATCTATACTTTAATTTTGTGCTTTTTGGTGGTCAATTAATAGTATCATTGAAATCTTATGTCAAATTGAAAGCAGGTGATTCATATGGGACCTAGTCTACCCAAGAAGAAGAATAAGGCTGCACCAAGCAGCTTAGTACCGACACAACTACAGTCGCAATACCGTCAGCTTCTTGGAAGTGTAGCTGATGAGCCATCTGCTCCTACACAGCTAGAATATCACACACCTGCACTTCGTGAGCCTCCTTTAACACCAAGAGATGTCACATCTGTGCCTATTACTTATCCTAAAGATAAGTATCTACAACTTTTGAATATGCGACGCAATATTAATTCCCCATCAACTTCTTAAGAGATGCCTCCAGATTCTTATAAACAATCACCATTAAAGGGCACTATTCTTCCCAGTATTAGTGCTCACATTTCATATCAGCCACACAGGGAACCTGATTCGGGTAAAAATTCATAGGAATCATTACCACTTGGTACCTCTGCAAGCACTGCAGGTATGATTTTTCACATCACATTGGTAAAACATATAAGTATAATAATTTTGTTTATCTAACCAATTAAGAGCATGTTATATGCTTATTGTAAAATATTCCTTTGCTATGTTTTAGGATCCACGACTGATCCGAAAAAGACAAGGGGTGTCACAAAAGGACACAGATTGGCAAAGACTAATAAGGCGATAGGTAAGAGATTGGAGGTAGATATCTCCCTTATTGAAGGACGACTAACCAACTTCATACAGTCTGCCAAATTATCGAGTAAGATTGGTATGGTATCCTGAACTTCCTTACCTATAAAAACAAAATGGAAAAAGATAATTAATGAGGAGTTGGACATTTCATTAGATAAGCTAGACGTAAGTATTATAAAACTATCTAATTTGTACTTATTTTCCATATGCCTAAAGCTTTGACCAATAATTTATAATTTTTTACAGTAAAAGTTAGAAGTCAAGGGAATGAGGACAGATAATGAAGTACATGCTACTGTCAAGAAGTTTCTTTCTTTAAGGTCTAAAGATCAAAGATATCATTTAAAAAATCATTATACCAAGAGTGGCAGAGTGGATGGATTTATGCGAATATTGGGAGCAATCAGCTACAAAGGTTACTTAATTTGATCACAAAACTTAATTTCACAACTTTATTGAAAACTGATTATATTTGAGTATTTATGAATTGTGATTTATAGATGTTATAATAGATTTTGTCACGTTTACGATTAGGAAAAAAGTGAAAAAACCAAATTGGCTAGGAGTCAGGTCAAATGTCGACCAAATTCTGGCTCCAAGGCCTTTGTAGCGATACGACATGAGATTGTGAGTTATTATCATTTTAATTATATTTTACTTTAATTGACATTTCAAAATTTATAATAAATATTACTAGTAATATATTTCTATACAATAGGGTGACAAAGACGAAGAAGAGTGTGACCGGATGAAGTTATGGTATCACACTTATTATGATGAAAGTAAAGGTCAATGGACAACTACTGAATGCAAGTGTGAGTACATAGTTCATTTACAAATATTTCTTAAATGGCACTGTGTATCTAATTAATTCTTAATTTTTCAGGAATTAATGTGTAAGGAATTGGCAAATTCAATAGAACAAGGTCATCCGATGATAGAGGATGAAGTGTGCGACAAAGTCTTGGGCACTAGATCAGATTATGTCGTTGGCATGGGAGTTAGGCCTTAACCACAAGGGAAGACTTCATTTAGAAAGAGACTTCGAGACAAACTAGACGAGTCGAAGAAGGTTAATCAAGAGTTACAGTCTCAAGTCAATGAATTGAATAAAAAAGTTGAACAAATACAGGATCGACAAACTACCGAAGTCGAACAACAAAGAATTGAATTTGAACAGCAAAAAAAGCTCTTAGAACTTTTATGTTCTACACATAATATTTGTTTAGGTTAGATATATGTACTCATATTGATATATTATATACTTATGACTATTTACTATACAATTATGACGTACTTTTGATATTAATTAGTGTATTATGACATGTTTGCGAATTGCAACTAAATAATACATTGTCTGCAGGTATGAAATTCTTATGATACATGAATAATTATTAAAATTAATGATATACTAAAAAAATTGAAGAATTATTAAATAAATAAAATTCATAAATAATATTGAATAGTTATTAAACAAATAAGATTTAAAAAATTATTAAATTAAAATGATTTTCAAAAAATGAAAAAATTTAAAAATAATACAACTATCTGCTACGTTTTTGTATAAACGTTACAAAAAGCAACATTCGGCGACATCTTAAAAATGTCTCAAAATGTGACTTTTCGTGACATTTCCAAAAATGTCGCGAAATGTGATTTTTCGTGACATTTCCAAAAACGTCGCGAAATGTGACTTTCCCATGACGTTTTCACAAAACGTCGTATAAAGGACAATCTTTCAGTGACGTTAATTAAAACGTCGCGAAATGTCCGTGTTTTCTGTGACATTTTATAGGAAACGTCGTAGAAACCTTTTGCCTACACCACATTTGGCGACGTTATTTGTGACATTTTTCAAAACGTCGCAAATTGTATTATGGGATTGTTTTTAGATTTTGTGACTTTTTTAAATGTCATAAATTGTGTTGTTTTCTTGTAGTGCAATCACAATGACGAGAATGTGTGAAATTTCAATAAAAGACAATGCCCAATATGTAGAGAACAAAAGTAGGACGCCAATCTCTTTGGCAAGGATTGTAAGCTAAGGCAACAATTTATTCAAGCTTTCCAGGAAAGTTGGTTGACGAAGCCCTTCCACAGACCTCAGATTATAGTGAGTTGCAGCCCTTCTGGTAAGGATGTAATACGTAGTATATAAACCTTATTATGTACCCCGGATCTACATGAAAAGATTAAAAATCATTGTAATATGGAATACCTGATTTCAGTTTCATCTTTGATTCTGATTCCAATCCCAAGCTCCAAACGATAATGAATCTCCCAAGACCATTACGGAAAGTGTTCTCTGAGACACAGGCTAAGTCTTTCTACAGTTTTCTCAATATGTAAGCTCTCTTAACGGGTTAGAGATTCCTTATGCTTACAATTGATATGAGCAACTACAGGAGACCTTAACCTTTATATAGCTTCCATATCGAGCTTCCCCATCACAAGGTTGATATGGGTTCGGTTCATATTAATTGGGACCTATTTTTTACTCGGACTTCGACCTATTAATCTAAATCATTTATTGGGTCATTTTATTATCTTTATATGGATCAAATTACGTAACTTAACCGATAATTTATTTAAAAACCAAAAATTGCAATTAATAGTTGTCTAACGTTATAGGAAAGGACAATTGTCCAACAATCTCCCCTTTGGACAAGCATTAATTGCAGTTTTGACTCTAGTTTAAAAATAGTTTAAAAGCTCAATTAAGCCACATTACTGAAGTAGTCGACTAAGTCTTAAAAACAAAACATTTGATCCAAAGATAATGAAAGTTCATCATTCTGTCCTGCAAGGTTTTCGATACCGAAAAGTATCAGATGCATATGTCATGTGTGACACAGATCCAATACAATCACATATACCTAATACCTCACTAACATGAATGAGAAAATGGAGTGTGGCAAACTATAATGATATCTTTATGATCTAAATTATATCATCTTCATTTGTGGGTCTCGATTTCTCCAACTTTATGCTAAACTGGATTAGAGAAATCCTATTTTCTCTCACCGAATACTAAACAACATTAGAGAAAACCTTTATGTTCTCCAACTGAATGCTAAACTGTATTAGAGAACCTTTATGGGGATAAAAACTTATATCTCCTATGTCATGTCAAACTTCATAGATATCTATACTAGAACTGTATGCATCTAAATGATATAGGCACAAGGTCAATCTGTATATATTTCCAATGACCTTTAAACGCTTAAAATCGACACAAATCTTAAGACTTTTATATGTATTGTGACAATGTATGATAACATGTATTACTGAGGATAAACGATGATCATCTTTATCAATGAACCATCATACTATCATAATACATCAAAATGTACAAATATACAAAGAGCAAATGTAACGATCCCCTAACTAATAGTGTCTAAGGACGTCAAAACACCGATACTGTATACTTGTGTCATAAATATAAGTGGGCGAAGTCATTTAGTTAAAGGATCGACATATAGTTCCTCAGTCCTTAAATGCTCTAAACCTTAATGTCACCTTTTCTTATCAAAACCTTTACGAAGAAATAATTGATCTTTAAATTTTAAGACCCTGTGATATTCTCTGTTGTTATTAAATATCACTGTAAGAAGATTATCACAATATAACCAAATGGATCTAGCCACTGAATCAATCACAAACAACTCAGAAATTAATTTTCTAAGCTAAACCATCTGTAAAGCAGTTTAATAGCATGCACTCTGTATACATAGTCGAGGAAGTTACCTATTTCTACTTAAGTAGACTTTCGATCATCTGTAAACTTAAAACTGTAACCTTAAGTAGACTTTTGATCATCTGAACACATAGCTAAAATCTGAATCTGAATTCCTTATGAGGTTTAGTGTGTTGACTGTGTTATATGTCAACATATAATGCTTAATTCTCTTTAGTATCTCAAAACTTGCTATACTGCATTTCAATGATCTACAACTGGACTAACCAAATATTGACCAAACAGTCAAATAGTGAATGCAATGTCCTATCTAGTACATAGCCGAGCATACATCAAGCTATCCACCGTACTAGAATACGGAACATTCCTTGTAACTTCTCTCTTTACTTTATTCTTTGGATACTGTACCAAAGATTATCTCTCACTATGAGAGGTATATGCTACGACAGGTGTACTGTCAACTGTATTAAACCTTTGTAACACATGCTCATTGTATGCATTCTATGAGAGATCTGATGAGTGTTGAGATCTGTCCTGGTGAATCTGAATACTTAGGAAAAAAGATGCTACACCAAGGTCCTTCATGTCAAAGTTCTTGACCAAAAGTTGCTTAACCTCATACAACATGGTCAAAGAATTTGACATGGGCAATATATCCTCCACATGCAGTAATAGGAAGATAACTTTGCTCCCCTTGACCTCATATTACAAGCATCTTTTTGACTTTATTTTTCATGAAGTTGAAATAGGCCATAACCTCATCCACTGTAAGGTATCACTTTCAGAAGGTTTGATATAAACTACATATTGATCTGTATAACTCGCAAACCATATCAGTTCCATCTGGATCCTGAAATCTTTCAGGCTATACCATATAGATCACTTTATAAAGGTCATTATTCAGGAAAGCGGTTTTGACAGCCATTTGATGCAACTTTATATCATCATAAGCTACAATTGCTTTAATTACTCAAACTGTATCCTACGAGGATGCGAGAGAAAAGGTAACACAAAGTCAACCTTTTTCTCTGAGTGAACCATTAGGAAACTGAGTGAGCCCACAATCCACTGAACTTTATCCTGAAATACTTTAGGTCTTAAAAACTTCATTTATAGCTGGCGAGTTTGCAGTTACGCTGCAATCAACTAGCTCCTAGACCTTACTATGCTCCATGGCTTGCATGTCGTCATTCATTGCATCCCACCACACATCCGTATTAGGTCCAGAAATAACTTCTGTCAAAATAACTGGATCCGTAATATGTCTAATAGCATAGTCCTTTACACCTGATAGACTATGTAATCAGATGGGATAATAGGTCGTCTCACTCTAGTAGATTTACTTAACTATATTAGATCTTATACCTTAGGGATCTCTGTGTCTACAAGTATGGGTTCCTATTCCGGTATAGGCATAGTACAGAGACCTAGATCCATCGGATCTAACTGTATGAGTAGCAGGTACATGATCACTGTAGTATCTGCCCTGCTATCATCCAAAGGGTCAAAGGGCCCATCATCATCATAGACATGGTATTCTAGAAACTTAGTTGTTTGTGGTTTCACTATTCTGGTCCCTTTTTCTCTACAGTAAAGGCTGTAACACTAAAGTGGTTGAGATATCTTACTAAATAGTAATGAGGGGAACGAGCATGCAATCTATCTTTATAAGGATTATACTACCGCAGTAGGGCAGTCCCATACATAAATGTGTGTAAGGCTAGGTTTTTCAACTTTTAGATAATTAGGTAGATTAGTCCTATTCTACATTGACTTTTTCAAGTCCTTTAGGGTGCTGTTATGCCTTTCAGCAACACAACATTTTTGCTCAAAACTACTCGGCATAATGAATCAAGTCATTATTTCAACTAATTCTAAATATCTGGCAAATGGTCCTTTTAAAGTCCTAAAACACGATGTTTGCCATGATAGTCTCCTCCACGATCAAATCTGACTATCTTGATGAATTTTCCCAATTTGTTCTCAACCTTCAGTCTTTAAGTAAGAGCACATAACTGTAATGGGAATAATCATCAATAAATGTCATAATACATTTAGAATTGTACAATGCAATTGTATAAGGTCTATCGATATCTTTATATATTAGACACAACAAGTCATAAACATGAGTTAATCTAAATATCCTTATTAGTCAACTTACCCCTGCAACAGTCAACACATGTTCCCAAATCATCAAAATCTAGAATTGAGAAATGCTTTCCTTGATCAATCTCTCAACCCTAGCTCTGGAAATGTGGCTTGAAATTTCATGCCACACCATGTATGACTTCTTATTCATCAGGGTCCTTCATTTCATAACTTGTTTAGCAAGATACGACCAAGCATTTATCTAATTCAGGGTAAGACACATTCTGTACAAACCATATGATAAGAAAGTTATACCATTATGTTTTGCATTAAACAACAACTGTGCAACATAAGTATTAAATGCAAAATGTCAACCTTCTTTGTCCAAAATTGATCAAAAGATCATATATAAAATGTGTCGTGTAAGACCCAAATGAACCTTACAATCAAGTTCAGTACATACATCCCCTATAGATATTACTTCCACTTCTTTATTGCTGTGAACCATCAGTTTCTCCTTCCCTTTATTTAACTTTATCCTGGACATGAACCTTTGCATCGCGGAAGAACCTTGATCAGATGCTCCACTAAATAGCCACAAAGTACCTAATGCGACTATCGCTAATCAGATTCATAAATTGACAAGCCAAAGAGTAACCTAATGGTCTCATTCTTTCCTTTTAATCCTTATACTACTGGTTTCTTTATGTCCCTAGGACCTTTATCAGCACTGGTTTGACCAACTTTAGGATGTGGAGAAGATTTTAGCTTTCTACCTTTGAACTCAATGGGTTTCATCTTTGTCTTCCCTTTAGTTGCTTTAAGGGTTGTAGAAGTAGCAAGCTTGAGTTTATCCTCTTCAGCAATAGAATGTGCTATCAAAGCATTGAAGTCTTGATATATTCAATCTACTGTAAAGATGAATTATTCTCGACATGTACTCCATTACTCCCCTTTTCTCCCGTATACCTCATGGACAATAATTCCTTCATCAAGGCACTTGTCTCAACACTAGATTAGACTGAGTACCTCTGGGAGACATTATCAAGAAACTCCTTCGCTATATCTATTTTCGGAAGTCCACTTAGCAGATGATTAGGAATGGATCTCTTAATGGTCATCAAATATAATCTGTTAGTCCGATCCCAGGTTTCTTAGGCTGCTTTATGAGCTTTCAAGCTCATGGATGTAGGTATGGATGACCTATCCATCCCTATGGTCATATCAACCACAACTATCTCCATAGAGCATTCAATACATCCTCCGTCCACTTCTTTGTATTGAAACCGGTCAGGGTTTTAATGGTGACACTAATTTTGTTGACTGAAAAGGCGACTTCAAGATGATAATCTTTAAATCAGCACAAATGTAGGATAACAGCGATACTCAAAGCCATTAAATAGTATCTTTATTGAAAATCCGATCACACATGTTATGAAACACCTTGGCGCTGAATACATAATATATGCAATTAGACCTCCACACATAAAAGCGATCAGAGTACAAATTATCAACTCTTATGGCACTACCACCTTTGGGTGAATAGATCACTTGAGCAATAAGTTTCCTCCATCTAATGCCTTTTTGCACATCTTAAAATGTTATGTAAGGCCAACACCTTTGGGTAGAATAACAGAGACATCCCCCATCATGCAAGCAGAACAATTCAAAATATTGACTTGAAAGGCCACTTTGGTGGCTACATTCTCATTAGCACTCAAAAAGTTTGCAAACATAAGGGATACATCTTTATGTTATCCTCATATTCTTTATGGGCATATAGTATGTGACAATGGATTGATCTCAATCATAAATGTACCTAAAGAGACAGCTTCCTTAAACTTCTTATATTTCAGGGAAGCAAGATAAGATGGGCAGTTCCTCTTCTAGTGTCCATTGACTTCGCAGTAAAAACATGTACCCTTGTCATTGCTCTTCTTCTTGACACCTCCTTTGGGCTTTACTACACTAGTAGAAGTCTTCTTTTTCTTGTTCGTATTCTTCTTAGATTCCTTTTTTTTGCTCTTAGAAGAATTCACAAGAAGTGCAGAATTGGATACCTTCTTAAGGAACCTTTCGTAATGTTAGGCATATTCAACAGTTTGGTTAATGTCATGTCTTTCTGGTTCATATGGAAGTTCATGATGGACTATGAAAGGCTCAAACTTAGAAACTGCAGCACCAGATCAACGCTCAACTCATGGTCTATGACAAAGCCTAATTTGGCTAATTTTTCAATATACCCTATCATCTTCAGTACGTGCAGGTTGACTGAAGATCCTTTTCCCATCTTTCATTAAAATAGCACTTTGGAGAATTGATACCTCTCCACCCTCCTATATGCACCAAATAACTCCTTGAGATGCAAAATAATAGTAGGTGCATTTATGTTCTTATGTTGCCTTCGCAACTCAGGAGAAATGCTTGCCAACATCACGTATCTAGCTTGCTTAACATCATCAATATAAAGTTGACATCTCTCCCAAACCTAATCAGCTGCATTTGAACTAGGCTCTTGTGGAGCAGGAGTGTCAAGAACATACAATTTCTTTTCTTGCCTGAAAACTATTCTCAATTTCTAAACTAGTCCGTAAAATTGGGTTTACTAAGCTTATTAGCATCCATGATGCTCCTCAATGTCAAGTTGGTACTCATCTTCTAATTCGATAACTAAAAAACATAAAAGGGAGTTATTATTAGTTTATATCCAAAATCAAATAAAATCAAGACTTTAAAATATTTGATTACTCCCACTATTTTATTCAAAATAATAGCCCTCACTTTTAAATTGAGAAATTATCAAATAATTTCTTGGTGGTCTACGATCCCATTCAAAATAATTGATCTTGGGCTTGCTCAAAAAAAAAAACTATATTTAAATTAGGTAGATAACATTTTTATCAATCACATCTTATACCACTCTTATAAACATTAGGTGACAACTTTTTGTCAAAATATATCATACATGCGTTTTTTCTAACCATGCCTATAAATTCATATGATCATGAGTTTGTTCATCTAGATCATACAAATTTAATTTAGGATCCATCAATTTAAGATAAAACATATTCGGGTTAAGGTGACCTTGAGTAAACTCAACAAGCCAAGCAATAAACATAATGTTGGTTTTATTCTTAAATAATGGAAGGCAAACATCACGTTCCTAATGTGTACTTAATATTTAATTAAGGGATTTAAAATTTCAAAAATTTTAGTCTCATCAAAATAATATAATCTCATTATATTTATAATTTCAAACATAATCTAAGTATTAAATTATTCAAAAACTTTTTGCTTGATTCAAATTATTGATTTGATAACTAAATACAAATAATAATTCAACTATTGAAAAATTAAATATAATAAAAATTCCTAATAAAATACCCCTTGAAAACAATATTTAAAAAAAATGAGAAAACACATTTTTCAATTTTATAAGGAATATTAACAAATTGAATCTCCATTAAAAAATATAAATAATTGAAATATAAATACATATATATATATATATATATATATATATATATATTTTAAAACACATTAAAATCATTAAAATAAGGATGAGAGGGTGTTTGGCCCGCAGACCCATAAGTTGTAAGCGACCGCGTGTAGTATACTCGTCATCCACATCCCTACAAGACGTTCTTAACTCTTCTCTTCTTCAACACTCCAAACGCCTCCTTTTCTTCAACCGTTGGTGTGTCCCTCTTTCAATAGGCATAAATTTTTGGGCCCCGTTTCTGAAGCCCAACGATCGGAGCGAAATCGAAGAACTTACAAAAGCGGGTTTCCAAACTCTCATGAACCCTCATCGAAAGTCCTCAATCTTATAACATAACAAGCCACAAAGGCGAGCC
>JAOSBL010000001.1:9585332-9601004 GCA_027568915.1 Erythroxylum roraimae | reverse complement strand
GTTTGCGGCAAGTGCTAGGAGCACACGAACGGTTGTAATCTTTGCCACTGGACTAAACGTCTCCTCATAATCTAACCTATACTTCTGTGCAAAACCACGAGCCACTAGTCATGCCTTATATCTCTCAACTGTTCCATCTGGTCAAGTCTTTTTCTTATAGACCCATTTACACGAGATGGGTGCTACTCCTTCAGGCTTCGGCACCAATTCCCAAGTTTCATTTTGTTTTAATGCTTGAATTTCCTTATCCATTGCCTGTTGCCATTCCTTGCTTTGTGACGCTTCTTTATAACTTGTCGGCTCTTTCAGACCAATTTCCTATAATATTGCTGCAATTGCATAATTTGGATTTGGCTTTCTTTGTCTGGTCGACCTTCGTGGTTGAGGCGATGGCTGTTGAACATCTTCTTCAAAGTCCTTTATCTGACTTGGCCTTATTTCTTCTGGAGTTGAATGATGGATTCCTGTTTGCCATGAGCTTTTGTCTTCTGACAACCTCATCTCCATGGACTCTTCCTCACTTGGTTGCGTAGTATCAATGCTAGATTCTTCAATTGGTTGAGTCTTATGAACCTCTGTAGATTCTTCTAATCGTTGTTGTAGCTGCTCCTCTATTTCTTTTGAATCTGGTAATAATACTGCTTGCGGTGACCATCAAGAAGACGCCTCATCAAAGACAACATTCCTACTTATGTAGCATCGTCCAGTAGTAGGGTCACAACACTTCCATCCTTTATAACGACTGTCATATCCGACAAATATGCAACGTATTGCCTTTTTATCAAATTTGCTATGTAGGTGATCTGGTACAAATATGTAGCAGACGCATCCAAACACTTTAAAGTACCCTACTGAGGGTTTGACCTTTGGAAGCTTTTCATACGGTGAGGTCCCCAATTTTGCTTGAGGTAACCTGTCAATCACGTACGCTACCGTCTTCATACCTTCAGTCCAAAACCTTGCTGGTACATTCTTTGCATGTAGCATACTTCTACATATCTCTGTCAGGTGATGATTCTTTCTTTCTACTACTCCATTCTGTTGTGGAGTACCTGGACAAGTCAGCTGCCTCCTAATCTTATGTTGTTGCAAATATTGTTCGAATTCTTTTGAAGTGTACTCTCCACCATTATCTGTGCGAAGGCATTGTATCCTTTGCCCTATCTCCTTTTCAACTTTCACTTTGAACTCAACAAACTTACTCAGTGTCTCTGACTTTTCTCTCATAAAATCGACCCACACATATATAGAAAAATCATCAATAAAGGTAACCATGTACCTGAATTGGCTGACAGACAGCTGCTTTACTGGCCCAAATACATCAGAGTGTAATAACTCTAGGGGTGCTTTAGCTTGATACTCTGACTCTTTGTACGGTAATTGATGTGCTTTGCCATACTGACATCCTGTACATACAATGTCATCTCAGACATCTAGATTCGGAAGCCCTCTGACTATTGATTTTTTCATATCTCCTTTAGCTTCTCATAGCTTACATGTCCTACTCTTGTATGCCATAAATTAGCCGTCTCATTTTTCCTTGCCTTATCTATGTATGCTATTTCTGTTGACATTACATAAACAGACTCCACTTTTTTTCCTTCCATCATGGGTCGACCGATAATTTTTAATTCCTTGTATATCTTGACGTCATTTGGTCCGAACAATACAAAGTTTCCTGTTGATGTCATTTTAGATACTGATAGGAGATTCTTCGACATACCTTCCACGTGGTAAACATTCTGTAGTTGCACTGTCCGCTGACTATAACGAGGAACTACGATGGTACTGCCAATATGTGTTATCGGCAATTTTGAATTATTGGTAGTTACCACCACTTGCTCTCCTTTATACTCTGATTTCACCATCAATTTCTTTTTGTCACCTGTCATATGATTGGAGCAGCCAGAATCAACGATCCAATCATCTTTATAGTTGATTTGATTTTCACTTACAGCTGTGAGTGCCATCTCTACCTTTGATATTGCACCACTTCTCTTGCTTATTTCTTTAGGATTTTCCACTACTGCAAATGATGCATGGAAATCCCATTCTTCTTCATTGTCCTACCGCGTCGACGTGGCAACATTTCCTTCTATACGCTTTGGCCTCCAGCAATCTCGAGGGAAATGACCCTTCCTTCTGCAATTATAGCACCTGTCTTCTTTCTGAGTATTTTGTTTATTTTTACGACTTGTATCTTGTCCTTAACGAGCTCCCCCTTGCTTGAAGCTCCCTTTTCGATGGTGGCCTTGCCAACCTCCTCGACCCCTCAAGGTTTCCTCTGTCACGTTACTTCTCGTGACTTTCCCTTTTCCTCCTTTATTGGTGAAAAGGGCTTTGTCTTCTTCTTTAATAAAAACTTTAGACATTTGTTTATTTAAAGCTTCTTGATTGGCTAAGATATTTTCTAGCTCTGTCAAGGTTGGTTCCTTTGCCCAACCTCGAGTAGCCATAACAATACCAAGAAATTCTGGGCATAACCCATGTACAATAATCCTTCTCATTCTTGTTTCAGTTATAGCATTAGGAGGATCTAACTTAAAAATTTCTTGGCATAAAGATTTAGCTTTAGTAAAATATTTACTTACAGTCATGTTGCGCTGCGAGATCGACAATAACTCGTTCTCTAAGTGCTAGAGCCTGACGTCATTGGTGCGTGCATACAACTGAGCAAGAGTGTCCCATGCATCCTTTGATGTCCTTGCATCCTTTATTTGCTGAGGTATTTCGTCTTTTATCGTCACTGATAACACATACATGGCTTTACCTGCTCTAATTTTTCACTTCTTTAACTCTTCTTCTAATGTTGGAGGTTGAGTCTTGTTTCTTCCATCAATACCCCATAAATATTGTCCTAGCAGATAAAACTACATACAAGTGCTCCATGTATTATAATTGTTATTATTTAATTTTTCTATACCACTAACAGTGGTGCTCATATCTGCCATAATTACTCGATCCCTGATCAAATAAATTCACAATCCCGGATTGTGACTAAATTTCGGCAGAATTTCAGTTAAGACACGATCCCTAATCGTAAAAATTTGGACAATTGAGCAATGACTCTAGATGAGACAACCTGGCTCTGATACCACTTGTTAAAAAAGTAGCATTAATTTTATTAATAAAAGGACTTGAATACAAATCTCAAAACACCGAAGGATTTAAACAAAACAGAAGACAGAAGAACGAAACTTGAAACCCAGACACACACTACACTTTAGGACAAACACTTTTCTATCTCTTTTTATGGTATACAATGAAATGGAGCTATTTCCTATTTATAGGCTCACTACACCGACTTTGCAGCAACTTGTAAGAAGACTCTAGACTCCACAAGTTGGCACTCCACAAGTTGCCAACTTGCACGATGATGTTTCTAGAATTTTTTTTTATAAACCTGGACTTTTCTATATTAGTTGGTGATTTCTAACACTGATTTTGTTTATTCATTTGACAAATATTATGGTGTTGAATGATTGATATAAGTAGGGTTTTTCGATGAGATTTATGTTAGCGCACATATGATTTGAAGCCCTTTTGTCTATTATATAAGATCCTTGATCATGTAATTCAATAGAATTGAAAACTTGGTAAGTAATAGTACTTTCATATTCTTTAAATTAAGCAACATTCACCTTGTTGCTTCCTTTTTCTCCAATATTTTCCTTTCTTTTCATGAATCTTTCAACTCCCTGTTAAATTATTCTTGAAATGTTTAATTACCAATCTCCTATTTTTTACTAGCTTGGTCCATATTTGTTTCATTATTGTTCTCAATGTTTGTCATGTTAATATAATTTCTCTTCCCTATATTTACTTTCTGCTTCTTTAGTTCCTTGTACTAATCAAGATAGCCATGTATTTTGAAACAAGTGTCTTTAGTGTGCCCTTCTATGCAATAGCAATCACACTTCAGTTCAAACTTATTCACTAAATTTCTCCTTTTCTAATTTCCTTGTCCTCTTCTATATCTCTTATTCATTTATCCTCTTACTAACACAGCATTCTTATCATTATGATATACTATCACCATATTGATCTTCTTTTGCTTTTCAACTTTTAAAGTCATTGAATATGCCTTATTAATGTTTGGTATTAGATCCATTACTAAGATTTGCTTCTTAATATGATCATATCCTTCACTAAGCCAAATCAGGAATTGCACCAATTTATTGTGTGAGTTCATCTCCTCCATACCCCTTCCTATGACACAAGTACAACATCCACATATGCATTTTAGCTCTAGCATTATTTATCCTAACTCATCACATAATTTTGTTAACTGTATGAAGTATGAAGCCATAAACATATTACCTTGAAAGATTATGCTTATCTCTTTCTGTAATTGGTAAAGTAGAGGGCTATTACATTCATTATATCATTTTTTCAATTGTCTTTACAACTTAAAAGCATCTGTTGAATACAGGTAAGAATTTATAATTTCTTTAGATATTGAGTTCAAAATCTAAGGGGTTATTATGCTATCAACTATACTTCAAAGGTCATATTGCTCTAAATCCTCATTAGGTGCTTGATATCTTCCATTTATAAATTTAAGCTTTATTTTTTCCTTTAACGCTAAGTTCATTGCTCGACTCCATGAAATGTAATTGTCACAAGTTAGTGCAAATTCACCAGCACCATGTTAGGGTGATCAAATCCTTAGAAAAGTAGTTGATCCTTGACGCTCTGCCTAGCAAACCTTCTACACCTAGTTATTTTTTAGCTCGAGGTCTTGAATCAATACCTTCTTTCTTTATATTCCAGTGGATGAACCAAATTGAGAAAAATATCTAAGAAATTAATTATGGATCAAAAATTCTACTTTGATACCATGAATAAATTTAGCTTCCTATTATGTTCAACAATCAGCTCGATCATAGTCAAGCAACAAAAGGTAATAAAAAAGAAAAACTTCTTTCTATGTTTTCTTCTATGTATATAAAGATTAACAAAGCTAAATATATACAAAAGAAGCAAAGGTAATAAGGTTATACAAATTATCCAGCTGGGCTAACTAGCTCTATTAGCTCCTTAATAAACTACTTACAAATTGGCTAATATGTACATAATATAATAATTAATTCCACAATAATTGAATAGGATTTTTTATATATATAATTATCAATAAAGTAAAGTACCAAGTGAGAGATAATATTAACATTAATAGTCAATACTTGCATATTATTGTCTAAGTTTGCTCAATACTATATTCATATGCTTGAAATGAGACAATTTTCTATAAACTATGTTTAATAGTTTTAAATATAATATATTTACAAATATATTTATTAATATTACAATCATTCAATAATTTTATTGAATAAGTGATAACAAGTTGTTGATTTAATTTTTAAAAATGAATTAGATGATTTTGTATAATTTCATTATCACAATAAAATTATTATATTATATAATTAATAAAATCTTCGATATTTAAAGATAAATAATAAAATATCAATTTTATTAAAATAAGAAAAATTAAAGAGACATATGAATAAGAATATTAATATAAATGAAAATGAAAATTTTTCATTAATGTTCATTGTACTCGTCATGTTGTTCTTATCCACTACGTAAGTATCGACCAATACAAACACTATAACAAGGTAAGAAAATAATTCATCTAAGATTGCAGGTCCAAATTTTTTTTGTTAATTAAAGGACCATTATACTAATCATAGGAATAGTGTTTTTAATGAGAATAAAGGTATATTATATGTACGACTATAATAATGATTCTTTATGTGTGTGTGTGTGTGGTGTCTTATACTTTTTTTTTTTAAATATGATTAAGAACATTTGTTTTCAAGATGAAAAAAATTAAAAGAAACTAAACTAACTTTGTATCATGTACTGAGAGTATGGGTATGGCCATTGCCCTCCCACGCACTGTTGCCTTTATCATTGTCATTCATGATTCATTTAGTTATACTTATGTTTTCGGCTGTAATTTTTATTTTTATTTTTTGTTTTTCAAATAAAAATTTGTTTAGTTGAGATTTGTAAAATGTTGAAAACAAAATTCTATTCCTATTTTTTGTTTTATTTTTATTATACTATTAGATGTTAATATTAAATTAAATTAAATTCATTTCCAATGTATCAAATTCTATTTTTAAATTAACTAATTATTAAGATTATTAAAAATAAAAAGATATGAATACTCAATATAATTAAATTAATTAATTCTAAAAGGCTGAAATGATTTTAAACACTTAAAATTCTTTACATATAAAACATAAAAAATAAACTTCCTTGTTAAAATTACTAGTCATATAACTAACTATGCTTTCAATTCAGACGTGAAATAGAAGCTAACAACATAGCTTCAAACAAAGATTGAAATAATATATTTCCCTTTGTCATTACAACACCAGATAAAATTAATTTTGTTATAATTATTTGTACAGGTTAATGATTTGAACTTTCCAAGCAAAACTTATGAAATAAAGTTCTTAATAAACTTTAAAACCAAACATCTCTTTGTAGATTCACATACAAGACTATGCCTTTTTTTTTTCTTTTCAATCTTAAAACCTTATCCTACTTAGACTTAAGTTCATAGCTTTCTTCATATACTCTACCCTTTTCTTAGTAACAACATTCTTCATTTCATTTTCACTGGTAGTTGATGAAGTTGTATCCTTGTAAGAACATTTGTGTCTATATATAATGCATAAAATACAAAGCATATGACAAGTAATGCAAGATTTATTTATTGTTATCTCTTCTTCATTTGTTATATTTTAGCATTGAATAGCAATCAGAACAGGCGTCATGGATTTCTAGAATCAATGAATAAAGCTTGAGGCTTCTAACTTATTAAAGCAGAAGCTGGTAACATATAGAATTGTTAAAAAGGTAATGAAATTACAACATTAGTAACCATCAAAAGTAGAATGGGGATTTTTCCTACTACAGAACTATAAAATGGACCTTATGAGAAAACCTAAAATCATGTCTACATGAAAAGAAACTGACGAGTTCTTTATAGAGTCTAGAAAATGAACAATCCAAAGGAGGAATTCAAAAGAAAATAACTCTAAAATCCAATCCAAATTATTAGGATATTATTATGGATATCAATAACAATCATTATATCTAAATGTTTTACCTGAAAGTCAATCACTAAAACATCTTGTTCAAGGACAAGGATTCTTCATTTCTAATAGTTCAATCATGAGAATAAAGCTGCTAATTGTCCATATAATTACCTAAGCAAGATATGGCTTTAGAATCCAAATGGGTAGTTATTAGGTTAAAGGAGTAAAGGCCTTTAATTAGAAGTATGTCCAACTTCTAATGTGAAGCTACACAATTCTCTCAAGAGAGACGTATACATCAACAGATATAGGAGAGATTAGATAGTTCTTTTGGAATGAAGTAATTAGCAATAAACAAGAGCTTCTGTTAGATGATAAAAAATATGAGCAAAAACTTGAAGCAAATTTTCTTCTTTAAAACACCTTTTCCTTCCATTCCTCTAGAATAAATCAAAAGATACATCAGTTACATCTTCCCTTATTCATTTCCTAATGTAAATTACTCTATCCAAAAATAATTAATAGTTTACAAAAGTAAGTACATCCATATGTGTTCACAATAATGATCTCCAATTATTAGTTTTAGAGTATTGGTGAACTTTAACACTAAATATAGAAAATAGTCTTATCCATAAAAAAAAACATGCTTTAATTAACAAGATAAAATAATCATTCAAATCTTTTATTTAAGACAAAGCACTTAAAATTAAATCCAAATTAAATAAGGACTGCACATTCATAAAAGTGGTAAGTTAAAATCATTAACCATATGAACATCTGTAAACCATCATCAACTCTTATCTACTTATACTAAATTTAAGTTTCCATAATCAAATTCCACTTCCTTAGAAGGTTTTCTATCTAAATATCCTACCAAGAAAAGAGAAAAGTTTGTACCATTGCAGTGAATTTCACATCAAAGTAAATATATGATTTCAACATATGAACAACATGAAATCGCAACAAAAAAATTCAATTTCTGATTCAGTGACCTTTTCTCTAAACTTATAATGGCTCTTTAAGAATAAAGAAGCAAGAAACCAAATTTAGCTACCCAAAATGTTGCTAAAAAAAGAGAATGTTAAGCAGCGAACAATCAAAATGAATATTGCCCATTAACTTAAAAAGCCATTTTAATAAATTAAATTACCAACCTTGATATAAATTAAATAATTTTAAGTTGCATAGAATAGCTCAAAGAAAAATAAATGAAATACCTAACAAATAAAAGAAAAGGAATTCATTGATACAAATTCCTTAGTCCCAAAAAAGAAAATTGAGATGAGAAGTGATAATTAGGTCAAGAGAGGCGTTGTGAATAGGTCACAATTGATGTTGTTAAAGTAATATGTAAGAAGTTTATTCTCTTCTCTAATAATAGAAATGTGCTTCTTAAGGTTGTTTATTCGATAATTTTGACCTAATGATTTGATGCTCAAAAGATGAATCTATGCCATTACAAAGAACTGAATGTTGTTTTTGTTCATCATTTTTTCCATAAATTTTACAATTTTGACTGATGCTAATGAGGTCGTTTGAGCTTGAAGAAGTCATATAGACAAGTCAAAATTAAAACAATTCTCACCAATCCATTAAAATGGTTGAAAGTGAAAACAGAAAAAGAAGAGATATATGTTTTGGGAGAAGTGTTTAACAACTAATTTTGACAACAAATATCCAAACTACCAAAACACACTAAATTTCTATTTCCATAATCTTATTATTGTTCTTTTAGTTTTGAAAACAATAAATAAACATAATAGAATCAAATGACTTTTATTCTATTTTTCAGTGACCATAAGAAAAAATAACAAAAAAAAAAAAGAAACCAAATATCCCCAAGTTTCACCATGACTTGGTAATAGTAAAGGACTTAATATTAACTATATATCAATTTCAATATGCAGAATTAATATGGCTAATTATTGAACAATAGTTACCTTTTTATCATAAAGGAATAATCATATTTGTAGTTTAATCTAATATTATATTTATTTTGGTCCTCTGACTATTAAACCTTGTAATTTGTTTTTTGAACGTTACTAATCACTTTAAATTAGTATTTTCATTAACATTCAACAAAAATTTAAGTAATATCTAAATTGGACATACAAGCCATTTTTAATTATATGTTTAATTTACATTTTATTAATATTAAAAATATTCTATTAAGAACATTAATAGAATTTTTAATATAGAATAATAAGTAAAGTTCAAGAATTGAATTTGAAAAGTTAAAGAGTTCTCTTTTATTATTATTCATCATTAATATTGCGAGAGAGCCTCATTAGCACGTTTAAGTATAAGACATATCCTATTTTAATTAACAATTCATGGATTAAATAATAAATTCTTTTTCAAGTTATTACTATTTATGACTGTGACTTGGTAATAGTAGAATATTTGATATTAACTATTTCTTTTCAATTATAAATTCAACATATATGATTGATTTCATGGCTAACTACTCATTAATACTTCTTTTTATCCTAAACAAAGTTAACTAAATGGTTGTATTTCTATTAGAGCATTTTGTTTTAAGCCTACACTTATGTAACAAGTCAATTGTTTTAACAAAAGAAAAGGGAAGTGTTTCCTTCCCTCACAAGAATGGACAAGGCATAATGGCGTCTAAGATGAAGTGCTTAACTATGATTAGAAGGATGTTAGAAAAATCATGTCACACTTTGGTTTAAATTAAATAGGGTAGTCTTTACATTTTCCATTTTATTCAAAAAGAAAAAGACAAGCTCCTTTACATATTATTACAAATGATATATCTTATCGGTTTTCTCTCTTCTTTTTTTTCACATGATGAATAAATATGACTATCTATTTTTCTTTTTCTTTTTCTTTATGAATGCAATTTCAATAACCACCAAATGTTCAAAACAGGTGTGTAAGGCCTGCAAGTTCTATTATAATTTGTGGCTTTGAGTCTTTAGGGTCATGTTTTAGTTTAGGATCTTATGCATGATTTGTTTATTATGGCATTGATCCAGGGTTCAAAGATTCAATGGGTACCCAACTTTTGGATTAAATTGCAATAAACCTAGTTAGTGAGCCTCAAGCACTACAACAAAATAGCCTTTGGGATACTTTTTTGTCACCCTTTGGCTACGATTTTCCAAAATCATAGCTAAAGGAAATAAAATCGTTGTGGTAAAATGGTTCGCAAGTTTTTAAAAACTTTTGACAAAATTTAATAGAAGCTACGTTTTATATTCGAAGCTAATAAGAATTGGCAACATTTTTTAACTATGTTCTTAGTTTCGTAGCTAAATGTTTTTAACTATGAAACATTTGGTGACATTTTTTAACTTTGAAATTTTTTTCATAGCGAAATATTTTTAAAACACATATATTCCATAATATCAATTACGAAAACAGATTTTTTTAGTTAAAAACATTTGGTTACGAATATATTTTTGTACCCAAAGAAGAAGGATCAAAGGACAATGAAAACGACTTCATTTTGTCCACTAAAACAACGTCATTTTTTTCATATTGATAACCTAATTAAGAAAGAGGTTTCGTCCTCCATTGAATGTTCTTCGTCTTCATTCTCATCTCATAGTAGCTGTAGTGTGCTCATCCAATGTCTTCGTCTAGTGTGTTTGTCCTTCTTTGTCCATTTTCGTCTCTCTTCCCTCTATTGTTGTTATATTTTCTCTACCAATTGCCAATGTCTATTCTGCCTATTTAAATGAGGATCTTCTTCTCTAAGGAATTGGAGTTTTAGTTCATTCTTGGTTAATGGAAGTTATGGCTTAATTGAAATGAATTAAAGGTGAAGGTTTCCGTACAGCCACCAATAAACATCATTGTGTGAATAACATATCACTTTAAAAGTGAACGAGAATCACTTAAAAAGTGGATGAGATCATAGGAACAAATTTCTCAAAGTTGATTCAAAAGGCTTGAAATTACATTGCTAGATTTACTTTATATTAAAGTAAATCTTCCTCTTTATTAACCCATCAAGGCTATATTTTACTTTGGCTCTTTCCCTAGAATCACAATCACTCAAGCATGAATGCCTTCACCATTTTTGTGTCTCGATGTTGTACATGTTCAATTAAATCTTTAAAAAAAACAAATTACTCAAGGGTTCTATTTGGAGAGACATGGATTATGAGGGGACTTGTGTCACTTATAAAGAAATTCTCTAAAGGTGACCGTTGCTTTTGTCTTCTATAAATCACATTGATTGTATGTTCTAGGAAAATTCCAATGCCCTAGCTACAATCATTTTTACATATATTTTAAAGATCTTTTGATCTTTAAAATAGAGGTAAAAATGATTACTCCAAGTGATAACAACTATAGTTAGGACCCCATACAATTTATATATTTCTGTAAGGCAATTATTGTTAAGTAGCCATGTTGATATGAACTGATAAGTGATAACTTTACATATTTGATTTCTGAATAGGCAATTCCCTTCTTATATACTTTTTCAAACTATTTCATATAATAGAATTCCCAAAGAAGATAACTTGATCTGGCATTTCTAGAGTGTCCTTTTGGCTTTTTGTGGCTAAGGTAGGGAACAATTCCCTGTATAACCTTTTATAGTACATGGACTTACGTTACCTTTTATTTTGAATAATCATAGACTTATCTGGGAAGCTTATTTTTTTCCTCCTTAGCGGACTTGCTAGAAATTGGTCATGTTATGCAACCCTTAATCCTGTTTATTTGTGTAGAGCATTATGTATAGTCTATATGTTGAACGTGGTTTGTTTTGGGTACTTGATTATTACGGATATTTCATTATCTTGAAGGTTTTGCTTATTCAGTTTTCTTTAACCTCATTGATTAATCGATCACTATTTACATTTCCTTTGTGCTTTTGTTTGTGTCTCTTTCTTTTTCCCCGGGACATTTTCTTTATGTGCTATTCCTCTTTTTCTTTTCCACAAATGACATGAAGAAATGGTTTATCATTTCCATTTGTAGTCTCCTATTTGACATTTAGTTCTTGGGGGCTTTTACTCGTGATATCTTATTCTCTTACTCTTCAGACAATGTAAATAGACAAAGAATCTAGTTCCTTGTGCCCTAAATTCGGCTATTCAAAACAATTCGTGTTTCTTTTTCTTTTTAGTAATAAAACAAATTGTGGATTTTGATTGAATTTGAAGTTAAAAAACACTCAAGCTTTTAATTTTACGTGGAATTTATGCTTTAAGTTCTTCTCCTTATACGTCATATTAAATTGAAGCTTGCTTTATAATACTGCAGATGATAGTCAGGATATAGATGGCATACCGAGTGAACGTGTAGAAATTACATGCTTTCACTTGGTAGTATTTTAGCCTAATTTTTGTGAACACTTGTTCTTATTATTTATAAATTGTTATTGGTTGCCTATTGACTAATGCTGGATGAGATAAACTAAAGCTTGCTCTATAATCTGTGAAAGTACATAGAATCTTTTTAGTGTGATGTATTAGTGAACCAGACGAGAATTTTCTTTAAATAACATCTTATCATTTTTCCTATTGAATTTTAAGAATCACTTATCATTTTTGCTCTATTGAAATGCCTAGTTTATGTCTATGGCCTAAATACCAATTGTTCAATCATGGTTCTTTTGAAGTAGGTCATGGCATAAAAAATATTAATTTTCATGGGAATAGCAAGTGTGAAGAAGTGAGAAGCTTTCACTTTCCAAAAGACTCAAAAGAAGAAACTAATGAAGCACCAAACCTAGACTTTTGGAAACCTAAGTAATCTTGAAATATATAGGAATCTTTTGTAGACTTGGAAAGTTGAATTTTAGGCCTGAATCTATGTTAGTTTCACTTTGATTATACTTAGTTATGAGCCATTTATTTATAGTATAAAGCTAAGCCATTGATGAAGACCATAAAGTTTAAGCCTCCTAGCATTGAAAATGCCAATTGAACTTTGTTGTATCATCAACACCTGTCATAACTTTATTATGAGACTCTAAATTTACTGAACGTATAATGGAAGTTATCTTGGAAATCTTAATGGTTGAAGCTTTTACGTTGCTGGTAATATTAGAAGTCTCCCTCTTTCTCTTCCCCTTTATTTGTCATATTTCTTCTCCTTTGGTTTTCTCTCCCTTTCTTTATACTTACCTATCCAGTGTGATATTTACCAAATTCAGACATGTTTTTGTAGAATCAAATGGGGGAACTGCACATAATTGATGATGTAAAAAGTATGCTTTCATCATATAACCAATTTGTTGCCTTCTTTTGTTTGCTACTTATATAGTCTGTAGTTTTTGTTGCAAATTAGCTTGTTTTTAGTTGGTTTTAAATGTTTTTGCATAAGTTCTAATAACATTGAGAGATTGACTGATTTATATTTGAAGCATGATTCAAGCAATCATATTCTTTCATCTGAAAATAGGATCTTTTGGAGGACCCAACCATAATAATCGCCATAAATGAGGAGATTGAGTTCAATGCCCTAGTTATAAGCAACTATTTTCTTCCACAACCATTGATTTGGTGAATAAACTAAACTATAGAATTCTTGTGTGTTGTGTTACTATTTTGCAGGAGGAAGAGACTACTATTTTAGAATTGCTAATGGGTGAAAGATGAACAAAAATTGGACACAAAGTAAATGAGTGTTTTTCCTGCCAAGTTGTAATTCACTAGAAAACAACACATATGTAGGAGTTATGCTCTAATATTCTGAGCATTTATAATTTGTAAATGATCTCTTTATTTATTATTTTGTCTATAAGAATTATTAAAGTTTTCATTAATATCTTGTGCAAGAAGAATATTCTTTTAGTTGGTATAATTTAATGATATTTATATCATTTTACTTTTTATAAACAATGATCAATATTTTGAATTAATGATATTTTATACGATTCATTTTATAATAAATTCACAATAAAAAACATACCGATACATTATATACAAAACATACTGTTCAATATTATGGATTAAAAATGTAACAAATAATATATCACAACATTAATAAAAACATAGTAGATAATATTTGGTTACGTTGTGTAAAACATAGCAAATAACATTTGACTACGTTATATAAAATGTAACTAAAAATATTTAGCTACGTTTTCAAAAACTTAGATAAAAAATTTAATTACAATTTTGAAAACGTAGCTAATAATATTTAGCTACAAAAAAAGTAGCCAAAAATTATTAGCTACGAATTATGAAAATGTCACATATAGTTTTCAGCTACAGAAATTTGGCGACATTTTGTGCGATAAAATATGAATAAGTAGCCAAAAATTATTAGCTACGAATTATGAAAACGTCACATATAGTTTTCAGCTACAGAAATTTGGCGACGTTTTGTGCGATAAAATATGAATGTAGCTAAAAACTATAGGCAATGTTTTTGAGAGATTTAGCTACATTTTTCTTCATAGCAAAAAAACCAACTTTATTGTAGTGAAGGGATGCACTTGGAACTATATAAAGTCCAAAATGGCCTAACTCACTTTGTGATATGAGAATAAATTGTTAGACATTTTTGTCCCTAAGGACATTTTTGTCCATGTCTCATAAAGTTAGACAACATTAATTGCAATTTTGGTTTTTAAATAAATTATCGGTTAAATTACGCCATTTGATCCAAATAAAGATATTAAAGTAGCCCAATAAATGATCTAGATTAATGGGTCGAAGTTCGGGTGAACAATGGGTCTCAATTAGTGTGGACCGGGTCCATATCGGTCTTGTGATGGGGAAGCCCGATATAGAAGCTATATAAGGTAAGGTCTCCTGCAAATACTCATAAGAGGATTCTCGAGCATAAGGATTCCTGACCCGTTAGGGAAGCTCAGGATTTAAGGAAACTGTAGAAAGGCCTTGCCCGTGAGCCAGTGAGCACTTTCCGCTAAAGGCCCCGGGAGATTCGGAGTCGTTTGGAGCTCAGAATCGGCATCGGAATCAGAGATGGAACCTATAGGTATTTCGTATTACCTTCATTTTTAATCCTTTCATGTAGATCCGGGATACGTAATAAAACTCCCACGATATACTAACATGCGGTATCAGAGCGGTTACGTGATCGGATTGCCGAAAACGATGATTTTTTAGTTTTTCATCTCATTTGGTTTTCCTTCGTTTTTGATTCATTTTTCAATTTTTTTACGTATATAATTGCATAAAATTGGTATACATAAGGTTAGCTACGAAAAATGGGTCGAACGGAGCAAAAAGTGGGCTCCTGGGAAGCCAGAGATCGCCTCCGGCGTCGGAGGCTTCAGAGACCACACGCGCCCGACAGCGCTACAGTAGCGGCCAGGAGTCGTGTACTGTTGGCGTGTGTGGCGCACGTGCCAATCGCGCGCCAACACACGGCTACAGCCGCTGGGCGACGCGTGTCGTGTGTGTGCCACACAAGCCAACACGCGGCTCCAGCAGCTGGGCGACGCCTGTAGCGCGTGTGTCACACGCGCGCATGCGGCCCGCACCGATGCCCGAGTGGAACGGCTAGCACGTGCCGTGCACGGGCCCATCCGGGCCATCCATGTGGCCCACACGTGGCACGCCGGATGTGTTACACGTGACCAGGGGCGGATCCAGAAATTTTTTTCAGTGGGGGCAAAATTTTATTTTTAGTGGGGGCAAAACATTAGAAATTTTTTTAG
>JAOSBL010000001.1:9570801-9585232 GCA_027568915.1 Erythroxylum roraimae | reverse complement strand
AGAAATTGAGACTTACAAACGAAGATGATACAATTTAGATCATAAAGGTATCATCGTAGTTTGCCACACTCCATTTTCCCATTCATTTTAGTGGGGTATTAGGTATTTGTGATTGTATTGGATCTGTATCACACAGGACACATGTATCTGATGCTTTTCGGTACCGAAAGCCTTGCGGGAAATGATGGACTTTCGTTATCTTTGGATCAAATGTTTCAGTTTTCAAAACTTAGACGTCTAATATAGTAGCGTGGCTTAACTGAATTTTAAAAATTGTTTTTAAATTAGAGTTTGCTGCAATTAATGCTTGTCCAAGGGGGAGATTGTTAGACATTTTTGTCCCTAAGGACAATTTTGTCCATGTCTTATAAAGTTGGACAACATTAATTGCAATTTTGGTTTTTAAATAAATTATCGGTTAAGTTACGCAATTTGATCCAGATAAAGATATTAAAGTGGCCCAATAAATGATCTAGATTAATGGGTCGCAGTCCGAATGGAAAATGGGTTCTGATTAGTGTGAACCGAGTCTATATCGGTCTTGTGATGGGGAAGCCCGATATGAAAGCTATATAAGATAAGGTCTCCTACAGTTACTCATAAGAGAATTCTCGAGCATAAAGATTCCTGACCCGTTAGGGAAGCTCAGGATTTGAGGAAACTGTAGAAAGGCCTTGCCCGTGAGTCGGTGAGCACTTTCCGCTAAAGGCTCTGGGAGATTCGGAATCGTTTGGTGCTCGGAATCAGCATCGGAATCAGAGATGAAATTGAAATCTAGGTATTCCACATTACCTTCGTTTTTAATCCTTTTATGTAGATCCGAGGTACGTAATAAAGCTCCCACTACGTACTAACATAAACAACCCTTTCTCATTTTTCATATTATGTGAAAGTTGAACATTTAGGAATTGGAGAAAAAGAGAACTAAAAGATTTGCAGTTAGGGATGGGGTTAATTGCTGTTGTAATAAGCTCATGCAAAGGCATGCATCCACTCATATGTATCTAACCATGGTACTGGTAGGCATGCTATGCTTCAAAGATAACTCTAGTCTAGTCAATCTACACACTAGATTTAATGAATTTGATGAAATCATAATTTCCGAGGGAAGAAAGTAAAAAAGAAACTTTTAATAAAGAACACGTTAGTCATACTCATATGTGCTTGATTAATTAATCAAGCTACAGCTCAGAAAGTTCAACAAGCTAAAAACTTTCTAAAATGATGTTAGAAATAAGTTAAGAAGTTCAAATTTTAAACTGTAAAAAATTGCAATTATTTATTCAAAAGTTATACCACAAAGATATTGGCTAACATCTTTTTCCAATAGTGGTTGTAACAAGGCATAACCAAAACATGAATGATCCTTATTGCAAGCAGCTAATTTATCATCATATGAGTTTGTTCACCTAATGTACATTCTTTTGATATAGAAAATGCGGCTTCGGCTTCTTTCCCAATTGAACGCCTCCAAATAAGGTCA
This sequence comes from Erythroxylum roraimae, assembly GCA_027568915.1. Taxonomy (NCBI): domain Eukaryota; kingdom Viridiplantae; phylum Streptophyta; class Magnoliopsida; order Malpighiales; family Erythroxylaceae; genus Erythroxylum; species Erythroxylum roraimae. Next base: position 9,583,749 of record JAOSBL010000001.1, on the reverse strand, counting down.
AAATCAGTTGCCTAAACCTTGCATGGTTGTTGGATCAAAGCATTGCCTCAAATAAACACCCTAAACTGTTCCTTCTTTTGTGACAGTGCCGCACACACGCAAACTCAATAATTTTTGTTGGATATATAAATTACTTGCCTGGATGGAATAAGCTCATATGGGTCAACTAGTTCAAGTCACGTACTGCTTCAGACATGTATATAAGCGTAGTGATATATTAGGACATATATGGAAGTACCCTTCACGTTCTTGATCTATAAAAATGAATGTGTCTGAGTTTTGGAGATATCCATACAAGTAAATTTAAAATGCTATCTTGGGATGATTTGGGTAGATCCTCCAAACTTTGGTCTACTAGTAAGGACTAGAAAGGTGAGGATAGGCAACGACTAAGGAGTGGTTTTGTTGAATGACGGGGGACTACACAATCATACACTTATTCTCACCAACTTCATTTCCCTCCTCCTCCCTAAAATATGGCCCATTTTCTTTACATGTGCGGTGTTAATAAAAAATAGTATTCACGATTTAGTTATTAAAGAAGGGAAAAACGGAAACAGACACGTAATACCCGGTTTCTGCATGTGTGATACATATATATTAACGACCCAGGACACGCTCGAAACCCGCACCTCCAAAAATCTCAAACTCAACCAAGGCAAAGCTCAAAGTTGCAGGCTTTAATCCTCTTTACTTCAGCTGTTTTGCGTTTCCTGATAATGGGGTCATCCGAAAGTGTCGGACTTGACGACTCCTATCGCCCTCTGCCTTCGGTGTACCTCGTTTTACTCTCAATTTGGTTGATCTCGGCTTGTTCCTGGACCTTGAACACCTATAAAAACCGCCACTTTCAGGTTATATTATGTTTCTGAATGCTTGAGGAATTGATGGATGTTGATTCACTTTTTTGGGTTCAGGATTTTTGGCTGATCTCATTTTCTGGGTTGATTGTTAATGTACATTTTGCGTATAACACTAGGAAGAGATGTTAACTATTGAATTGTTTCTATTCTTACTAATTAGCACGGTGTCTCTGATCACTTGGTGATTGATAGGATGTGGGAGTTTGATTTTGAGGGAAAGTGAAAGAAATATGAATGGTTTAAATTATTTTTTGTGGGTTTCGGCAATGGTTATCCCTGTAATCTTTTCTTTCTTCTACTGAGAAAAGCTGTAATAAAAAAGAAACTTTTTCAATTTTGTGAAGATAAATTATACAGATATTTTATTGGGAGAGTAAATCTGTGGAAATTGATACTTCAAGACTCTTGATATCTTCTACTACATTTGTTGTCCCTAGAAAGAAAGTTATTATTTTTCACGTTTTCTTCGTTACTAGTTTGATCTTTCATGTTTATTTTGATCTTGGCCTTTCTATGACGTTTGTTCATACTTATTATGCCATTGACTTTTTTTTTTAAAATTTCTTAATGTAGTTTTACCTTATTCCATAACATTTTTTCTGGAAGCAATTATACATTTGTTTTTTATTGTGTTTATGATTACACTAGAGCAGACGAACAATTTGCAGTGGACACTGGCATCTGTGCCTTTGATTAAAGCTTTGCAACTCACATTGTCATTCCTCTTCTGGTATGATCCATGTACTTTGTTCTTGAATTATGAAGGAAGGGAAGAGACAGAGATAGTAAACATTACAATTATAATGAATATGGCATCTTTGTGATGCTACTTTTCTTATGTCATCGATTCACTCATGATTCATAACATGTATAAGAATTACCAATCTACATCTATAATCCATGGAGTGAATTTATCAGACATTAGTGCATGTACTCAGTTTGACACACTGTAAGACCACTAGAAAGAGTAGTCAATGCAAATAAGCGTCTGCCATCATCATCTGCATTAGCTAATTTGTTATAATTTCTCTATCGGCCATTTTGCTGGTAGAAGTCTTTGAGGAGCAGAGATATGTTTAGGAGTAAAGGATTTCCATACCGATCTTAAATGGCTAAATGATATCAAGTTTTATTATGGCATGTTTGGTGTTGTTGTCACATTTGAGAGCCGATGTAGTGTTTTATTGCTTCATATAACAAACTGCTTTTTTTTTCCGTCACTGTGATTGATGACGTAAACCATTTTAAGTGCCATCTCATCATCTGTGTTTTTGAATCTGTTTATCTATTTCTACTAATTTATCTCATCTGATCAAGCCTTCTCTAATAGTTTGAAACATTGCTGTTGCAGGTATTCATGCTTTTATCGCCAGATTTGCTCACTTTGGATGTCATTTGGGGTATATGTAACTGGAGTGCTGTTTCAGACAGCATCATTTGTGTCCTTCATCCTTATCTCCCATGGTTACTGCATCATGTGTGAGCGCCTTTCAGTTACTGAGCGTCGTACTACAGCTGCAATTGGCAGCATCTTTTACTTGACTCTCGTGGGTTACAAGGCTTCTGTACCATATTTCTCTGTGAGTTTAAAGATAATTGATTGGATTTTCTGTTAATTAGGCAGGGACAGCTACTCTTTCCCAATTTTAACGAATCACCATTCACTTCACTCATTTGTCAAGTTTTCTCATGCAGGTACTTCTGTTGCTGAATTATTTGATTTCATTCTGTCTGATTTTCCGCCAGATATCTCAGAATCTGCAAGTGTTACGTGAACAGTTAACTTTTATAGAGGATGAGGATGTGCAAATGATGCATGATGCTGTGTTAACAAAGTACACTATGTTCAAGTATGGACTCTATTATATTCAAGATTTTTAATTTATCATGTTTTGGTAGAGTTTTGTCACTATTACTGATGAATTGGAAGTTGACACGAATATGATGTTAACTTTGAATACTTTCTTTCATTGTGTAGGAAATTTCAGGGTGCAATGCAAATTGTAGCCATGGCAGAAGCTGTGGTATCTATTACTTTTCATGCATACTTTGGATGTGAAATATGTGCATAACAAATGAAACAGTTAGGCTTGAGACAGCAAAGCTATTGGTTTTCAGATATACATCAATGTGGATAACTTTGCTGACAATTACTGGTTACGCCTATTAATCAGAGAATGGGCACAGTTCTGCATCTTTGTGTATATAGGGTATGTATGAATTCCTTATGAAGTGCATATGTACTTTTTTAAATTGTTCTAATAGCCGAATGTAAGTTAAATAACAAGATAATCTTTGTATTTGAATATGTTTCTCTTTAACAGGTGGACATTCAGGTCACAAGATTTGGCACCCTGGTTTTCTATGATGCCAACCGTGAAATCCGAACGAGAGGTCATAGTGCCTCCTATCTACAGCATTGTAAGCTATTATTGCATATCATAAAATGTCATATTTGACATTTTCTATGAAATATTTCCTTTTTGAGATAGTTTTATCCTTGAGCTACAGACTGCCGGACTAGTTTGCATGTTCCATTGCAAGTCATTGATGATCAGTTATAGCAACTCTTAGAGCGGTGGTTTTCGCTCTTTCTATCACACCGGAGATTGATAAGATGTTGACTTCTTACCCGTCATTCTCAAGTTTCTTGCTAGACATTGCTTATTCTATAACTTATTGAAAGTCCTACTTGGTAGAATGAGGTCCGAACCAGGGCCTACACCATGTCATAAAAAGGGGCAATTTAGCTTCCAGACAAGAGTGATAGAACATCTTCTTTCTTTCTAAAGAAATCAATTCATCTGCTACAGGAAATGGATGCTGCAACTTTCAAAGGTTTTAATTGTCGACAGTGGCAAATTGGAGTGGTAAGTCAACACTCTGACTAACATCAATTAACTGTTATCTCCTCAGGCAAGCTCAATTCCCTTAGTTGAATAGTGGTCATCTGTACTTGACGTGGGCTTATCTACCGAACTATTTGATTGTGCAGTCTACGTCTCCATTCCGTAAGAATAGCTCAAGTGATTCAATTGTCGTCGTAATTCAGCATCCACGTCCATAGGCTAACATCTCCAAGCTGACAACGTGTATAGCTTATCCCTATTTCAACACAGATTAATCTTATGCAAAGTCACAAGTACAGACGACAATATAGCTGTGAGGCAAGGCAGAAATTATGAGTTAGAAAGAGGTCCGGCAACAAATCTGAAACTAACTTCAACAGATACAGTTTTTCATCATTCCATAGAAGTTTCAAGTCTCGGGTGATAGTTTAGTCACCTTGAGTTACTACTTGAGTAACAGATTCGTGTCTCAGCATGTGGTCAAGTGATCAGAATGTATATTGTTCATCCTATTTGGTGCCTTACAGATGCTTCTTTACAATCATACGAAGCTTATTTTTCCTCTTGTACCTTTATTTACATTCTTTGTGCAATGTGAAAATGAGGGTTGGAAACTGGATTAGTCCTCCATGTTTCGTGATGACATTACTTTGGAAGTTCGTGTGGGATCTTTTCATCTTATGGTTTGGAGGTGTATGTATAGTGCATCAGTTTTCTAGTGTAATCAGAATATCAAGCATAAGTACCAACTTTTCTTTTTATTACAATTTTTGGGATAAGATATATGTATATATAAAAAAAGAAGTTGCAAGGAACCAAACTTCTTGTTTAGTTTGCGTTGGAACGCGTCTCTTCTATTATCGTACGTGGTTATCCAGAAAGCCCATAGTTCATTTGTTCCACTAGTTAGTTTACATTTATTATTAATTCAATCGAAACAAGTGGGTACCTCGACGGCGGTTTTGTTGTCTTCATGTAACGTTATTCAAGATATACCTGCATCTCTTCTGATATGTGTACAGGGAGATTTAGTGTTATCAGGAGCAGAGATTGGAGCCCTTTTTCAAAGCTAATGCAGCTAACATTTGCACACAAATGGGATTAGTGAAGATGTGAGGTTTTGTAGTGAATGAAATTGCAAGTCCCTGCTCGAATGATGCACTCAAGTCCAGTCCCAGGACCAACTAAGTGACGAGCTGATCAATATCTTGGAATTTATAAACCAGAATAAGCAAATATGGACACTAAAGATTGGACCTTTTAATTGTGACAAACAAGCCCCATATTGTTTCATGCTTCCAAGGCCTTACAATTCCTAAAAGTCGCTAGGTGGTCCTAGGTAAATTCAAAGCCTCCGCGACATTGACATACCACGGAGATAACAAAAAACCCCATGTTTCAACATATAAATACAGAGACCAGACCAGAGCCAGTGCCTCTACGACATGTCAGAACATTGTTTTCTGGTAAGAGACAAGGGGGTCTAACTTCTAAGGCAGAAAACGTCATAAATCTCCACATTCTCAACGGTTCAAATGCTTTGGCTGGCGGGAGATACACCCGAGGAAACAACTAAGAGCCTAAGGCATTATCCTGAATAACTACAAAGACCTCCTCTTACTCTTCTCCCAAGGCGATGTTTTCCTATAAAACTTATTTAACGTCTTCACATTTTCTTTCCCTTTCTCTTCTCTCTTCTTTCATGGCTTCCCATTTGTCCTTGCAGCTCCACAAGTCACTCTACTTCTCGTAAGCGCTCTGCTTCCTTTGTCACGCTTACTCACGGACACGTACACACACGTCGGTGTCCATTTGTATGCCTTAGGACTCATTGGATTTGTTGTTCTGTTGTTATACATTTGGGATCTGTTTTCATAGGACTCATTGGAAAGCTTACTCCTGCAATTCATTTGAAGAGTGCATCTTTTATGGAGTTTCTCTTGTTGAATGTTATTTGTATTTGATCCGGAACTTAAATCACGATCACTGAATGTTCATTTATTCTTTCCGAGTCTCTTATTACTAAACAGCTAAGATAGTTAAATGTCGCCAAAATTAAAGATCTTTTGCAAACATTTTCTATTATCCTTCACTGTCTGTACAGAGATCATTTATGCCCTTATATGATTAGGGTGTATCATCATTTCTTATCCTGCTTGCTCACAGAATTGAACTTCTGAAGATTAAAAAACTAAGGGTCCTTAGTTACTATTTGCTTCTCATATTCACATATTTCCTGTAATTTGGGTCCTAGAACGTTTCAACCTTGATTTATAGACGTTTTGACGTCACAGAAAGTGTTTTGGATCAGAAAGCAAAAGAAGGGCCAAGGCTGATGCACCCATCTTATCAAAAGTAACTGGCATAGAAATTGGAAATTCTGTGTGTTCAAAGAATAGTGTTGCAGTTGGACATTTGTTGCCACATAACAGTTCTTCATATCGAGTTTCTTTAAGAGCATTATCACCAGCAGCATCTTCCGAGCAAACTGGCAGTCAAGATGGGACAGTTGTCAGTAGAACCCATAATGAGGAGATGGAGTTTAATCGTATCCGTTGTCTTGTATGGGTATTGCATGAAGCTGCTTCTAGCTTTTCCCTTTCAATAAAGTCTCTTGAATTGTCAGGAAGTGGTACGGAGCTTGCAATGGCATGGAACGGGAAGGATGTTCACGAATGGCACAAGAGAATTGCATATCAGGTATCAAGATTGTGAAAACATTACAAGTGCATGATCCCCATAATAAGAAAAACTTTAGAGATTTTTCTTATGACTTAGATTATTGTGTTATTGTTGGTTTTCTCTTTTCATTATTGCATGTGGTGCATCATTCACATGTTTCTGCTCAGAAGTTCTTTACCATGAACAATTTTCACTTCGACTATACAAATTTAAAGATGTGCAACATTGTTTTTGAATTTGTAGAGAACGTTCAAAATGGAAACAAGAGTAATTAGTTCCAATTGCTATTCAGGTGGCTGTTATTGCCATGTTGAGGACTGCAATTGAAGTTGAGATCCTGCTTTCTCATGACCGTCAGAACAACCTGTCTCCAGCTAGAAAAATGTAAGTGATTGCTTTGATAAGTCGATTTCACATCAGTAGTCATAGTTCTACATTAAGAATTTAAAGCACCTGCCATTCAAGTGGTTGGGCATCATTTTACAGAAACCAGTAAATGATGCTTAGCTTGTCTTTGTCTTTGACATGAAGTATCATTTCACAGCCACTTACTTTAGTGAAAATATTGATGATCAGCATATCAGCTATCCACTCTTTTTTCTCCACCATTCTGTACAGCTTAACTCCAAGAGTAGATTTGCTGCGTGAGTCAATTGAAAGCCAGTTGAAGTTGAAGCACCCAGAATTGGTACAATGGTTTAGAGTTGTGGAGTTGCCTCGTGTAGAAGGTTTTTTCACTCCCTTGCTGAGCAAGTGGTCTATTGAGTATGCTGGAAGGTTGGTTTGAACAATTCTCTGCTTGAAGCTTAATCCTGTTGTGACAGTTCTTGAGCCTTTAACACAGCCTGATGGCATGCATATTCAGTGGTGTTGCAGGAATTGTCATAGCAATAAGCTGCTGTGCTGCTGCTGGGAAACTGGGTTCTCAAAGAATATCATGTGCCTCATTGGCCCTTTCATGTGAAGATATCCACATAGCTCTCATGGATCTATCGTACAATCTTGTAGCTGTGGACAAACTGCACCAATTGGCAAGTGAAGCAGGATTTGAACTGAACTTCCTATATCATTTTGGTGCAAAGGTTCTTCCTTGTGAAAAGATTGAAGAATTAGAGTTTTGGATTGGGTTGGCTCAGCAAAAACTCTCAGCAGCTTTCCATAGAGAAATAGAGATTACAAGCTCAAAAACCTTTCAACAGAAGGTCAATTCTTGTTTGTTTCTATTCCCTTTCTGTTCGAGAAAACCAATTTACAGTAGATGCATTATACATACATTAAAAATGTATGCACTTAATAAATTTCCTGAATCAACAATTTCAGTATTTAGTATCTGAAACCTCTGGTTGTTTTTACTGAGTGAGGGATTAATCAGTGGAAATTTACCACTTAAACATCTGAAAGTTGGGCCATTGTGCCAAATATTTACAGGATGAGGCAGATAGCATAGCTACCCTTGGACTTTTTGCATATCTAGGAAGAAAAACGAGATTATTCTTGTCAAGGATGAATATTAAGGATCTTGATGAACCGGTTTGGGACTTCCTAAGGTAACTTGAAAATTTTACTGGTTTCACAAATTCTGGTTCTCAACCTGCAAATTTGTGCGAGATCAAAATATCATGCCTGCAGTTACCTGGAGTGTGGTAGCATTTTCATATACCCTGAGCTTGCTTCTGTATCAGCGTACCAATCTTTCATGGAGGCAAGTTCATATAATGGTTTCACTGGAAATGCAAACAATCAAAGCATCTAATGTACAAGCTTACTTTGCAGATAGTAATCAATGAAATTGGATGGCTTGATTTTTATGCTTCATATTCTTCTCTGAGCAATCAAGAAAGAAAAAGATCCAAGCAACATGCAATCCAGGCAGAGAAAGAGATGATACTGTCAAAAGTATTAACTGTCTGTTATGATGTTTTCTCTGGCTTTGCTCACTTTAGCCGTTCAACCCAACAGACTTTAGATGCAGAATTGTTAAGATTCCTGCTGTGCAGGTTAGCAGACCACATTTCAATTTTCGTAAGTTGTTTTGGTCGAACTCGAAACATCTTTATGTTCTACAATCACCTAATGAGTTTTAAATGATGATTCTTTCAACAGCCAGAGTCTGCTGACTACATGTATGGACGAATACTTTTCAGTTTATTTTTGTAGATCATGGTAAGTTTCTTATTAAATGAAACGCAGCTATATGATACATTCAGCTATGAGCTACCTTACTGATGTTTACAATAATTATCCTTCTGTTGCACTTTAAATGCATGAACCACACAGGATTGCAGAAACAGGTGTCTTTGACCAAGCGTTATCTGTAGGAACTAATTGTAGCAACAAGTTGTTTGTGGCACTGGAAGCTCAAAAAAGACCAAATGAGTTGGCTTTACAGGATCGCCTAAAAACTAAAACTCAATGGGGCTCTGAGCTAAGAAAGGTTTGACCACTAGATCTCGCAACTTTCATAGTCCTTATAATGTGCTGTGAACATGTACGACTAAAATCAACCACTATCACGACAATATGGTGCAATCGTTGAGTGAGTGGTGATAAAGTTTCTAGAAGACAAAAATGGTGCTATGAAACTTGAAGTATCAAACTCTTGGAACTTAGAGTTGTGAGATAAAAACAGAAATGAAGTATAAGCCAAATATGAAAAATAGAAATGACAGCAGCTCATAAATAGATTTGGAACAATGGATGGTTAAGTTCCAAAGTTTTGTTGACACATTTTGAGTCTAAACTTAGAACTTCAGTGCAATGATGCTATTGTCAAACAAGATATGGCAATATTCGCTGCTTTTAATCTTTTCTTATGAATGCATTTAAGAAGTGAAACAGCATGCTATGGCAAGAAAAATGCAAGGAAAGAAAAGTACACTTTTTGTGGGCCACAATGATGAATAGTGAATTCATTATAGGTACCATTAGTGACGAATATATTCATGAATCATATTCCATAATGATGGAGGTCCTGAGTTGTTCTTGGACTGTAGACAAGACTATTCTTTACCTTCCAACATTAATGTTGCATCTGAAATACAAGAGCAAATACCATGGACCTTTATCCATAACTGGGGAATATGATTCATTCTTAAGAGTGAGAATCATGTAGCATCTTGCGTTAAGGTTTATTTTTGCAGATGCTGAGATGAACACATATTTTGCTTCTGTTTCCACTAAGATGCATGTGTTATTATTTTTCATTTTTGTCCATGCTTACCTCAGGACAGCAGCTCTGCTGAGACAGAAACAATAGATTTAGCAGAGGCCTCATCTACCAGCACCAGATCAAATTTTCTTCCTGAGAGTTTAATTAGGAAATATGGCCTCAAAGTTGTATCAACAAGCGCTGTAAGTCGAACAAACACATTTCTTGACAGTGACAGAGCTATCTGACAATATTTATTTGTTAAAGTTTTAACACTTAAAGATGGATTTTTCTCAAAGGATCTATGGATGGGAACTCAATTGCTCATTGTAGATATCATGGATGCTGTGGAGCTACTCTTAAGGCCATTGCGTGGCAACAAAACCTCAGCCAGGGAAAGGACTAAGTTGAAGAGACTACTAACTGACATTGCTACCCTTATTCCAGTTACTATTGTGATGATACTCCCTGTAAGGACTATACTAACCATGTCATTTTTCTCTTTGGGTTACGTAATCCAGGACTTAAGATGGTTGAAGACAAAAAACTCGTTAACCACCATATACAAGACTTCGATTAAAAACAAATGAGCCTAAAGAACAGTTATTTTATTTTATTTTTTCCTCGTACAATGATATTTGAGGATTTGACATTTAGTTAACGGTTATAGACTCACAGTTAATGAAGGAGCCTCTGCAAGTTTCTAGTGAGCTTCAGTTTTTACGTGGACGCATAATCTAATAATCATGCACTTGCTTGCACGTGTTATGAATAAATTGTTGTCTATGAATGTGCCAATGTAAAGGAATAAGCATCAGGACTTCTAATCAAACAACTGACTCAAATTCTCTGTTCAAACAATTGGTGAAATAGCTGATTAAATCTCTTCCATCTCTGCCATTAGTTGTCTGCTGTGGGCCACGCAGCCATTCTAGCAGCTATCAAGAAATATGCTCCGTTCTTGGTATGCTTCTTCCTACTGTAAGGCTCATTTATCAATATACCTAATGTTTATTATTTCACATTTTCATCTGTTATGATTAGATCCCTTCTCCATACTCTTCGGAGCGGTTGGATGTTGTAAAACAACTTAAGAGAACACAGAAGACGGAAGCTTGGTCCAGAAACGCTCTCTAGAATGCCATAGCCAATTTATTCCTTCTTTATGATACATGTAATGCCCCATCAAATTTGGAACAACACTAGTAGCTTGTAAACAATAAATGGGGGCTAACATGTTTGCTGTTGTGACTTGAGCAGCTTATGGTGTATATAGTGACAATTGATTTGAAAAGAAAAGGAACTAGGTACAACACATCCTTTTCCCTACGCTAAGCATCCTAAATGTTGCTAAACTTATTAGCAAGGATGTATATAACCTTGTTCATTGTACAAATCTTTGATCCTTCAAGATCAATCAATGGAATCACAGCCTGCTGATACATGAGCGTGCAAACATGCGGCACAGGAAAACATATAAACGTTTTTTGAAATTATTACACCTCTAAACCTTAATGAAGATTGCGGCAATACACTTGAATCACGAAGCTTTATTGTGGACCAGTTATAGATTAAAAGAATAAATTTGACATCTCAAGTTTTGAGTATCTTGGCCTCGAAGGGTGGAAAGAACTTGTTCAAAACATCTTCAGTAAAGGAATATTGTCCTACAAATATGAACCTTTTTTATTAAGATTGAACGTGTTGTGAAGTTACTACAACAATCATATAAACTAGCCTGAAAGTAGGATTTGATTTTGTCCAATACTTAACCTCTTCATGTGACAGTCGTGAAAAATAATCTAGGTGTATCAAAATGTCTTCATTAGGGATTTTAACCACATCGTCAGCATAGTGTACAGAAGAGACATTATCAATTATCAAGCCCTATTTTATCTGCCAGGAGGATCTACCCCCCTATTTTATGGTCCTTACAAGGTGCTTGGAAGGATGGACTATCAATTGGAAAATACATTCAACAGTTCATGTTTTCTCCATCTCCCACTTCTATGGCTTCCTTTGTGGTGCTATGGTTTCTGCCTATTGCTTCCTCCACCAAGTCATCCTCAAAAGTTGCCTACGAGACAATCAATAGGTCAATCACAGCCATATTGGCCTCTTTTCCGCTGGTCACTATCAACCGTTAGATCATCAAGAATGAGTTTGCTGAGCCAAATGAACAGTGATCGAGTATGATAGTTGCCTCATATATAGGTGTAGTTGCTCCACGAGATGCTTCCACCAGTTCTAGGCAGGGCCTAGTGTCACCTGAGTACACAATGTTCCACCCAGGTATCACTTTCCCTACACTGTTGGTTCTCTCAGATGCTTTCAAGGCAATGCCAAATGCCTGAGGGCAGTGAGCAACAGGAAGGCTGACTAGAGTCTCCAAGCCGGCTTGGGCAGGCACTTTCCTGGGAAGTGGAAAAGTCATGCTGTGTCAATCGAACTGCCTGGTATCTTGAAATAACTCTGTATTCGACTTCCTCTAGTTAACAAAGTTGATTCAATATTTAGTATAGGTTTATTGGAATCATCCATAGAATTTGGATTTCCTGGAGATGGGCAATCCTCATTTGATTCTGATTCATCACTGTCCTTGAAGGCATGCCATGAGGCTTCAGTAGTGCTCCTACAATCAGTTAATAATGAACATAGATATTCGAGTCTTTGATATGCATCTAGAAATCTCTTGAGCTGCGTAGGTCCTATAACAAGAAATGGGTTCGTGGATAGTGTCCTTTAACAAGTCACTCCCAAAAGCAAGTATCCTGGCTAATCCTGTATCGTGATCGGCATGAATATTGGAAATCCAAATGCATCTTAGGTTTCTCACAGCCTCACCCCATAACTGTTGTTATTTGACATCAATAATATTACATTAAAGAAGGAATAAAACCAAAAATCAAATATTAACATGAGTTTGAGCCTAAGAAGCACAGACACGGACACGGCATAAATATATATTATAAAATTTAGAATTAAAAAAAATCAGAATTCATAAAAACATGAAGCATATATTCCATTAAGCAATTTGTCTACAATCTCCTATTCCAAAGTATAATTAGTCATTCACATAGGTATTTACAACCAAAAAATTTAACTAAAGTATCCACCCTCTAATCACTTTACTCTCAAACATTGGCATTGCTTTCATCAGCAAAGATCATACTCTCCAACTCTGGTTCATCAAGTGAAAGATTGGCAACTTGAATGATTCCATGATCATTATCAATTGGTGAAAACTCATCTCCTGCAATATGTAACATCCCACCCCCGACAGGAAGGGTAAGATAGTAAATTAGCATAGGATGAGATTGATAAGGATTTATTAGTATTGTCCATGCATACTGGTACTAGTGAACAGTGGATTCTGTGCACATGAAATAACTGTACATGCATACAT
>JAOSBL010000001.1:9525401-9544528 GCA_027568915.1 Erythroxylum roraimae | reverse complement strand
TTCTAATTCATAATTAGAATCAGATAAATTAAAACTCCTTTTAATTTATCTTTAATTTCCTAATTAAATAATTTATATTCATAGATCATGATTGACGTCTAACAATATGTCATGACCACTCAAATATTAGGAATGTCAAAGTGGTTTGACTTAACCTGTCCATGCATGGCTATAATGTATAAATTAATCCTTTCGTCATCTAATGTTTCAATTGGAATTAGAGTACGGAATTCATGTCTACTCTAAATAATCCAATCATATTCATTCTTGCTAATTAGTAAATAATTTATAATTGATATTTGAAAACAACTTTTCCAAATTTCATTTTACTCTAGCCAGAGATTCCCAAAATTATTACTAATCAAGAACAGCAAAACATTCTCCCTAATTACTTTAGGACAACGAATTCTTTATTGATTTACTCAACTATCTCCACATAGTTCATACTATATCCAATAACTACCGAATTGAACTATTCCAAGAATAGAACATAAGTAGCATCAAAACATAGTAATTCCTATGTGAGATAACTTTGATAATCTCAAGTCTAAGGATCAATTATACAACCATCATCATGAGATAATGGACAGACACACAAGTAATGTTCCATTCGGGAATCTCATAATTGGGTCAGTTTAGTGAACTTATTCTCTAATAAGCACCTACATAATTGTTTAAGTATCTCCACACTTTAATATATGAGATCGATTATTTTCTTCATAAGAAAGAAACAAATATGTACTAGTCTAACTATTTCTTCAATACTATGTCTTGATGAAACTATGACTAGGAACATTTTAGGAATAATACAAAATACAATTCGAATCTCATAATTATAATCTCATTATAATTTATAATTGCATAACAATTATTCTAGAGATTTTATCTTTATGATTAATAATTAAATAATTAACAAATACATAAAGATAAAAAATGCCTTTTATTGAATAAAAACAAATTTTATACAAATAAATATACAACAAAAAAAATAGCTGCAAGAGCATAAATCAACATACTACACATCATAAACATGAGATTCTTGCTTATTCGTACGTGAATTCTCTATGTGCAACCTGAGTATTTGGAATAATACATGACTAAAATGGGTTTATAATGAAAAATGAGAACTATATAAGATGCGTTAACATTTTGTATTACGAAAAGGCAGAATCAGTTATACTAACATGGTTTATGTGGTTTTTAATAAGATTTTTCAATAATGTGTGTGTGTATATATGTATGTAACATGTCAACACTTGGATAAGCTATTTCTATATATATGTATGTAACATTGTCAACACTTGGATAAGTTATTTCTATCTAAGATCAATCGATTGTTTATTAATTAGCTTCTGTATAGATTTCATATTCGATGGGAAGTGTGGTATGCATGCAATTATCCTAAACCATACAACTAAAACTTTTTTTTTCTGAAATTTATTGTATTTTATTACCTTCAGGTGAAAAACAACTATAACAGGTTTCATTAGGACTCTAGCAAAAAGAGTTGCACTCAATACTTTACATGCTAAACTTATAATATCTAAACATTTGTCATGCTATATATCTACTAAGTGATTTCTCTATTTATTAATCAAATTGCCATCTTCTTCTCATGTTTGGAGAGAGCTTCAGTGCAATCCCTCTTACTATTAGAGTAAGCCTGCAATGTTAAAAAATCTTCTGATCCAATTCTCTGATTACTCTTTCAAATACCTTTTTATTTTTCTCCTGTCATATGTAGTACACCATTTCAGCTATGCTAATCTTCAATTCTTTGTCGTCTACTTCACTTGCCACTCTTAAAATTATTGCCCTCTCTATCAAGTCTTTCCAGTTATGTGTAGTCAGGTTTAGATCAAGACTTGTTTGTATTTTCATTTGAGAATACGCAATAATGAGACTGAAACTTGAAGCCACCTGATTTTGCATCTAGAAGTAGTCTAGTAGAAATTACAAAGCATCTCCTTTTGCACCTATATATCTTGAGGAGTCTTTATCATGACATATCCTCAATTATTATTAGAATAATCTACACCTCTTTTCCTTACGGCTAAAGCGTGCCTTTTTCCTTTTAGAAACGCTCATAATGGCAATCCATTTTTGTTTCTTGGCCCTGACTTCAATCCCTGTCAATGAAAAGACAAAAAAAGCAAAAAATAAAGAGAAAAGCTTAAAGCAGTGGACCAAAAGAATTCAAAGAAAGCCATGCCACTGCCAGACGATCATGTGCGGGGTGGTGGGTTGTTGCCTGACCCGAATATGCTTAAATGCAATGGACCCCATTATCGGGTCCTTTTGGCATTTGCGCTCGACCGAGTTTGGGTCCACAACACATTGACAGGTGTTGATATCGTAATGCTGACGTCATCATAGCCTAAAAAATGCTACCTTCCATCATATATTATAATTATCTTTTACCAAATTGAAACCCAAATATATTATGGTTTCAAAAATCTCTAAAAATAATCCTCCGATTAATAGAAGGAGACAAATACTTGATTATATTAAGGTTTTTCCATTATTAAATCCTTAATGAATAACACATAATACATTCTATATATCCATATGGAAAATTATGATATAGGAGGATAATTGGGAATTAGAAAATTATATAGATAATATGTGTCAAATTGATTAATATATTAATTATATTATATTTATACTATATTATAACCATTTTTATCAATAATTATTACTTTACCATGTTGATAAATCCAATGTTGATAAATCCAAATCTTTCACCAAATTTTTATTCCTTGATTCTCAATTTTATTTATAATTCATATATTTTTAAAAAATTAATAATTAATTTTTAGTTTTTAAGTTGAAATGTATTAATGGAAAATATAAAATTTATATTATTTTATTAAATATTACATAATTAATAATTAATTTATAAATTAAGTCTTATACAATATCAATTTTATATATAATTTTATAAATAATTAAAAATTCTTTTGATTAATTTTAATGTTTACTAATAAAAATTTGAAAGTATGAGCTCTAAATAATTTATCAAAATTAACAATTACTAACCACGATATTAAGCCCAAAAAATATATTAACAAAAGTATTCAGCGTTATCACTAAATTTAACATGTTAATATGATAAGACAAAAAAAATAAACAGCAGTATTATTACGTCCAAAAAATTATTATAACATGAAAATTCAATCAAAATACAAAAGATTGATCAAACTTTTGGCACTAAATCTATACGATAAAAAAATTATTAATAATAAAATTATTTGTAATATAAGTAATGATATATAAATATGGTAGTATTTAATAAAATGTAGATATGATAAAATAATAAATTAATATAATCAATAAGTGAATTTATTTGAAACATATGAGGCTTGTGGATTAAAGATAGTGATTTTATTTTTAACAGAAAGATTATAATACTTTTAGAGATGTTTAAAACATAAAAGATTTTTCTACATGTCTTTATATCTTTTAATCGATATTAATTCAATTTTTCATAATTTTTTAGGAGGGTGAAAGATTTACTACTTCCAACCTACAACTTATCTTTTGCAAATACAATGCTCAAGTCTAATTACAAATATAAATGATGGAACTTCCCACGGACTCTGTTTCCTGTCCTTCCTCAGAAGCGAAGCAGAAGGTTAAAAACGGAAAAAAGAAGACGTCTTCTGCCTTCAAGAGTTCAAGGTCACTTCATTGTCGTCTTTTCTTTTGTTATTAAATGAAAACATACTAAAACTCAGTGTACTCACAAGTAGATCGGCTCCAGTGGAGAACTGGACAAAACGACAAACACTAGTTTTGTAAGTTAAAACTAAGTTTTTACAAAGAACAGAACAGCTGCAAAGATTTGGAACATTTCTCTACTGTCTTCTATCTTCCCCAGAACTGCCAAAAGACCATGACAGAGGGTGATAAATGGAAGCATACGGCTCTCTTAGTCATTGACATGCAGGTCGCTTTCTATCATGTGCATGCTTTTGGTTTTGCATATCTGGGATTTTCATGCTTTCTGTTTCTGTGAATTGTAGAATGATTTTATAGTTAACGAGGGAATAAGGGTCGATGGAGGCAAAGCCATTGTCCCAAATGTGATCAAGGCTGTTGAGACTGCCAGGAAGCGTGGGATTCTTGTTGTCTGGGTATTATCTACTGGTTATCCGTCTTTAGTTTGTGTTTTATGTTTTCTGTTCTAAATTTTGACATTCGTACTTCAATTATTTTGTTGTTTCTTGAAATTTCTATTTATTTTGCTGGAAAGTTATTACTTTAGGAATTTCCAATGGAAAGATTAAAGGATTGGTTTATGACAAAGAAGTTGAATCCGTGAGATGAGGGTATATGGAGATCTTGAGGAGGCTCTTTTGAATTGGATTAGTTGCCAAAACTACAGGCAAAGAGAAAGGTGTTTGCTTTTAAGAAAACAAAGATAAACACTCAATATTTCTACAAAGTTCTGCTAAGAGTTCGTTTTCTACTTTGTCGTGTAACTTTTCGCAACAGATCGGTATACAAAACTTTAATCTGTTGAAACGAGCTGGAGCCATAAATTCATAGCATCAGGAATTCACATGTTTTCAGGTTGTTCGGGAACATGATCCACTTGGGAGAGATGTTGAACTTTTTCGTAGGCGTTCCTATTCTGCAGGAGAAGCGGGTCCTGTCTCAAAGGGAAGCGTTGGGGCACAACTAGTTGATGGCCTTGTTATCAAGGAAGGAGATTATAAGGTGGTGAAGACACGCTTCAGTGCATTTTTTGCTACTCATCTTCACTCTTTTCTTCAGACCCAGGGAATTAAGAGCTTGGTAATCGTTGGTAAATGCTTTTATGACTGGTGAACCTTCTTTTCGAGAGTAATTATGAGGCATAGTTGATGTTCAGTAATCGTTAACAGTTTTTGGTCCTTTTGTATTTAGGTGTTCAAACTCCAAATTGCATAAGACAGACTGTCTTTGATGCGGTGGCACTGGATTATCCATCTGTTACTGTTGTTGTTGATGCCACAGCTGCTGCTACACCTGAAATACATTTAGGTATAAATTATTTCTTTGCTTTAGACAATGAAATTGCTTTTTTTTTTTCCCTTTATATTTGTGGTTTTGTTCCATGATTTGAGATTTTAACATGCACTATTGGATCATGCAGTTGGCTCTTTTCATAAGAAGCTGACCTTGGCTTTACAAGGAGAGTTTTTTGCATGCATTTTCATGACTCTTTTCGTAGGTTATATTAAGACATATAACTCGGTGAGATAATAAAAAGGGATACCAAGAGGACGTGATGGGTGTTTTATTTTTAATCCACACAGTACGGCATTTTAGTTAGTTACATATCTTTTGCACCACAGAAGTGTTCGGAACAGAAAAGAAGTCGGAAACCAGAGCTAGTCCGGAAGTCAATCCTGGAATGCTGCATAATTGTGATAGCTACTGTGATTCTTGCAGTTTTAATCGATAAGTAGATCTGTGGGGCAAAGTTTGAGTTGTAAGTAGGTAGAGGTAGTGAGATGGGAACAAGGGGTTGTCAAGCTTTAGTTGTATACGGGCACCTTTATACCAGCATTGGCATAAAGTCAAGAAGATTGAATAGATTAAGCATTACAGACAAGTTTCTCGTTATGTGACTTTGAGCATCTCCAACTGAGATAAAGCTTGAAATCACTGGATCTGAGTGCCAATAAATTTTATGTAGGAATTAAGGGCTACACTTGATTTTATTAACAGATTTCTGATCTCTCATATCATTAAACAAAATGGAACTTTGTGAGCTGGGTTTCACTCTTTACAAGCTTACTTGGGCTGGGAAGGTTTAGTAAATCATTAAGTACTCTCATCTCTTTGATTTCCTTATGCTTCTTCTGCTACTAGTGAGAGGTAGACATGAACTTGAAACAGATTAAGTTCTTTTTGTTATCTATCCTCTTTTTCCTACCATGTTTCGTAATTTTAAGGTGGAATCAATTACTAACTTGGATTGCATTTTGTGTGTGAACCAGCCAATATTTTTGACATGAAAAATATCGGGGTTGCAACTCCAAAATTACAGGAATGGTGTGAAGATGAAGCATAATCTGGAGGTTGAAATAGGCTTCGCTCTTGGTGAAGGTCCTTCATTCTGATGCATATTCTTATGATGCAGCAGCTGCATGCTATGGATGCACCTGTATGTCTATCGTGACAAAGTCCCAACTACTGCTTTATAGCAGTAGCTTTACGTGCTTACCAGCTTATTGCGTTCCAATCAAGATACATAAAATGATTGCTGTTTAATAATCCTTATGATACTGCTTAATAAGATGGCAATCCGAAGTTGAGTTTATTATCCTGTTTACAGATGCTGATCAATAAAACTACCTGGGCATAGCTGGATAAACCTGCATTGCCACCAGTACATCACCAATATGCTTATGTTTGAAGACGGTGAAATATATTAGTCCAGCTAGAAAAATTGGTTTGTGGTCCATTGTTAATAAAATATATAACAACAGGAAAAAGATGACAGATGACAGATAATAGATGTAAACATGGTCGCTTGATGCAAAACTTGGCACTGTTCTAGTCTGGCCTTTTTTTTCCACCTCTGTTCATCCAGAAGGGCCAGTAAAAACTTGAAAGAAACTTCCTTTGTAACCGTATTCCAATGAAGAGTTCTTACTCTTGCAACTTGCCATTTCTCATCAAAGAAAAAAAGGGGGAAAAAAAAAAGGACAGAAAGAACTTGTCACCATCGTAAGCCAATAAACATGAGTTTCTCTTTTTCATGCAAGATTAATGATTAAGGAAGAAGGAAGTGGGAGAAACCTTCCTTTATCACTGACAGTCGCTCCCACGTTCATGTGCTTAAGGTCAAATCTTAGCGAAAGCTCCCACTTCCCTGGGGAGGAAAGAGGTCTTGCTTAAGACTACACTCAATGGTGAAATAGTAATGCTTACTCTTCTGCAGAAGGAAAGCTTCAAAAGTTTTTTTTTCTTTCTATTTTTTGATGTTAGAAAGAAAATGGAACTTAACGAGTTAGATTCATATTTCTAGATGTTTAGGATAGGAATGGCATAATTTTGACAGTAAGACAACTTCGAATAAGACCTGCAGGAACGACAAAACAAGGACCAAAAGAACATTTAACTCATTATCAACAATGTCCTTGGTATAAGATTATAGATTAAATAACTATAATAAAGAAAACTAGTGAATGTGACCTGCTATCATACAAAGTGTCTGAAAAGTATTAAAACGAATATACAAAGAGGCAATTTACTGGAGAGATTGATTGAATTATACAATCAATGCATTTTTATTTTCCTTTGAAAGGACAGACTAATGAAGACCACCAGCAGAATGGAATTGTCATCTAGCTAAGCACAAAATTTGCAGGCTGGAATATTCTTAAGCTCTGTATTTCTTCTCTTTCACGTTTGCTATATATGATGTTAGTTTTTTTATTAAGAAAGTCCCTTCTAATTAGTACGTGCTGTCCTTGTTATACATTTTCTAAAACTGAACCAGTCGTGGTATATCATGAATCATCAATGATGTTATCTTTGCTTACTGTTCCCTTGCCTCTGTGTATTTATACCACATACCTTGACCTTCAAACCTGAAAATCAACTTGGAACAAAGAAGAAAAATTTATGAACGTGTAAATCAATGGCTCCAATAGCTGTAGGTGACACAATTCCTGATGGCAGTCTTGCATATGTTGATGACAGTAACGGTGTCCAAACCGTATCAGTGCACTCTCTTGCAGCCGGTAAAAAGGTTATCCTAGTAGCAGTTCCTGGTGCTTTTACCCCTGGTTGCAGGTTCAAACTAATTTTCTTATTTTTTGCTTCTTCTATATTGATATTTGGACCATGCCATCCTAGCAAAATGAGAAAATTCAACAAATTTCCAGATTCTTCTTCTTTTCCTCATCAGATTCATGTAATTTTAATGTAAACATATAATCAGCACTCTGTAGCTTGCGTTTCTAAATTCAACGAATTTTTATTTGCTGTTCTACATCCAGTTCTGGTTGTACACTTTTTATGAGTAAAGGGTAAGCAGACAAACAGAGAAAGCTGCCCATCCGTGGACTCTTTCTTGAAAAATTTTCTAGCTTGATTCTTTCAACATCAGAAGCTCTGTTCATTAGGACCCCTTCTAATGATTTTCTTTTCAAGTTATGATTATAACGTCCCCATCAGAATAGCATCACTCGTGGTACTTTCTTGCTGAAAACATTTCCCTAATTGCAGTTAATGCATACATGTCGACTCCAATTTTCAATACGTACATTTTACAGTTGTGACTGGATGTTAGGACATGCAGTTTTCACTTTTAAATTCCTGAATAAAAAAAAAATAGTTTGAAGTGTCTATAGGAATAGTTGAAACTCTTAAAAACTATTCGCTTCTAAAACATAATGCTTTTGGCAGCTTGAAGCACGTACCTGGATTCATTGAGAAGGCAGATGAGCTCAAGTCAAAAGGGATTGAAGAAATTTTGCTGCTAAGTGGTAAAAGATTAAAACTTTTGATACACTGTTCCTCCTTGTTGATTAAAAGAGGGAATTTTGTTCCCTTATTCGTTTTTTCTCACCGTTTTCTTGAGATCTCTGTTGTAGTAAATGACCCTTATGTGATGAAGGGTTGGGAAAAGACATACCCTGAAAACAAGCATATCAAGTTCTTGTCTGACATGGCTGCAGCCTACACACTTGCTCTGGGACTTGAATTTGATCTTTCTGATAAAGGTCTCGGGTTTCGTGCCCGAAGATTTGCCCTTATGATCGATGATCTCAAGGTGAAGATTGCTAATATTGAATCCACAGGGGAGATTAGTGTCTCTACTGCTGAAGAAATTCTCAAGGCTCTTTGATTATCTTAGAACTTCTGGCTCTGTGTCTCCAGAAACTCTTGGCTTGTGCATGCAAAAGCGTGACCAATAGCTATTATGCCTTGCATTAATGTTGCAAGGACTGTTTTACGAATGGAGCAAACAATTATTTCCTTTCACATCTTTATTTAATGCTAATTTTAAACGAGTAAAATGTTGTCTGTGCTTATAAAATCAGAAGTTGAAAAGTCTTGATCTGTTGAAATATTGTATTATGTGTATAAGCATTGAAGATGTTATCCTATCCAAATTCTGTTAAGTGGCAGGTGCATGAGCTGATGATTTCTGAATTTATTTATGCTTTTCAAATATGAACAGGAAGAGTAAGAGTAACAACCTGAAAACAGAGTAAGCCCTTCCACTAAATCAACTCGATGTAAGATATGGCGGACAATTACAGGCACATATTTTTTAACAGCTCTTTTTCATCCGTCTGTTTCAGTCTCTAATGGTAAAAACAAGTTTAAGATCAAAGTCTGCTTTTATTGTGAGAGGCCATCCATTGCTTACCAAGAGCAATAACTTGTCCACCATCTTTCTTCCTAACCTCTATCAGTACAGATGTTATTGTTTCCTTCTCCCCCACAACCTTTGCCTCTATTTCTACTTCTTCCTGACAATATATATATATATATATATAGATATATCAAAATTCAGCACACGTTAGGGGGAAAAAAAAAAGAAAGCTTATAAAAGGGAATGGTAAATTGTTGGTCTCTGCTATCTTGACAATAACTTGAACAGATGTTAAGAAAATGCAGAGTTAGAAAGGGTATCCTTATGTAGGATATGAATGGAGGCATTTTAGGAATATGGTGCAAAGCATGAAATCTGATACATCTCGACATTATAAATGCTTTTCTTTTCTGTGCCTTTCCTTAATTAATTCTTTTGGTTGGAGATCATGGATGAGAAGCATTCCCTGACAAACTTTACGTCTCCCACCACAATACAAATTGAACCAAATTTCCTCAAATGCGCTCTTGGCTATATTCTATCTTCTAAAAAATTGTTTTCCTTTAACAAACAACTTATTTTCCTGAATCAAATTTCTGAAACAAAGCCCATGAAAATAGCAGATTTTTGAATATCAGTTGGAACCTGATGAAGTGGACACTGTTTCTTACAATCAAAAGTTTCTCTGAGGACTCATAGCATATCATATCAACAAAAACGGATTAAGGATAGGGTAAGACAATTAAGAAAACAAACCTGAAGCTTAGCAGCGGAGAAAATTGAAATGTTGAAGTCAACGGAAACTCTAACCTCGCCGGCCAAGGAATAAACTGCTGCCGCCCCCACGTCGTCAATCAAAGTAGCCATGGCTCCTACATTCCAATTCCCATCTGCATCCTGTGTACATGTACAAACATAATGTTAATCCCACTAGCTATAACATCTACATGAAGATGTTAGTTTATGTTGTCTTATTAATTCATCAATAAAATGAAGAGCTAAGACGATGGAACAATGAGATGGCGATTTACTTAACTGATATATTATCTGAAACGATGAAATTGCAGCGTATAAAACCCTTTTGGGACTCCACCACTTGTAGCCCGTGTGTGCTTAAGGCTTCTAATTCATGACTGCTTGTTGATAAACTCCGAAGCCAATTATTAGACCTCTCCACCTTTGGGTCTCCCATCAAAAATTGTGTGTGTTGTTCTAATCTTTTCTTTAGTTATTAGTATAGAGAGAAGAATCTGGTAAGATGTTTAATTCTTGGTGGACTATCTAATCTGCTTTACCCAAATTACCTTCTAATATTGTTTCAAGTAGTGGACTGGTTTTCATGTCTTTTTCTGCATCAGCGGGTGAAAAGAGAGGGGCTTTTGTTTGAACTTTGAATCTTGTTTAATAATACAAACGATTTCAGGAACTGATCTTACAGTTCAAAACGAAGAAAAGAACATATTTTTACAACTACGCTCAGTGAATTCTGATGCAACCTGACGAAAACGAGAACTTGTCTTGAAGGAGTCAACAAATATAAAAATAAGTTAAAACTTAGGGAGTTTCACACTTTAGTTGTTTTCTAATAACAGAAAGTAGTCTTTCTCCTAGGTATCATCACTTGATAATACTTGGGAAAATGAGACTTCAGAGGAGAAAGGTCTTGTCTTGAATATGAAGCAGTACAGTTCTATTCTGAGTTCTAACACGAACACAATCCATGCTACAAAACAAGCTAAGAAAAAGAAAAAGAGAGAAGGAATTCAAATGGTGTGCGGTATCTATAACGAAAGATTCAATTGTTTGCTTAATTTCAGTAGGTATAAGCATAACTACACGATTCTATGCATGCGGTACAAACATTAAAAAGATAAGTTCGATCACCAACAATGTCAAGTGAGAAGGAACAAAGCGATGAAATGATTACCTACAACATGAAGAAAATCAAATAATGTTTGTTTCTCATCTCGGTTCTAATACCTGGCAAGCATAAGAAAGAAGTAGTGACTGTTTGGATGGACTTTTGAGAGGTCAATAAGTACTTTTTTCCCACTTTTTAAAAAAGCACTTCTTTAATAGATATGATTTTTTTAGCAACTAAAATATAATTTTATAAGAAACTCAAATTTGGAGTTTTTAAAAAAAGCCTCTCAAATGACTTTTTCAGGTAGATTTTTCAGAGCAATTAATGAGCTTATTTTTTAGTCTTGTTTGCCTTTATGTTTTACACATAATTTTCACAATACCCACAAACTCATCTTCACATTTATCTTACAAACTCATCTTCTCTATATATTTATATGTTTTAATATTAGTTTTAATTATGTATTAGTTTTAATTATATGTTTTAATATTTATTTCTATATTCAGTTTGCAATTTCTTTTGAGTGTTCAGAACAAAATCTAGTCACGGCTACTACTGGAGAGCACAGTGACTTGATGTGACAAATAAGCATGAGTCTAGCAATTAAACTCACGGGGGTGAGGGAGAAAAGTCACGGGCTATGACAGATAAAGACAAAAATGTTGAAGAACACACTCAATCAGACTGTCCCATATTTTACACTAGATCTCTATCAATTGACTTTAGATTGCTATGATTTTGGTGGAGAGGTAGAGCAATGTATTACGAGTCCAATAGTTCAAGTCTCATGTCATTAGGACGTCGGATGAATGAGATATAGCCAAAATATTGAAGGATATTCGTTAGCCTCCAACCTTAGAAGTCGCGATCATGCATGTGCACGATCGTGAGTTGGCTGTGGATTTTGCAAAGTTGCAATCGTCTGTGATCATCTGTGATCGTTTGCACTCGCGATCGTCTGAACTTGCGATCGTTTGCGATTTTCCCAGTCACACACCCTCTCTTCAAATCTCCATAACTTTCAATCCAAAACTCCAAAAATTTCAAACTTTATATCAATAAAATGCTAAAAGAAAGATCTACAACTATTTTCCAACTCTAAATTCATCCTTTTGGTCATCTCTGAAGACACTCACATATTTACATATATGTATACGTTCTCAGTGAAGAGAAACAGAGCCTTCATTTCTGTTTTCTTCAAAATGTTTTTGCACCTAGTTATACATATTTTTCACTACACTCATTCAGTTCCATCAACTCTTCCGTTTCATCTTAACTTGTCTCTATATCACAATTTTATCTTTTAACATATTAATCATCGAATATGCAAACATAACACATACGACATACCTAAAATTTCCTCACTCACTTTTCAGCAAATATGTATATCATTATTTCCTAACCCTTTAATAGTGAGCTAATGTGATGCATGCTTCATCTTATATAGAAATAAAGAACCCTAGCAAGCTTACTTGTTTAAAGCTCTAACATCTTCAAAATCTCCAAAACCCTAACTCTCATGCACCCACATACACCGTTGTAGAGGTTAACAGTTTCGGTTTTTCTTGAGGCAAAATAAAGAAAACTGAAGTTGGGAGTAGGAAAAAGTAGAAGAAAACAAAATTTAACTCTGATGGAGATTTGATGAAAAACTCTGTGTAAATGAAGAAATGTGAAGCAAACAGCTATAAAGAAGATAAAGACAAGAGTATTGTACTTGATCTTTCAAAGCTAAGAAAAACGTGACCTTAGATTTAGACACTTGTCCAATTTCTATAGTCCTTAACTAGTTTCCCAACTAACTAGTTCTTATTGAACTAGTCTCATAAGCCCCATCTTTTTATTCCAATTGTCTCTAAATTCTCAATATCATTTGTCAAAAATCCCAAAGTCACCCATACAATTTTCCACTATCATTTGACTCTCATTTCTATTTCCATTCATCAATTTACTTTCCAATTGGCATTTTTCCTAATCCAATAATATTCAACAAATTCTAAAATTCTCCTAAAATTTCTAAATCAATACACATATTCTCTACATCAATTTTCAATTCAATTAACTCACAATTTTCACATAATCACATTTATAATCAATTATACCCAGAATTTGTCAATAGATGCATGTTCAATTATTTTCACGTGAAAAAATTAAAAATTCACGTGAGTGAATGCTAACCTTATGCATGAGCATGAGATGCATTTTTCTAAATCTCTCATTGATCTTTCATATACCATATTTCAGGGTTTTAATCTTTAGTATGGGAACGGGATATTACAACCACACATCCGTATTGGGTCCAAAAATAGCTTTTGTAAAAGTAACTGGATCCGTAACATGTCTAATATCATAGTCCTGTACACTTGATAGACTATGAAATTAGATAAGATAACAAGTCGTCTCACTCTAGTGGATTTACGTAACTGCATTAGATCTTGTACCCCCAGGAACCACTGTGAGCACAGGTATGGGTTCCTGATGCAAGAACACCTAACTAATGAGAATAATCATCAACAAATATTAGAATACATTTACAATTACACAATACAACTGTATAAGGTCTACCGATATCTTTATATATCAGACTCAACAGGTAAAAAGCTTAAGTTGACTTCAATATTCTTATTAGTCAACTTACCTTTACAACAATCAACATATGTTCCCAGATCATCATAATCTAGAATTAAGAAATGCTTTCCTTGATCAATCTCTTAACCATAGCTCTGGAAATGTAGCCTAAACTTTTATGCCACACCATGTATGACTTCTCATTCATCAGGGTCTTTCATAACTTGATTAGTAAGATACGAAGAAGCATATATATAATTCGGGGTAAGACACATTCTGTACAAACCATATGACAAGAAAGTTGTACCATTATGTTTTGCATTAAACAACTGTACAACAAAAGCATTAAATAAAACGTCAACCTTCTTTGTCCCAAATTGATCAAAAGATCACATATAAAATGTGTCGTGTAAAAACTGAAATGAACCTTACAACAAGGCTCTGTGTATACATTCCCCATAGATATTACTTCTACTTCTTCATTGTTGTGAACTATATGTTCATCCTTCTCTTTATTTGGCTTTATCCTTGATATGAACCACTACATCGTAGAAGTATCTTGATCAAATACTCCATTATATAGCCACCAAATACTTAATATGACTATCACAAATTAGATTCATAAATTAATAAGCTGAGTTACCTGATGGTCTCAGTCTTTCCTTCTAAGCCTTATACTACTGATTTCTTTATGTCATGCGGACCTTTACCAGTACTAGTTTGACCAATATCTAAATATGGAGAAGATTTGAGCTTTTTGCCATTTAACTTAGCGGGCTTCATCTTTGCCTTCCCTTTAGTTGCTTTGAGGGCTGTAGGAGTAACAAACTTGAGTTTCTCTTCCTCAGCAATGCAATGGGCAATCAAAGCATTGAAGTCTCATTCCTTATCTAGCGAATAATATGTCATCACTAGATTAATGAACTCTGGAAGGAGTGTGTTCAGAGTCTAGTGAACAATAAAGACATCAGGAAGAGGAATGTTTAATATCTTCAGTCTACTGTGAAGATGAATCATTCTTGATATGTACTCCATTACTCCCCTTTCTCCCGTATATCTCATAGAGAATAATTTTTTCATCAAGGCACTTATCTCAACATTAGAAGAGACTGTGTATCTCTAGGAGATATTACCAAGAAACTTCTTCGCTATGTTTGTGTCCGGAAGTCCACTTAGCAGATGGTCAGGTATGGATCTTTTAATTGTCATAAGACTTAATCTATTAGACCTATCCCAAGCTTTATAGGCTGCTTTATGAACTCTCGAGCTCAGGGATGTAGGTGGAGATGGCCTATCAATCCTTATGGTCATATCAGCCACAGCTATCTCTATAACGTTCAACACATCCTCTGTCCACTTGTTCGTATTGAAACCAGTCAGGGTTTCGATGGTGACATTGATTTTGTTGATTGAAATGGTGACTTTAAAATAATAATATTTAAATCAGTAAAAATGTAAGACAACAGCGATACTCAAAGCCATTAAATAGTATCTTTACTGAAAATCCGATCACACATATTATGAAACATCTGTGGGCTGAATACATAATATATGCAACTAGACCTCCACATAAAAGCGATCAGAGTACAAATGATCAACTCTTATGATACTAGCACCTGTGGGCGAATAGATTATTCAAGCAATGACTTTCCTCTATCCAATACCTTTATGCACATCTCAAAATCTCATGTAAGGCCAACACCTTTGGGCAAAATAACCAAATATGATACCAGAGACATCCTTTAACATATAAGCAGAATAATTCAAAATACTGACTCAAAAGGTCATTGTGGTGACTACATCCTCATCAGCACTCAAAAAGTTCACAAATACAAAGGATACATGTTTATGTTATCCTCACATTCTTTATGGGCATATGGTATGTGACAATATAACATTAATAAATGCAAAAATCCGAATGTACAGTCTCATTGTCACACACTCGTGCTGAAGATATTCTATGAAAACTTCATTTGAAACTTTTGTAAAGGAAAAATCTCATCAAAGCGACTATCGTGTGTCACCAGACACTAAACCAACCAACCGAGACACGAGAACCTCATGTATCTCCCTTATGGCAAGTTCGTTGCACAAAAATTCACTCAAAAATGACTTCAGAATGTCTTAATTCCTTTTCCGAGCGACTATTATGCAATCCTAAATTCACTCAAAAATGACTTCAGAATGTCTTAATTCCTTTTCCGAGCGACTATTATGCAATCCTAAATACTAAACATGAGACCCGAGACACAAAAACTTGAAGTATCTCCCTTATGTGATGTCCGAAGCATGAAAATTCACTTGAAATCAGATTCAAAATACCTTATTTCCTTTTCTGGAGTTAAACTTCAATTTATTACTAATGTAATAAATCCAAAAAAATATAAAAACTCACTTTATGAATTTCCTGTAATAAATCCAGAAAATGGAAAAACTCACTTTATGAATTTACTAGACTCGAAAGCTGACCCAAAACACCCCGGGACACCCTTACGGGAAATCTAAAATTTTTGTATTTTTTATCAAAAAATGTGTAGAAATTTCGTACAGCTGACGTCAACATGACATTAGCCAGACGTCATCGCATTGTAGCGCTAATGTCATCTATGATGTCAGCCGTAAGTGTGCATGCATCGCCCAGCGACGCGCCTCAACAGATTTATCTGATGGCACGTACGTTGCACGTGCGGACACGTGTCACGACACGGTCCACCCACGTGTCGATTTGTGGCTGGGTCTCTGTCAGGTTTGCCAAAAAATTGTGATTTTCAGCGAGTTCTGGGCTTGTTTTTGCTATGCCCAGGCTCGTTTTCACCCCATTTCTCAAGGCTATACACATTTAACCACCCGATCTTGTTACCGCTTTGATACCATGTGTAATACGTAACGGTACCTTAGTTACGTATTCCAAATTGAACGTGAAAGGGCAAGAAACAAAGAAATGTAGAAAATGCCTAATTTCGGTCACCGTAACTTCAAATGAGCTTTCCGAAGCCGAAATGAGCGCGAATCCACCGCTGCCTTTACAGGAACTCCTCTCCGGGACACAAGTAAGGTCTTTCTACAGTTTTCTCAAAGTATAAGCTCTCTTAACGGGTCAGAGAATCCTTAGGCTTACGATTGATTATATGAGCAACTGCAGGAGACCTTAACTTTTATATATAGCTTCCATATCGGGCCTTTCCCATTACAAGATCGATATGGGTCTAGTCCACACTGATTGGGATCCATTTTCTACACGGACTTCGACCTATTGATTTAGTTCATTTATTAGGCCACTTTGTTATCTTTATCTGAATCAAATTACGTAGCTTAACCGATAAGTTATTGAAAAACCAAAAAATGCAATTAATAGTTGTCCAACTTTATGAGAAAGGACAAAACTGTCCAACATACACATCCTACACATACATACAGAGAGAGTAGCGATGAGATAACTCATTATATCAGTTGATTTGACCAGCTGTTTATTAAAGATGTTTAGTAAAATTAGTTGTTTAGTATTAGCTATTTATGTATAAAATTTTATAATTTATAAATTAATTAAACAATTTTAGTAAATTAATCAATTAAAATAAGTTGTTGAAATCAAAATGAATTATTTCATATATATAATATATTGTATAATTTATTTGCATTTAACAAGCATTCTTAGTTTTAAAAAACTTTATCATAAATATACAAGATATTTAATATTTCATTAATATGCATGTAGGCTACTATAATAATAATAATAATAATAATAAAATAATAAAAATTTTAATTTAATTTAATATTTTTCTATATTTTATAAATTAATTAAAAATTTTAATAAATTTTTAAATTTTATATTAAAAATTTTATTTAAAAAATTAAAATTAAAATAATAAAAAATGAAAACATTTGTCAAAATAATTAAAAATAGAAAAATCGCCTGTGACACAATTTAAAAAAATATCATTTTAATTTTAACTTTTTATAAAATTAATAGTCGCATAATTAAAATTAAAATTAATAGTAGTATAATTAAAATGATAAAAAAATATAGTAGTATAATTAAAATTAATAGTAGTATAATTAAAATGATAAAATTAAAATAACTAATAGTAGTATAATTAAAATTAAAATGATAAAAAAAACTCGTATATCACGCCCAACTATTATGTCACATGGGTGATACAAGTGCATGTAAGTCATAGCCGTTACTTAACTTACACGGCCGTGCAAATATAAGTTGTCATGACTTAACTTACACAAGCTTCAAATGACAATGTTTTATTAATTGGACAGAGTATATTAGACAGAGGATCTCGACTCCTAGAAAAGTGAGATAAGCTTGCCACGTGGTACCAATAATATGCCTTTATCTTAATTTTATTTTCCAGAAACTTGTGTTTCAGGAACAAATCAGCTGTATCAAGAAGTCTGTTCCACTCTGTTCCATCAATTTTTAGCCATTCAAAAGTAAGAACAGGTTAGGTGTTTGGTACTGTTAAAATGCTGAAATATCATAATTATTCCACAATCACATTTCACTTCACTTTTAAGTCAAAATAATCAGCAAAGTTATTTTTTTTATGACCATAAAATGTCACGATCCAACAATCATCTGACGTGGCAAATGTGAGTGAGTCAGCAATTGCATCAAATTCCATGGGAAGGCCGTTGCGTGAAAGAAGGGAGCCAGTGGTCCTGAAGGATTATGTGTGGGGCTAGCTGCAATTCGGTTGCAATTTCTGTTAGCACTGTTTTATAAATAATCATAGGGCTGTATTGTAAAGGCCATGAATATTCTCAGACTTAGCTATGGTCATTCCTCTCCTCTCACCTGAGTACTAGCGTACAAGATTTCTTTTCTATCTTAATTCCTCTGTACTAGCACTATTGTACCGTTGCTGACAAAATCTATCAAATATCCTATTTCCTGGTTATTTCTGGGCTATTATTTGCTTGTTCTCTACATTTGGTGCTTTCATTGACGACCTCTCTCCCATGGCTGACAATACTCGTCTCGCCAAGCTTGATTTGGCGGTTTCAAACTCCAAGGTGACTTTGCCGCCCAATCCTCTGCCATGACCTCCCTTCAATCCATCGTTTCTTCTCAGCAAACTACCAAGCATGAGATGAAAGACCAGATGGGTGATATCAGTAAACAACTCATTCAACTGGGTCAACTGTTGAAGAACAAAGCTCCGGTCAAAGACTCCCCCTCTCATTCTGATGACCGTCACCCCCATTCCGATGGTTTTGTTTATGAAACTGATTTTCCCTTCTCAAATATTATGGGAAGAAATTTCTATGTATTCCTTCTACACATGCCTATAGTTTATATACATTCAGAATGGAGAGATATGCTCCATATGTTACGCTACTCCATATGTTATGGCTACA
>JAOSBL010000001.1:9514017-9525301 GCA_027568915.1 Erythroxylum roraimae | reverse complement strand
TATCTTTAAACCTTATATTCATCAATTCGTACTAATATTTTTTTTACGATATTCTTGTTTATAGTAAATCACAGGATGAACATTTGCAACACCTCCAAATTGTATTCAAAACATTACATGATAATCACATGGTTGCTAAGAAGAGTAAATGTATTTTCGGGCAAACTCAAATTGAGTACTTGGGACACTTAGTGACAGAAGAAGGATTGAAGATTGATCCCTCTAAAATCTTTGCTATCCGAGATTGGCCTACTCCAGTTAATGTTAAAGGCGTGTGGGGTTTCCTAGGTCTTGCAGGTTATTACAGGTGATTTATTCGCAATTTTGCAAAAATTGCAGACCCTCTCTCTGATTCATTGAAGAAAAACGGATTTGCTTGGCTACAAGAAGCACAGGCAGCTTTTGAACGGTTGAAGGATGCATTGAGTAGTGCACCGCTGTTAGAATTACCAGATTTTTCTACTCCTTTTATGATAGAAACAGACGCATCTGGTATGGGTATAGGGGCTGTACTAGTTTAGAGGGGCCGGCTGATTGCTTTTTATAGCCAAAAATTATCTCTTAGAATGCAGGGAGCTCTCGCGTATCATAGGGAAATGTTTGCAATCACACAAGCTGTGGGCAAATGGCGACAGTACTTATTGGGCAGGAGATTCTCAATTGTTACGAATCAAAGGGCACTCAAAAATCTCACTGTGCAGACCATTCAGGCATGAGCAACAGCATTGGCTGTACAAACTCGTTGGGTATGATTTCAAAATAATGTATTGTCCAAGGAAGTTGAATTATGTGGATGACGCCTTATCACGAGCTCCAACAGGTTGTTTCCTTGCCTTAACAATTCAAAAATTCAGTCGATTGGAAGAATTTCGATCTTTAAATGCTTCAAATCTCGAACTGATAGAACTACAAGCCAAGGTGGCTGCTAAGGATCCTCAATACTGTGACTATTTTGTTTATGAAGGCTTGCTCTTTTATTGAAATCGATTGGTGGTACCAAATTTGTCAGATTTACGCCACTCAATACTCACTGATTTTCATTGTTCAGTGGTGGGAGGCCACGCAGGAATTACTCGAACCCTTCATCGAGTAGTAGCAAATTTCTATTGGTCTTCTTTGCGCAGGGAAGTGCAGCAGTTTGTACGAAAATGTATTGTTTGCCAAACCATGAAATCATCTTAGTTGTCACCTGCAGGTCTTCTACAACCAATACCATTGCCAACTCAAGTGTTTGAAGAAATTAGTATGGATTTTATTACGGGATTGCCGCTTTCTTATGGTAAAACAGTCATATTTGTTGTGGTTGATCGTTTATCCAAATTTGCTCATTTCTTTGCATTGCCTAGTAATTTCACCAGTGTTAAGCTAGCTGATGTGTTTTTGAATGGGATAATTAAGTTTCATAGAATTCCTACAAAATCATTAGCGATTGTGATCCGTTGTTTTTGAGTATTTTTTGGAATGAATTGACCAAGCTGCAGGGGACTTCCAGAGCTCGAAGTTCAGCCTATCATTCCGAAACGGATGGGCAAACTGATGCCGTTAACAAAGTTTTAGAGATGTACTTGAGGTGCTTTGTACCCGAGACTCCACACACTTGGGTTAAGCTGCTACCGTGGGCTGAGTATTGGTATAATACCGCCGATCATAGCTCAGCGAGGATGACACCTTTCTGAGCATTATATGGTCGTGATCCTCCAACTTTGATCCGCTATGTTGCTGGAACAGCCAAGCTCTCAGCCTTGGACCATGACTTATCTCAATGTGATTTGATTCTTCAACAACTTAAGACTAATTTGCTTAAGGCACAAACAAGAATGAAGAACCAAGTTGACAAAAATAGAAGAGACATTTCATATGAGATTAGGGACTGGTTATTTTTTAAACTTCAGCCTTATCGCCAGATGTCACTCCGTCTTCATCGGAATCAGAAACTCAGTCAGAGATACTTCGGCCCTTTCAAAGTTTTGAAGCGAATTGGGTCGGTTGCATACAAGTTGGATCTGCCTGAGTCATCCCGCATTCATCCTGTGTTCCACGTTTCGGTGTTGAAGAAATGTGTTGAAAATCCAGCAAGCTAGAGCATTCTATTGCCGATTATTGAACCTGAATTAGTCCCTGCTCGAACTCCGTCTCACATCTTGGCTAGACGAGAGATTTTGAAAGCTGGAGTTATGGAACCTCAAGTACTTGTGCAATGGGAAGGAATCGAAACTGCAGAGGCAAGGGTGCCAACTGCTGATTTTCGAGCTACTTCTTCATCATGGAACCTTAAGGACAAAGTTCGTTTTGCAGATGGGAGCAATGTCATGATCCAAGAATCATCCGATGTGGCAAATGCGAGTGAGTCAACAATTGCATCAAATTTCATAAGAAGACCGTTGCATGAAAGAAAGGAGCCAGTGGTCTTGAAGGATTATGTGTGGGGCTAGTTGTAATTTGGTTGCAATTCTATTAGCACTGTTTTATAAATAATCATAGAGTTGTACTGCAAAGGCCATGAATATTCTCGAACTTAGCTATGGTCATTCCTCTCCTCTCACCTAAGTACTAGCGTACCAGATTTCTTTTCTGTCTCAATTCCTCTAGTTATGACAATTCCTCTATACTAGCACTATTGTACCGTTGCTGACAAAATCTATCAAATATCCTATTTCCTGATTATTTCTGGGCTATTATTTGCTTGCTCTCTACATAAAATCACAAAAACAATTTTTTTGTAAAAATTAAAAAAAAGCCTGATAGACTGAATACGATGACTTTTTCTTTCACAATTTTTTCAAGTCATGATTTATTTCTTTAATCTGATTTTTTGTGCTTGAAGGATAACAATTTATTTGTCAACACATGAAGAATACAGAAATTATCATTAACAAACAATCATCACATTTTGTGCTGTACAACAACTTAAAATTAAATGACCAAAATTTTGATGAATTCATCTCAAGCTATACAAATACCATTAATAACTTCTGCAACTAGTTGATGCATTCTCCAGCGATGCCCATTGTTTGAATCTGGCAAAGAAAAGATGCGTGAGAGGAAAGAAAAAGACACATCAACTTTAAGGGAATTGCTGGAGAAGAAAAACACCTTATTCACCAGCAAGTTCACTTGCTCTCTGTACATTTCTTTCAAGTCCAAGATATCAGCCCGAAGTTCCTCCAACTAAAAAAGTTTGTGGAAAGTCTAATGTCAGGACATTACATGATGCATAGTAGGATTTTACGTTTTACATGGACTTCACATGAATTCCAAGCTTAATTAATATATTTGTTGGCCTAACCAATGGATACCAAGATGGTT
Organism: Erythroxylum roraimae; assembly: GCA_027568915.1. NCBI lineage: Eukaryota > Viridiplantae > Streptophyta > Magnoliopsida > Malpighiales > Erythroxylaceae > Erythroxylum > Erythroxylum roraimae. Next base: position 9,521,995 of record JAOSBL010000001.1, on the reverse strand, counting down.
AAGTATATATACCTCCTCGTCCCGCTCACCCATTAGCTCAAGGGCAGCAGCGTGCCTCCGCCTCAGGGCTTCTAGCTCTGCTCTTATGCCAGGTAACAAAGCTGACTCTGTCCTCAACTTTTCACACTACACATTCATCAAGTTAAAAGAGCATATAAGAATGACAACATATGTGGTAAACTTTGTCCCATGCAAAGTAGAATAGAGGAACTAACCTGTGCAGTCATTTTAACCAACTCCTCTGCAAGTGAGTCACGAATGGACTCCATAGACGCCTGAAACAAAAAAGAAGAAAATGTAAAACATGTAAAGTAAACATGAACAAATTTGCAAGTAATGGCATTACCAAACGAGACATGTATGATGCAAGTTCACCCTCTTTCTGACGAAGTGCAGCTTCAAAAGCACTGGGTGTCAGGCCTCTCTTGTAGTACGAGGTAATGGCTGCATCTCCTGGATTCCTCCTCTCCGACAAACTGTCAGTAGATGCATCTAAAGATGCTTGGAGAAAATAGCTCTCCTCCATGCTGGCTAGGCTACTTGCACTTGAGAGCTTACGGCTCAACGTACCTACAAAAGCACAAAAATAGAAACAAAAACACATATAAGCCAATTTCAAAAAGTCAAGGTGGTATGTGTTAGCAAAGTAAAAGACAATACCATTCTCAAAAGAAGAATTGCTCCGTGATATGGGAGTTTGATCTGCTGCAGCTGTAGAATTTGCATGAGCTTTCCTTTCCAATTCCAATCGAGCAGTTTTTTCTCTTTCAATTTCCTATAGCAAATGAGGAGCTAATTTCAAGAATTCTAGTCCACTAAGAACTACAAAATAAACAGGAAGATAGTTCTACCAGAAATCTTGTCATAGGTCTCAACCAAAGGTATGATGCAACTCCCCCATGAACAGTTTATTAGAGTGCTGGATGTCAACTAAACTGATGAACTTAAGCAGTGATTCTACAACTATCATCCCTATGGAACCATTCCTTCTCACTATGGGATCTATCCCATATACCCCATATTTAACAAAGATGGGATGATGTGATCACACGAGGAAGATGACTACTATAAGAAAAAAGCAGTTTCCATAGAAAACATTCATCTGGTATTTTGGGTAAGGACAAGGAAATAAAAAAACAATTTAAATCAAAGTGATGCAACATAATAATGATGGACACCACAGATAAGGAACAAAAATTTGAGAACAGAACCTGCTGTAGAAGTTCCCTGTGCACAAGTGACTCTTGTAACTCTTCCTTGTGCTTTCTTTTGAGTTCCTTAATTTCTGCTTCGAGTCGGCTTGCACGACCTTCTTGCGTGTCAGCTTCCTCCTTAACTGCAAGGTACTCCTGCCTAAGTTCAGCTGCTCTCTGTCTTTCCTTTTCAAGGGACTTACTTAACTGCGTCTGCTCTGCTCTAAGACATGAAATCTGAAAACATATGATTGATTTCAGCTCATAACCATCATACAGGTATGTTCATAATAAAAGATTACACCCAAGAAGAAGAACCTGCGCTTCCAGAACATTAATTCGAGATAAAGTTTGCGACAAGCGTTCATTAACAGATCGCTCTCTTTCCTCAGCAGCAGCAGCTTTGGCCTCTTCTTCCTGTAGATGCAGCAATACTTTACAAATAAATCACTTTCACAATTCATTTTAACATATTAAACACTAAGAAACAACATTGTTAGAACCTGTAGTCGAGAGTTCAAAGACCTTTCCACAGCAGTCCAAGCTTCAGTCCTTCTGGCCATTGTTTCCTATTACCAGTGACGAAGAAATTATCAACTAAACAGTGCATAATTGCGGGCAAAAAGTCCATTATGAAATTATTAACCTTAAAAATGTCTAAACCCACCTGCATTGCTTCAATCTGCCTTATAAGAGGCCTAGTAGAATCAGGAACTTGACTGACCAATTCCTCACACCGCCGTTCGCTGGCCTAATTAAAAAGAAAACCAGGGAATAACAACTAGAATGAAAAACAAAAGACACAAAGTTAAGATATAAAATCTACTAAATCAGAATCCCATGAAGTCAACAGACTTGGTAACGCTTTTGAAGATCCTCAATGTCCCTCTGAAGTGTATCTTCTCTAAAGACAGCCTGAGACATTTTAAATAGAAAGATGAAAATCATTACTCAAGTGACGGTCAAATTAGCAATTTCAAGATATTAAGCAATGACCTGCTGCTCTGTTCTAGTCAAAGTTTTTCGTAATTCCTCAAGTGCCTGAACTAGCATATTCTCCCGTTCCTCAGCCTCTCTTAGACGACTCTCTAATTCAGTCCGGGCTTCGCTGTTTGCACGTGCCTCAGCCAATGCTTCAGCCTCCTTGGCCGCGGCCAATGCATTTGTATAGTATTCTTTCTGAGTGGCCAGTTCCGCTTGGTGCTTTTCTATGGTTTCTTGCAGCAACTTCTCTGTAGCCATCTTGTCCTTCCTGATGCTCTCCACTTTATTCTCTTCAACCTAGGAAGGAAGTTCATATATGGATGGAACAGGCATTGTTACCAGAAATCATTCAGTAATGATACACAGAAGCTTACATTCTACCAAAATAAGTAAGCATGGGCATGTGACGTACTACAAACATTTTGCACTTTATGGATAATGGAACTTTTCTTTCACACGTAAGTGATGCAGGTCAATATTCCAATTATGCCCCAATAAAAGGCACTTCACAACATTTAAAAGGGTCTCACACTCAAGCCTGATAGATAGGTATATGGGCAAAGGATATCAAAGATGGATCAACATTAGCACTTCCAGTTATAAAGATTAATGTGTGTGCACGTGCATGTAAATATCCACAAAAATGAAACCAAAAACATACATCAGCCCATACTCAGGCTCAACTTAATTCTGAAAGGTTAAATTATAACTGCACACTAACCACAACTAGCTTCCAAATTAAATTACCTGAAGTTTGGTTGCCAAACCTTTCTTCTCTTCTTCAAGATCTCTTATCTAAGCTTTCACAGAAAATTGAAAGTACACAAAATGTTTCTGGATCAGATATGCAAAAGAAAAGGAACTGGATATAAAAGGTCATAGAATCACCAAATTCAGCTACCTGGGCTCTTAACTTCCTCATTGTAGCTTCCTGAGCAGCCTGCTTCTTTGAGAGCTCTTCACCTGGAATTATGGATGAATATCTTCAACTATGAAACTCATACACAAAGAACTTTTTTACTTTGCAAAGAAAATATGAACCCTAGAACTCAGCAAAGCACAGACATTTAACATTCTTAATGTGATAGAGATAAAGAAATTTTTTGAAAAGCTTTTCCCAATCTCTCAAAAAGTACATACAATAATTCTACGAAGCCAGACTTCAGTCGAAGCAAAATTGTAAACTTCTACAACTATGTGGCAAGAGCTTAAATCTAAAGAGATCCTAATATTTTAGTATAGAAAAATGGCCACATAGTTTTACCTTCAGCCATAACCTGGTTGATAATTTCATCTTTTTCCTTTAGAAGAGCAGCTGCATCAATCTTTTTACTCTGCTCTCTCCGAAGGGTGTCCCTTTCCTTCGTAAGGGCATAAACCTATAACCAACAAACTAGCAATAATTAAATCTTGTGGTAGCAAAGTAACAACAGTTGTCACCAATTATCAAAATTATAAGCCATCTTAATTGTTTGTTCTACATCAATATTAGGGAAAGCCTTACTTCAATTGGATCTGCAACTTAAATCATTCTTATCATATTGTCCTCTGAAGTCACTTGTTTGTCGAAATTTCAGTAGATACACACGTTATATCTATGCATGTGATAAACGATTATTTCCTTATCAGATTAAACATATATATATTTACTATAACAAAATGCCTTTTTCCTGTGCTTTTATATTAGGTTTACAATAAATGTACCAAAATCAAGGAAAGCCCTTCCCATAACATAAGGTGTGCTTCCAAGTATGTTGCCGTACATAATTACACATTCCTTGGTTACATCCTAATCTACAAATTAGGCTCACATATTTCAAATCTTGACAAGTACACTGGATGAGTTATTCCAGAGCGGATAACCTAATATTCTCCTTTATATGAAGAAAAATAAAGGCAAATGCTTGTTAAGACATTTTAAGAAACTCATAAAAATTTTCAAGAAAAAAATGAAAAAGAGAAAGTCATGGCACACCTTTCTTTCAAGGGTTGCAACTCGCTGATGGTATTCCTCTCTCAAAGATTCAATTTCAGCATCACTTGATTTTCTCTGTTCCATAAAATCCATTAGATAAACGTTCATACTCGAGCCATGGAGAACAAAACAAACGGAGAAATTATTCAAACCTTTAATCACAGTAGGCATATAACAAAATTTACTATTACTAAAATAAGAGAGAAGAAGGAATTGATGCACAGAAGGTGACAAGCAGAACTTGTGGGTCACATGACCTTGGTGGAATTGAACTAGTTTATCCAAGCAGCATCATGACCACGGATGTCAGGAAAAAAAGAGACTTAAAAAAATATGTTTTCATTGTAAGAACAGATAAGATATTCAAAGGATACAACTACCTTATTAAACTCCACATTAAATATATTCTACAATTTTTCAGATGATTGAGCACCTAAGGGCTACATCTTCCCTAAGTGCAATGATATACCTTGTTTTATATCTTAATTGATAGATAGTAGTACAATAGAGTATCTTATGATTAAAAAGAACATATGTACCAGAGGATATTGAGCACAATAATTGCAATACAATGTGACTGGCAAATCCAATTCAATAAAAGTAGGCAAAAACAACAGGAAAAGAGAAAGAATGGAGTAACTAATAACTTTTAGTTAACACATATATAAAGACACAAATTTTAACTCAAAATAACTGGAGGCAAGAATGAAAAAGACAAAACGGACCTTCAAGTCTTCAATCACAGTTTTCAGATGCTCGTTTTCATTCATCATCTTTGCAATCTCATCAGCTTTGGCCTGGAAAAGTATCAAAATGAGTTGATTTTGAATTAAGAATTATAAACTAAATGAGGAAAAATCACAAACAAGATGTTAATGTGTTTTCCAAATAACTTTTACATCCTGCGTAAAATACCTGAGCTTGTCTTGCGGCACCTTGCAATGCAGTTTCCATCATTTTCATCTCCTTCCTCACCTTCTCCAGTTCACACACATAATCTACATCAACAGCTTCAGTAGATCGTGAACCTAGGCGGTGCCCTTCAGTACCAGCCCAAGCATCATTTATTTGCTTGTCGTTTCCAGCTGCCTTAATATTTGCATCATTTTCTCCAGAAACTGATCCAGAAACAATGCATACAGCTTCATCTGAGGGAGTTGCAGTAGACAAAGGAGAATCATGATCAAATTGAATCTCTTCTTTTGCAGTGCCAGGTTGGGAAACAGAAGCATCTATTTCAGCTTCAGCTCGGTTATCACTTGATGCCTCAGAATGCATACTGCTTGATGCCTCAAGATGGGAATCATTCGATGCCTCTGCTTGGTCATTGCCAGACACTTTAGTTTGAACTGGAGAACTCTCCTCTACATTATTTTGGGATTGTGCCTTCAATTCATTTGTGCTCCCACGCACATCAACTTCATGATGAGAGGTTTGATGCACAGTGCTTGCATGCTCTGCTTGATGTAGGCCAATAGCTTTGCTTTCCACCAAATCTAAATGTTCAACAATACCATCTTCTGATATTCCTTTCTCCTGCTGAAAATCAACCGAATCTAGCGTCCTCATGCCATGCGCACTGGGTTCAGGAGATTTAATAGGTGATCGCTTCACTTCAGATTCAGTTTCAACATTATCAGGCTCTGCTATCCCACCCTCTTTTTTCTCCACAGTCTCTGAATGCTCATCATCCTTTTGCTCCTTCAGAGCACTACCCTCTTCTTCAACAGCAGCAGCTTTCTCCTCAACTGCAGCTTGTTCGGAGACAGAGTTCCGAGATTCTTTTCCTTCATCCATAGATGATCTCTGAGGAGACCCACCTTTCCCTGAAGCTTGAACAATTCGATCCTCACCTTTTTGGCTCATAAAGGACATAACAGGCCATAACCCCGAAGCTACAACCAAATGTAAAGTAACATCATCAATACCAACCACCTAAAAAACGTAACCATACAACTATCTAGTTCTTTAATTGCTATATAAATTCCAAGTATCAGAATTACGTATCTAACTAGTCCAAAAATTAAAAAACAATGCACTTCTAAACTGTGATTAACAACTACCTTCCGTGGAGGTGGTGGTAGTTGAAGAACTGGACTCGGACTTCTCATCGAAGCCAAGAGCTGTATCGAAATTCTTCTCGATGTTCTTCACGCTCTCGCTGAGCTTGTTCACCGCTCCAGCTAGATCCGGGAAATTCCCAAGAGAGACTTTCCCGCTGAACCACGCCATTGATGAGCTAACTCACAAGAACTCCAACTGGAAGCAAACACTTTCATCAAACAATAAGAGACCCAATTCGAGAAAACCACAAACTGTGGTGGATCGGAATCAAGATTTAATCTTTTTAATTCGATTCTAACAATATCATCAAGAAAATGGCGAACGTTTACAGGATTTAGGATTTGAAATCATGGGTCTTTCTTGTTAAGCTGCTGCTGTTACAAAAATATGGTTGGGGGTCGAAACCAGAAATGACATGCGTGGAAGTGGACAGACGATCTCCGGATGACTCGTAGATGCTGTGGGTTGTGTTTATTTATTTATTTTTTAATTCCTTTTTTCTGAATAATAATAAAGTTATCTAAATTAGAATTTATTTGGGTTACAAAACTTGTATGTATCTTTAATTTAACGTTTTATTTTATTTACTAAATTCATTAAATACGGAAACTATTAAGAATGACAAGAAATAGATATAGTGAGTGCAAATCTAATGAATGATTTCATTGCCCCTCCCCTGTCAGTTATGCAATTTCATATAGATTAGAATTCTGCCTGTTAGAACTTAGAACAATGTCAATTCTGAATTACTCCTAAAAATAAGCTTACAAGTTATTAGACTTTTGGCCCAGTTAAAATTTCTATATGATGAATTCTATTCATAATCTTTGCCTACTGATTTCTTCTCATTAACTTAAAAAAAATCTTGAAAAGTAAGGGAGTGACCCAGGGCAGGGAGACAACCCCAAGACTCCCTTTTCCCCAAATCCAACACTGAAAACAGGTCGAATCAACTTCAGGCAACATCTTTTAGAAGTTGGAATCCTACTATCTTCTGTCAAATCACCAAACACACATGACTGAATGCAATCTTCAACTTCGTCTTTTCATTCTACCAGTTTGTTTAGCAGAATAAGATAAAAATCATGTGCTTTTATTCTTCTCATACTGTTCTGTTCGTCTGTTACTATCACAACTTGAACACGTTCAGATTTTTGTTCCCCTCTCACTTCGTCGAGGCTTTGTTTCAATTGTTCTTTCTTTTTGATGTTCCTGCTCCGTTAGAAACCAAAGGTTGCAAGTTTATGCCCTGATTACATTCCCGAATGCTATTCTAATTATATTTTCAGGCACGTATGATACATATACTTAACTGTTATCTGCAATAGTTGGTTTATGCTGATGGAACTCCGCAAGTTTACGGGTCTTAAGTAGTATAATATAATATCGTCCCATAGGGAGTAACTGTGTAAGTACTAAGCTTGGATTACTCAATTAATTGAACTAAGCAGTTTTGTAAGAATGGAGATTTAAATTAAGGAATTTAACTATCAAAAATCATAAAATCAATGCTAAACAAAGATGCAAATATCTCTAGGGATTAATCCGAATAGAATGTGGTAAGCTTCAAGGAAGGTTTCACTTTTAGCGTTTTCTATGGACTTCACTTGGATCAATTTATGAGGCGAATTCTGGTTAATAGAAGATTGAGCCTAGAGTTTCTTAGATCCTTTTTCAAAGTATCAAAAGAGTATTATGCAATAATCCTAATCTACTATCGTAGCCTAGCAATCAAGCATAACCCATTAAGTTCTTTGCTAAC
>JAOSBL010000001.1:9491714-9508701 GCA_027568915.1 Erythroxylum roraimae | reverse complement strand
TTTACGCAAGTTTTAGAAAATCTTTTACAAACGTGATTTACAGTAGTTCTTTTGAAACGAACAAGTTTTTGTTTCAAGTGAAAGATTTTTTTAAAAAGGGGTTTAACGAAAAGTTTATCACAATTCAACTCCCCCTTCTTCTGCATCTATATATCATTATTAAGTATTGTATTAACGTGTGATTCACTTCAATGTGTATGAAGTTTGCATATCATATTGTCTTAGTTTGTAATTAGGTTGACATGTTGTGACCATATGTGTGAATGTGTCAATGGTAATAACTTGATGGAAGTAGTTTAGCTTTGAACATAGTCATTGAATTTGTAGAGGCATATTGGCTTATGCATTTTATGTTTTATCTTTGGTTAAATATGCATATTAATTAGGATATGACGTTAATTTATTCATCTTAGGAAAATTTTTACATACATTTATAATATAAGTCAATTGAATATGTTAGGATCATTAGTAGTCTTTCATAAGGAAGATTGACTAAAAGAAATGAGGTAGGTTATGTGAAATGAAAAAAAATGTGTATGTCTATTAAATGAATAACTATTCTACTAACCCTTTTGAAACAAATATTAGGTTATAAATAGAGCTACTAGCCAGTTGAGAATATGATATAACTGAGTAATCGGGGACATTCACGAAAAATTGTTTGTCTTCACATCAAAAGGCTAAAATGACATTTCAACCAAGCTAACTGATAAAACGTAGCCTAGTTAAGTAACCGTTGGACATTTATGACAAGGTGTTTGCCTTTGGTCAAAAGACTAGGTTAACGTTAATGAAAATAAAAAAAAGTTGTGTTTTGATAAATAAATCATACTAATCTTTGAAAATAGAAAAAAATTTCATGAGGGATATTTAGTGATAGTAGTAATTTTGGTTGATTACTAATTATTAATGTATGTATACAAGTGCTTTAGGTGAATGAATATGATGTTAATGTCTTGGTTAGTATGTATATTAAATCCAAAATGCTTAACCATAAATTGTATAGGTTAATATGTTGGAACAACTTGAATGATTGTTGTTTAGTGTTTAATTGGTTTTGTCAAGTTAAATATCATTATATCATTAGTACATGTTGTATGAATGTATGTGTTATTATTTGGTTTATTTGAGTTTGTGTTTTGTTTTTGTTTTTACTTTAGGACAAGCAAAAATTTAAATGTAGGATGTTGATAGACGTAAATTATACTATGTTTTGTTAGATTTTTAAGTGTGCTTTTGAGGATTTTTAGATGATTATCATATATATAGGCTTAGAATTTTGTTATTATTAGTGTTTGTTTATATTCTAAGTGTTTGTGTGGTTTTAAACATGATTTGGATCTTAATTTATGTTTGAAGAGTTGTATGATATGTATTTGAGTGTATGGAAATAGGAAATTGAAGAAAAGAAAAAATTGGAAGTATGGAAGCAGGTCATGATCGTGACAGAGAGCGCAAACAACAATTCCAGCAAATTTTAGCTTTTCCAACACACGATTCTTTTTTTAATATTAACATTTTGGGGCTATTTTTGGAACCAAATTAAGTGAGTAAACCCTAGAAAGAACCCTAGAATCCTTAAGAACTATTTAAGAACATAAAGCACCCAAAAAAGAGCAACCTGTGTCTTACCAAATTGAAATTAATTTAAGGAAGATTAAGAGGAGCATCAGCTATTTAGCATTTTCCAAATCTGTAGATTCAGCTCCAAATTAAGTTTTTCTTTCTTTCCTTTGTTATTTTCATTAAACTTGATGTGTGAACTAGATTGGAAGATGTTATATATGTTGATGATGTTTTAATTTCATATTAGGATTTGTTTTTTACTTATTTTGGGACTTGAACACTTTTGATTTCAATACAATGTTTTGGGTGTTGTGTTATTTGTGTTTGCTTATACTTCGATAACAAATCGAGAGAGTGAGTTGATAGTAATCTGATTAGGTTGGATAATGAGAGTTAACATCCTAATAAGTCTGGCAAATATAAAATTGATGATCATACAAAGAGAGATCTTGTGTGAGAACTCAATTATCCAAAAGATTGCTTTAAGAACTAGTTGAAAATGTTAGTTTATTTTTGTTAGTTGAGAGATTGCAAATAAGGAATTTCGTTATCGATTAGGGATTATTAATTGGGGTTAAATAATTAGGTCTTGAGAGAGAATAATCAAACCCTTTGAAATTCTAAGATCGACACCAAATTTAATAAAAAATGATTAAATGAGCAAAATGATGATCAAACGAATCGTATACTTTCATACTTGATCATCATTGTTTTATTGTGACAACTCAATTTTTAAGTGGTTTAGCACTCAATTTTATTTGATTTTTTAATTTCTTATTTTTTTCTCCCAAATCATATTTTACAACCTCAGGCAAAGTTAGGTTCATTTAGTTTTAACTAATTCCTCAAGGGATTGACACCTCAATTACTACAAGTTTACGATCTGTATATTTGTAGAATATTAAAGGTTTTACATTAGGTAATATTGAAGGTTTTACATTAGGTAAAACTTGCTCAACAATCTTATGTGGCAACTGAGATACAAATTTTAAAAAAGAAACTCTTTCTGTCCGCTCTTTCCTCTCTCCTTTTTTCTCTATTGTTTTTTGTCTTTGCATTTTCTACTTTTCATATTTCTATCTTTCTTATTTACTATGCAATTTGCGTACAAAAAGGGGTATTGGATAAGAAATTTTTTTTACCGAACTTTGGTATCAGTTGGTACAAGTTCCTTCGGTTGGTATCGGTCGATAATTAGAATACCGGTCAAATACTAGTCAAAGTTATAAATTTAAAAAATTTAGGACAAAATTGAAAATTGAAAATTTATCCTATATAAAATAATAATTTCCTATATATAAAAAATATGATAAATTTGTTTATAATTTATTTAATAAATAAAAATAATACAAATAAGAATGTGTTAAATAAATTTTTTATGTCATTTAGACTAATATAAATTGATTATAGATTACATAACTAAATATATTAGTTTAATATAATCATATTTAATATTTTTAAAATATATATTTTATATTGATAACATATATATACTTTTTAATATATACATATGAAAAATATTATAATAATTTTTGAAATATGTAAAAATAATATTTAAAATTAAATTTATTTTAATTTATAAGAAATATGTAAAAAATAATATTAATAAAAAATATTTGTTATATTAAATTTATATTATTTTGATTTCTTAAGATATGATTGAAGTACAGTGGAACAATTATAAAACATATTATATTTAAAAATATTTTATAATTTTATAAAATTTAGAAGAAGTTTTATAATTTGAAAAAATTATCTAAAACATTACCTAATATTAACCATCTGCTTGGATCAGAATCTCTCTCATCTGAGTTGGATTACGACCTTAGTCATGAAGTTTATGGGTTAATAAGACCTATTACAAATCAGGAAATAGATAAGGTTGTCTTCAACATGAATGAATCTAAAGCTCCAGGTCCGGATGGATTGAAAGACTTTTTCTATCAGGAAACTTGGAATAGTTAAAAGAAATAAACAAGACCTTTCTATGTCTGGTCCCTAAAAATTCCATCCTAGAAACTTGGAATGACTACAGACTGATTTCATGTACAAATTTCGTCTACAAGATCATAGCTAAGATTTTGGCAAATAGTCTAAAGGAGGTTCTAAAATTTCTCATTAGTGAGAATCAGGGAGCTTTTATGACAAGCAGAGATATAGGGACAACATTCTGATTGTTTAGAAGCTTTTAAAAGGGTGTAACTGTGGGAGAAGTCCCCAAAATTGCAATATAAAAGTGGATTTATTGAAAGCTTTTGATAGTGTGAATTAGGGATTTTTGCTAAAAACATAGGAGATAATGAATTTTCCCTTAATATTCATCAAGTGGATCCTGCAATGCATATCTACTGCTTCCTATAGGACAATGATTAATGGGAGCCCCACGGATGTGCTTAAAGGAAAAAAAAAGTCTTAGGCAAGGGGATCCCCTTACCCCCTACCTATTCCTAATATGTATGGAAGTCCACACTCAGTTACTAAAGCACAACATTTCAGCTGATCCTAAATTCAGATATCACTCTAAATGTAAGGAAAATTCTCTAACTAGTTTATGTTTTGCAGATGATCTTATTCTCCTAGCAAGGCAAATGTTCAATCAGTCTCTCTTCTGATGAAAAGTCTCACTCAATTTAAGGAGACGTCAGGCTTATGGGTCAATCTTCATAAGAGCTATATCATACTCTCCAAGAGTGCTTCTCATCTCTCAAATGATTTAGCTTAAGCTACGGGTATGGAAACTAAAGCTCCTCCTTTACACTACTTGGGGATTCTTATCTCATCAAGAAGACTTAGATTCTGTGAATGTATTCCTTTGATAGAAAAGATCCAGAAAAAATTGAGGTCATGGACTAATAGAGCACTATTCTATGGAGGGAAACTTCAGCTACTAAAATCAATTATTTTGTCTATGAATACTTATCGGTGTTCATAACTTTTTCTTTCAAAAGTCTTATTAAAATAGTAGAAAAATTGATGAAATAATTTCTATGGGGAAAAGGAATAGAGAGAAAGGAATAGCCAAAGTAAGTTAGAAGACAATTTGTCAACCGAAAGATGAAGGCGGGTTAGGACTAGAGTCAATCTCTACTAAAAACAGATTTCTTATGTCCAAGAGGATTTGGAGAATCCTTAGTGATAAACAAATGGATTCATTCTTATTTACTAAAAGCAAGGAGTTTTTGGCTCTAAAAACTAAGGTCAGTTACACCTGGTTGTTTTACCAAATTCTTAGAATGAGGGAGGAGATCTACCAGCACATTACTTGCCAGATAGGGGTAAGAGACAAATTTTCCTTATGGTATGATAACTGGTCAGGAAATGGACCTTTAATATAAAACCAGATGGCAAATTCCCTTTTAAATCGATTCCCTAAAGATACTAAGCTCCAGGAAATAATAAGGAATGGAAACTGGTCTCTATACTCAGAAGAGACTACACTTCTACACATTCCTCAATTTAGAAGTCAAAGGGAGAGAGATAATTATTTATGGAAGGGTATCCTTATTTCAGTGATTACTGCTAAAGAAGTCAGAAAGATGATGGGAAGGCCTAAAAATAGAGTAAGATGGGACGCTTTGATCTGGAATAAGGTCCTTAGACCTAATGTAAGTTTTTTGCTATGGCTGACAATGTGGGACAGACTGAGTACCTTGGATAGGTTGAAATTCCCAACCTCCTCTAAACTTTGTATCTTATGCAATCTAAAGGATGAAACCAGAGACCACATCTTCTTTAAATATGTCTTTTCCAGAGGAATATGGGCAAAAATATCCACTCTATATGCCCTTGATTTCAACTATAACACACTCACAGATATCATACAGGATCTACCTAAATTGAACATTTCAAAATATGATAGAGCTATTATACTACTCTCAGTGGCTACTTGTTTCCAAGTTATCTAGAAAGAGAGGAATAGCAGAAGGTTCAAAGACCAATCTACTTCAATAATCTCTCTTATAGAACTCACTACTACTAGTATAAGGGAGCAATTGATCATTAATCAATTAAACCTATACTGTAGTAGGAGAATGGCTTTTGTATGGAGAATACAGCAATAGCTATTTTAGATATTTCCAAAGAATTAGCTACTCAATCCACAATGCAAAAATTAAATTAAACCACAGTTCACTTCTGAACCCATAATACAAGTAAATGATTCTTTATAGTTCTAAGGAAATTGAGAAATTGTTCTGTCTGAAAATATTTCCCCTTTTTTGGGTTGAACACAGCATGAAGAACATTGCTATTTATTCACCATCAATGGATTATTATTCAAACAGTGTTTAAACAGCCGAGTTTTTTCAAGGAAAAGAAAGGAAGATCATGAAAGCTTTAAATCGCATACCTGTTTAGGAGATGCAACCTCCTCCCTGTTGTCGCATTTCTAGATAGACTCTGAAGTCCCTATAAACTTTAAGAAAAGCAATTCCAGTCGAGTGGAATTCAGATTAGCCATACCAGATTCGACTATAGAGATCAATTGAAAAAGGAGTAGAGTAAGGATATGAAGCAGGAATCAATATTGACCCGAATTGTGATCTCCCTCATTGGATTGTCACTGAAGAGCTAAGCCCTCAAAGAGTTCTCTCCCTCCTTCGGAAATGAAGCAAACTCTTAGCGATACATAAAAAGGCCCTAATCCCTAAAAGATGACTTAGATGGAGTCAGTTACCTGAGAAGAGTATCTGGTTGAGCGTAGAACAGAGAAGAGGTTGTTCCTTGGAGCCACTACAAACATCGCCTCCAGAGCATCAGAGCATCATCAATCACCCAACTTAATCGAGTAAAAGTTTGAAGATTCGAGAAAGACATGGTTCGTTTTACCCTAATTGACAAACGTTAGGTATTTTGGTTGAACGACATCGTTCCTGCAAACTTCTTGTATTATGTGATTAAGTGGTCTTCCGCACGTGAGAGAGACACCTCCCAAATGTAAACTTCTCTAATTTTAAATTAAATTTTTTAATTTCTCAAAAAAAATCTATAATTTTATATTCAAAGATTGAGTTAGGTAGGAAAGTTTAAAGTTTCATTCATTGTACTTATTAATACTTGGATTAAATTTTGCAATTAAAAAGAATTAAATCATTAAATTTAAAATATATTTTTATATCTAAAAAATTATTATGTCTAAAAAATTAGAAAATGATTAAAAATCTTTTTTTAGTTTTAGTTATAAGATAAGATTAATTTTATTAAGGGATTACATTTTTCATATAATTAAAAATAAATTTTATGTTTATTAAGTACTACATTTTTTAGTGTTGTTTCTAACATTAATTTAAATAATTATTTTTTATTTTAAACATAGACAAATAGGTTTTAACTTATTTAATTTTGACTAATTGACTGAAGCAAATTGAAACGTAAGCATAAATTCTAATAAGAATATTCAAAGAAATATTAAGATATAATACTTATGTCCTTATAAAATTTTTAAAGTCATGCCCTCATAAGTCATTTTATACATAAATAGTTAACAATAAATAATTAATTTTACCAAACATCTTTAAATAAACAGCTGATGTTAGTCAAATCAGCTATATTAATCCAATGTCAGCTAATAGCTAATAGAATCAGCTAACAGCTAATGCAATATGTTAATTGCTAAACAGGGCCAATGTCTAACTATCTTCTATAAGTCGAAAGCCATAGATAGGACTTCATCTTTACTGCCCACACGTGCAAACTGGAGTTTTAACAGTAAAACTTGAAGATTTAAGATTTTTAAAATATATTTGTTAAGATATGTGCTAAGCTATCTTATTAATTAATTTTGGACATTATTTGAAATTAGAAAAAGTTGGACATCTTTGGAATTTTACTATGCTAAGTTGTCTATCTTATGTGGAACTCTTATGTGAAGATTAAATTCCTAATGAGGATAGGATTTAATTGAAATCAAATCACCATATCTTGACTAATATAAGATGTAGTTGTTTGGTGATTTTTGGACTCTTATTTGACAGCTTATTTTAGGGATAATGGCCATTTAAGGAAGCTAACTTTTTGGTGATTTTATCTATACTGCACAGCTGATTTTCTCTACTTATTGTGTGGATTTTTAATGCTAAATTTTGTGGAAAAACGACTACAATATGGTGACTTGACAGCTGGAATTTTGGGAATCAAAAACTATTTTTGTGAGTGAATATTTGTGTGATTCCATTTAGATTTGTTGGGTGCTTATGCTTTCCTCTAAGGGTGGCGTGACTTTGTGGGCTGTCGCATATTGTGTTTTTAGTCAAATATTTCCAAATGTCTTGGAGACGTTGTAGCTCTTGTGTTTTATGACGTGTCGGTGTTGGAACGCTTGTCGAATTGAGATGCCTTTATGGCTACTATGCGTGGGATATCATAGTGACATTATCATAACTTCACAATAGATTTGTTGGTGGACAACTTCCCATTCTTTCATTGAAGAAGCTAGATTTTAGGGAAGTTGTTTTTATTATCTCAAGTGTCTTTGTTTATGTTCTTTATTATTTCAATCACTTGAGTTTTCTATTTTCTCCTTTTTATTATCGAACATTGTTGAGAAAATTCTCTGTTGAGGTTAGGAAAAGGTAGTCGTCTTATTGGGTGTGATTTATCTCCAAAACTTCTCTATTCTTAGCAAGAGGTGGTCATGTTATTGGATGTGATTTATCTCCAAAACTTCTTCGTTCTTCGATGTTGACCTGGAAACATTAACAAACACATCAAGGTACCTCGAAAACATAATATTTATGCTCAAAGACTTGTATTAACGCATAAAACACTTAAAACACAAATAAATCACAAACTAACACAATTTTAACCTAAACACATATTAAGTTATCGAATTAAAGACTAAACACATATCAAACTATGCCCTAAAACATGATGCAATTTACACTTATCAATTTACTTTCACGGGGTGTGAGGATGAGGGATAGTGTCAAGGGTTCAGTGCGTAGGCTCAGTGAAGCCTTGTATAAAACTATTGTCATTAGTGAAAGTCATTAAGTTGGGAGAGGGCCCCGCAGGCGTAGGCAAGGTATGTTGAATTGTATTAACAAATTTTGGGTGTTGATTTTCTTATTTTGCATTTAATTTTTCTGTTTTCGTTTGTGATAGAAAATTTAAAAGTTCTACACAATTGCTTCATATCAATTAACTACAGATACAGTTCAAAGCAACTGGTGCTGAACTATAACTTATGTAAAACTACATCCTTTCATATTTTCAATTGGTATCAAAGCAAGGTTCACTGAATCAGAACTTGGTACGTCAAGTTGGTGTAGATCTGTGTTTCGTAATTATGGCTATAAGAGAAGGGGCATCAATCATTAGGCCTCTGTTACTAGATGGTTCGAATTACCCTGCTTGGAAATAAAAAATGAAAGTATTCATTCAAACACAAGGAACTATGGCATGACTTCAGTGTTGAATGGCTGAACACATCCAATGATGATTGATGAAAGGATGCAAGCAGTACCTAAAGATCCATTTGAAGGAAATGAGAGTTGAAGAAGAGGAAGTGCTTGGCAATTCTCATGCATTCATGCAATGTTCAATGCTATCAATGAAGGATATTTTAGTATGATTTATGCATGTGTATCAACAAAAGAAGCATGAGACACATTACAAACAATACATGAGGGATCAAAATCAGCGATAACTTTGAAACTTCATATATTGGCCGCTAGATTTGAAGAGCTTAAGATGGATGAAAGTGATACTATTCGAGACTTCCATGAGAGATTGTGTGTTATTGCCAACTGACCACATAAACTTGGGAAGAAGTATTCGAATATGAAACTTGTCGAGAAAACTTTGAAATCACTAGCTCCGAGTTTCATACCGAAAATTACAACCATCAAAGAAGCCCATGATATCAATGAATTATCTTTGGATAAGGTAATTGGGATTCTTACAAACCTTGAGATGAATTTGTTAAGAGATAAAGGTGAGAAGAACAAAGGATTGGCGTTGTAAGTCAAGGTTGGTAAAGCAGTGAATAATTTAGGAGATGAATCCGATGAGGATGAAGATATGATGTTATTTATAAGAAATTCCAGTAAGTGGCTAAGGAAAGTGAAGAAAGATAGACTTGAGTTAAGATAGAATGGTGGGAGTCCTTCCAACAATAACTTCAAAAAAAAAGTAAAAGCAAAGAAGATACAATGTTATGAATGTCAAGGTTTCGGACATATGCAAGTGGAATGTGTTAACACTCTTATAAAGAAAAAGGGAAGTCTTACACTAGTATGGTAGTGAAGAGGAATTTGTGAGTAATGATGCATTGGTTGCTTTATATAGCAAAAGTCTAGTTGCTTTCTTAACAGCAACCAACAAGGAAGAAAGTGATGATGAAACTATGGATAAATTAGTCCAAAATTCCAAGAAAAATTCAGATAAATAAACCCAAAGTTTAATTTCATATTATGACAGTGATAACAGTGATTCAAAATACAAAAGGGAGGATATTTATGAAGCTTATGAGTTAATGTATGCAAAGAGGGTGCAAACATGTAAGAAGAATGAGAAGCTAAAGAAAGAGAACTCTATCATGAAGAATATCATTCAAGACCTAGAGAAGAAGTTATTATCTACAATAGATGAGTTGAATGAAACAAAGTTGAAGTTAGTCAGTACGAAAAAAGGGATAAGAATGTTAAATAAAGGTATCAAAAAGTTAGAAAAGTTGCTAGAAATTGGTAAGATTAAAGGAGACCTTCAAGGCATTGGCTATAAAGGTGAATGTTCTAAGTCGAATGATGACAAAAATGGTGCGACCAAGTCTGTCCAGGGAGAAACTTTAAGGAGGAAACGAAAATTTATACCTACTTGTCACTTTTGTGGGGTAAACGGGCATATAAGGCTAAATTCATACAAGTTGTTACAAATGATATTTCAGAGAGCTCAAAACCAAAAGTCTAGACATTCTATAATGAATTTCCGGTAGCAACCAACGTTACTAAAGCATAATTGGGTTAGAAAGGGTGAAAGAAGCTACTTGATGGATTATCAAAGTTGTATGGATGACCACGACACTTCTGGAGGTGGAAAGAAGGCCATATTTATTGGAAAAGGAACCCTTTATATGGATAGACTGCCACACTTCAAAAATGTGCTTCATGTGGATGGTTTAAAAACCAACTTGGTGGTAGAAGAAAACCTTCAAAATCAGCCTTACAACTAGCACAAAGATGCAAAAAAGAAAAAAGCAAAAACTGCCCAGATTCGCAGTTAGTTGTTGTTGGTAAAGAAACTGTTCAAACAAAGGACCAGATGGTTGCTTTGGAGGAACAGACCAACAAGACAATTGATGACAGAGATGATGTGATCAGGAATAAGGCCAAGTTTGAATTTCTTCGAGAGGCACAAGGACTGTGTACTTTACACTTTTATACTATATTGATATTATTTATTAAAAAACAAAAAAAACAAAAAAGGTGGTTTGAAGGAGTTAACGTCTAGACTTTTTGAGTTTTTGATTTATGGGTTTTCTAAGATTTAGGTATTTGTTTTGTTTCTAGCTTTCCCTTGTTGAATAGTATCTTTGATGTGAAAATCAGGCTCTGCTTGATGATTTGAGACTTTTGTTTTCAGATTTTGATTTACGGAGTTATGTCAAAAAAACATTGATGCTTGGTTGGAGACCTATAGGAAGATTCGAGTTTTCTATGATTTGGACAATATGCTTTCCTATGATTTATGTGAGGGGGAGATTGATTAAGTTTGATTCTAATTCATTAAATGCATTTTTCGGGTTTCTAAATTTAATCAATCGTATATAAATGGTTTTGATGTAAGTAATGACATGTTGGCTAGTGTTTTGACTAGTAGTAAATTTTCATCTTGGCCTTCTGTTGTTGCATCATGAGCTTGTCAAGGGCTACTAAAAATAAACCTTACTCCTAGAAATTAAACTTGTAGTAGTGGGAATAAAGGTCAATCCTCAGAGAAAGGCAACTGAAAGTGCATGTAAATTACTACTAAGATTGATGGGGTGTTTTGCTTATCGCGAATAAAATAAAACGATAATAAAGCTAATAAGATTAATCTTAAAGACAATCAATAATATTTAGCTTGGCCAAAGGAGATATCCACCATCAAAACGAATGACTAATCTTTGATACAATGATAATTAATTCTACTTTGAGTATTTATCAGAGAAACAAGTATGTCCTATCTTTCCTCACATGTGGTTAACAAAGAACACTAATGAACCAATTAATCCTAATTATTAGACGATCTAAGCCCATCACGAAAGATATAATCTAACAACAACATTAAGCAATAGAAAGATCAATAAATCAAAGTTCCTTTAACCACCAGCAATTAAGAGAGACTTAGCTTATTATTCTTCTTAAGATTTAACAACAACACCAGCAAAATTACTAGATCCTAGTTGCTACTTGATTAGCAGTAGATTATCAAACACAATTAACTAGTAAGCCTTCAAACAATCATGAATGATAATTATGAAAATAAGCATGAAAGAATAATAGAACTCAAAGTCGAAATTAAAACAATAAACTCATTTATATCTCATAGTTTTCATATTCCGAGGTTTCAATTCCTTCATCCAAGAATGAGATTAGCCACGCAGGGCCATAGAAGAAGCTCTAAGGTGTGAAGAGAGGAGAAAGAGGTGTGTGTTGTGTGTCCTTTTTTTCTGGATGTCTTCCCCTCCTCTTTAACGTAATAAAACCAGTAGATAGAAACCTAGAAAATCTTCTAAAGATATGCTAAATATTTTCTCCACAACAAAATACCCAATTAAGAAAAATAATCATAATATAAATAATAGTCTTCTTGGCTGAGGGAAGTGTCCTTTCAGCTGATATTTCACGTCCAACTTGGCTGATGAAGCTTCGTTAATTATCTCCTTGATTATTGTGTAGTAATCTCGCAGATTTGCGTTGGATTAATGTAGCAACGTTCACTTATGGGCTGATTTCTGATCTCTTCTAGTCAGAATCACTCAAAACTTAAAACGTGAAAGTTGTCGTGGGATTTCCACTGCCACTTGAATCATCTCATTCGGAGTTTTTATGTGAAAGTTATGGCCCAAATACAATAATGCGTCAAAACTATCCAGATTTGCGAAATTATCTAGTTTTGCTCCTTTTTCTTCCATAACACACCTAAATCAAAATATGCATATAATGAGTACTTTTAGGCTAGTAATAAACATAAAATACTAAGTATTAGTGGAGAAAAATACAATATTATACTTCTTATCAAATTCTCCCATACTTAGTCTTTGACCGTCCTTGGATAAAGTAAAGTTCAAAAACATCTTTCCTTCCCAATTATTATAAGGGCAGGCACAATCAAAATATAGAGAGATCAATAAGCATCAAAACTCACAACAAGAATTGAATATCAAACTATCTTACTCGTGATCAATCAACAACCATTCCCTTTTGAAACTGAGCAATCAATTAGTAGACTCTCACAAGTCAATACTCTCATGTGTTTAAAAATAAAAACAATTTATAGCGCTCACTCAAATACCTTCTATGAACTAGACAATCCACTAAACTTGTCTATTGTCCCACTCATAACCTATAGATGTGCAACGGTTGACATGCAGAGCACAAATCAAAAGTCTTTTATAAGGTTGTAATGTAGGCTTAGGGCAAGGGTAAGATAATATTTTGAAAATAAAGCTCAAAAACGTAAGTGGTGGTGGAGTAATAGTAAATATAGTGTAGTTCACCTCATAGTCTTGAATAGATGAATAATAAGATCTCCAATAAAGTCATCAACTTGCGAACCAAATCTCAACATCACTATTCATACACCCTTAGCAAATATCCTAAATCACACCTTTATTACTAAATAACAAGGGAATATCACTCTTGAAAGAGTGTAAGACATTAGGAATTGATTCCCTCTATCATTTATAAACTAATTCGACAAAATTATTTTTCTTTTTTTTCTTCCTTTTTTTTGTTTTTTGAGCTTTAACTTTTTCCTAGGTGCCCTTTTGGGTTTTCACCTAGAGAGCTTTTTTTTATTTTTCGTTTTTCAAATTAAAACAAGAAACTGACTTAAAAGAGAATACATATCAACAATAGAGTATATAAGTAAACACACAAACGATGGAGCCCAAGAATGTAAAAGATGAAGACAAGCTCCAAATTACTCGTACCAAACTGAATAATTAACCCCATAGTTCCCTTCCAAAAAAACCTACACAAATGAGTGTCACGAGCAACAACAAAGGGAACGTTACTCCACAACTTCTCAAGCTCAGGTCATTATGTTGTTTTTTCAAGTCTTTAGGCTTGTAATGTAGGTTAATGAAAGAAATAGGCAATAGGCTCAATAAGGTTAAACCTAAAGGAAATACTTGAAGGTAGTTCATTTGGCTAATTTAGTTTAATAATATAGAAAGACTTAATCATTTTTATGTTGCACGAAGTAGGAACCAAGGCAAGGTCGAGAGGTACAAGTTCATAAAGGACACATGAAAAGAAGTATGAGATTGAATTGATGAGTCAGTCAAGTAGGCCCAAGTCTTACGGGATAATTTATGTATATGACTAGCTAATACTCTTCTAAAGGAACACTTATCAATCAATCACAAGAGTAAGCTTACATACCTAAGTTGTTATAAATCTCTCTAGTTATTCACTCTCTACATATGAATGTACCATCTGCTTAAAAAAAATTAAAATGCTAAAAACAAAACGAAGGGATTTTTTTAACAAATCTCAAATTATCCCCTCTTCCACACTTATAACTTTCATTGTCCCCAATGTAAGGTTAAATGCAAAGTAAGGAACAAATAATTAAAAATAAACTAGCTCAAAAAGAAATAGAGAAGGAACAAACTCCCCTTGGGTTGCCTCCTAAATAGCGCCTTTGATTAATATCGGTGGCTCGACTTAGTTTTTGCTTTCTCATTCCAAGTAAACTAGAACTTCGATCAAAATTTCCTCCACATTTTCAAGTTAAAAGCCTTCATACTAAGGCTTGATAACCATTGACCTTGAATACCTTAGATGTTTTCACGTTTTGAATTTCATTACACCATGAGGAAAAACATTAGTAACAATAAAAGGCTCTTCAAAACGACAACAAAGCTTACCTAGAAATAATCAAAGTCGAGAATTATAAAGAACTTGTTGTCCAACTTTAAACTCCTTTCTTAAAATCATTTTATCATTTTGTCTTCTCTTTATAAATTCTTACGTTCTGCTAGGCATCGTTACGCATCTCATCTAACTCTTGTTACTCCAACTTTCTGTGTTCCCCACTTTCATCCATCTTCATGTTGAATTTCTTGATGGCCTAATAAGCTTTATGCGCTATCTCAACTGAAATATGGCATGGTTTTCCAAACACTAACTGATCAAGTGACATACCAATAGGTGTTTTATATGCTATCCTATATGCCCATAAAGCATCCTTCAAATGCAAGCTCCAATCCTTTTTGTTTGGTTTTACTGTCTTTTCAAGTATAGACTTGATCTCTCGATTAGGTACCTTTGCTTGACCGCTAGTTTATGGATGATAAGTAGTTGAAATCATGTGGGTAACAATATTTTCTAAGTAAGGCCTCAATGGTTCGATTGCAAAAGTGAGTGCCTCAGTCACTTATCAATGCTCTTGGAATTCCAAACCTGCAAAAGATGTGAGACTTGATAAAAGTTCCACAAACTTTAAAGTCATCAGTTTTGGTGGCTTTAGCCTCCACCCATTTCGAAACCTAATCAACAACTAACAATATGTAAACATTACCAAATGATGCAGGGAACGGTCCTATGAAGTTAATGCCCCAAACATCAAAAATTTTGCAAACTAATATAGGGGTTTGTGGCATCTCATTTCTTAGGGATATATTCCCTTTTCTTTGACAATTATCACATGATTTCCAAAAGACATATGAATCTCGAAATAGGGTTGGGCAGTAAATGTAACACCCCACTCCCGTAGGACCCGAACCCGACATCATAGGTGATATCCGAGTCCATGACCCACGAGGGTGGCATGCTAGAGCACTCAATTAGTCAAAACTCAGTACAATTTTTTTAACACAATCAAATGCTCGAAAATTAGTAAACAATTTGGGCCAGCTTTATTTCATAAACATTTTTCAAATCAACAGTAGTTTGTTTATCACTAGGGCCCATTCTAGAAACAAAACACCCATAATCATTGTGTCAATACAACATGCTTATATTCGCATACAGATTGTATAATAATTTCAAAATACATTCCTTAACATAAAATTTTTTGTAAATTATAATTCAGTACAAAAATAAAGAAATACAATGCAGACACGAACTAATCCCGACCTCTACCTCTGACTTGTATGCAGTAGGTGTACTTCCGTTTGCCTAACGGGATATTCTTCTAATCCTGAAAAATATTGGCAAATTTTGGATGAGTTTTGCGAACTCAGTGAATGACCATCCTCGATGGCTCACCCAATCACATAACACAATATTCACATCATTACACATTTCACACTTCACATTCAATACAATTTAATCATCATATTATGCATATGCAGTGCACATGAGACCCACTTTCCATTTGTTATTTTGTTGTGATTGAGTGCCTAAACTGTCCCATATAGGGCTCATTAATAACTGTCCCTTATCCGCTTCGGAGATACAAGGCTCATTAAACATTGAGCCTGAGGCTCTGATTCACTTTTGAGCTCGAAGCTCATTTTCACTTGTTGAGCTTTAAGCTCTGATCGTTGGCTACTCTGGTCACAACTACCATTATATGTCATGCATTCATGAGATGGAATGCATCATTCACATTTGCATAAACTCATTCAATCACTTTTCCATATCATCAAACCTTTTTCCGGCATTCAACATTAGAGTTGAGAATTCACACTTTCATTCATATGCAAATGCACATTCAGAACACATTTAACAATCACATTAAGTGCACTTATTTCATCCAATTCACATTCAAGTAGCACTTCAATATCCTAATCAAACATCACAATCATCGGACCTCCTGTCCGGAACCCAATATTAGTCAATCACATTCAGTAGTCAATTAATACAAATTGAGATAAAGCAAACAATGAAGTGAGACCATCTCGGTCTACTCACAGTACGCTCCAGGTTAGCATTTGCTTCTAATTTCTGGGAATGCCTAAATGCAAACATTTAACCTGCACAACCCATTTATGCAAGATATACATACATCACAATTTGTACAATCATAAGTGTTTTTTTTGAAGAGTAATCATAAGTGTTTAATAATGCACATGACTGAAACGAAATATGTACAATGCATGTTCGTGAAAATCCCGGGTATTTTACGATTAATCTCTTTACAAAAATCATTCCCATTTCAAAACTCATCTAATTATAATTTATTCTTAGGTGTATGCCTCACTAAACCCATTAAAATCTCCATTCCTTTCTCATTGACTCACTTCAGAAATTTTCCAAATCACACTTTC
>JAOSBL010000001.1:9473950-9484817 GCA_027568915.1 Erythroxylum roraimae | reverse complement strand
TCGAATTTTTCCATATTTTATTAACCTTAGACATCCATTTTCTTAAAGTAAGGCACATCATTATCATCAAGTCGTAAAAAGAGCTCCAATTTCTAATACTACATTCTATTGAATTTAAAATATAATTGAAAGAGATTGTCTTTATTCCTCGAAAAATTTGAAGTTTAATTAAAAAATTGATAAATAAAAATTAATTAATTTGTTTTGGTTTATAAGAAATTATTAATTTATAAAATTAATCGATTAATTAATAAACCAATTGTTATAATAATAAAATTTGTTAAAGCAAATCAGACTGGAAAGTTACAAAGCTAAACTTAAAAATTAGACTGTTCAAAATTTTTATGAATAAACTGAGTAAATCAGTTGATAAAAGTGTAATTCTTTCTAGTGAAAGCTCCTTGTTCCTCAACATTGGTATTACAAGAATTATAAGCACTCTAATATTCTTAAAAAAATTATGGTTAAACAATTAAATAGAGTTTCACTTTGCAAAACATTCAAAAAAAAATCTAAACAGGAAAATATAAAAAAAGGATGTCTTGATTTGAAAAAGGAAGGTTCCATTCTTTTGCGAATCATTATTGGCTATTGTTCTTTTTTTTTTTTTTTTGAGGGGACTATTGTTCTTATCTTAGTCATAAAATATTATAAATAATCTTACTGGAGTCAAACAATTAGTTTAGACTCACGGAAAAAAAAAATAATGAAATGGTTTTTTATTTTGTTTTTATTCATTATGTCAAAATCTATGGCTTTAATGACCTTAATGACCCATTTTGACGATATAAAAAGTTTTTAGCTGGAAAAGGATAGGACGACTTAAAATTTCACACCTGAACATTTCTATTTCGTAAAATTTCTGATAAAAACTTCTCAATTTACCAATTTTTTTTGAATTTATCAATTAATTAATAAACCAGTCAATTAATTAATAAATATACCGATTTTTATAATAAAGATTAGTAAAGTAAATTAAATTAAAAAGTTAGTCACTTTAAAATTTTACAATTGAATTAGTCTGTAATAACCTAGACGATCCTCCTATAAATATTGTCCGCTTTGGGTTGCCTCTAGAGTCAAGACTCTCACGGTTTTGCTCTTCCCCTACTAAGAAAGACGCGTCTTTGGGTGAGAGGCATGGACGGAGCCACAGTGGGGGCAAGTGGGGGCACTTGCCCCCACTGACTCCAAAACTTTTAATTAAAAAAATTATTAATTTAAATTTTTAACTCATAAAAAAAATCAAAATTTTGCCCCCCACTGAAATTTTTTTTTGGCCTCCAATGAAATTTTTCTCCCACTCAAAAAAATTTCTGGATCCGTCCCTTAGTTACCGCTGGGGTCTAATCTAGAACTGGCACAGATAGTGGTGTGGAGGTTTTCTTCATCACATTGGAAGAAGCTCGCCAATTACGACAAAACTTTAGAGGGTCTACTCGGGCCTTACTTTGGCTTAGTCGCTATGGTATTGCCGTATCATGATGGAAGTGGACCCCTTAAAAGTCATTAACCTTCTATCCTCATCCAATATAGTGTTTGACGTTAATGATTTTTTGTTGACAGGTACTGAAGGTTATTCTAAAGAGAGTAGGAGGTGTATATATAATATGTGCATCGAGAAGGGAACCAGTGCACATATATCCTGGCAGCCCTTGCAGCCTTAACTAGCCCAGGATTACATTTTCTTCAGAAGCTTCCGTTGTCAGCTCTGGAACTTATTCACAAGAACAAGTAAGGAGCAGTGTATCGCAGAGCAATGCGCTAGTTAGATTGTTATAGTTTTGAACTTTTCCTTTGTAATAATTTAAAAAAAAAAGATGGAATGGGAATAGAAGGTTGCTGAACTGAGTTGGTGAGTGAAAGCAGCTTGAGCCACAAAGCTGAGGTCCAGAGTCCACGTACGAGAAGAAGAAGCCGGTGGATTCAACTGCTTAAATGTTAGTTGGATTTTCACAATTCACTTTAGAATATCTAACATTCAACCCCTACCAGCCACTCCCTCTCTTTTATTCTATGGTAAAAAGAAAAATAAAAAGAAACGCCTGTCTTTAGTGTTCATTTTGTTTTATATCCTTAAATCAACAAGGCCCCACTTAAATCTCTCTCTCTCTCTCTCTCTCTACACCCAACCAGCGTTGGCTTGCGCCTTAAAGCAACCATTTCATCTCCCACAAGGAGAAACCAGCTCCTTTCTGCACTGCCATGGGCGTGGACATGACTAATCCACTAACTTCTCGCACCAAAGACTTCTTTCCTTCTCCTACCGTCTCCCTCAGTCTCGTAAACTTTCCCAACGTCTCTCTTAATCAAATTTTTTATCTTCATATCTATATGTCACCTCTATTCTTATAGTTCGCTGTGCTTTTCTTTTCTTTTTTGTTTTTGTTTTCTGTATGCGAGTACATAAAGCTTCAAACTTTGTGCTTCTTTTGGCTACCATCTTCAAAACCCAACTATTTTTTCTCAAACTGGTTCTTTATGCATGTAATCAATGCCATTCGGTATGTTTTTGCTATTTAATATATTAATATTCCGAGACTTCATCATGGTGCCTGTTAAGTTTGGTTTTTGTTTTCTTATTACTGAAGGCTGGAATATTCCTTGGAGCGAATGCAACACCAGCAACGGCGGCTTCGAGTGAGGACGTCGAGCGGGGGAATGAGGGGAGTGGCGGAGGGGTGGGTGGAGGAAGAAGAGAAGAGACTGTGGAGGTTAGCAGCGAGAACTCGGGGCACATGAGATCAAGATCAGACGATGATTTTGAAGGCGAAGGAGATCCTGATGATGATGATGGTGATGACAAGAACAAAAAGAAAAAAAGAAAGAAATATCACAGACACACTGCTGAGCAAATCAAAGAAATGGAAGCGTAAGTATTCATGGTTTACAAAACATACCTATATTTACCAGTATACGTTTTTATACGAGTACGTGTAGACAAAAAGATGCACTTGTGTGCAATGGCATGTGGGTTTAATCCATTGTATGATTTATGTTCGAGTAACTAATGAGTCAAACAAGTTTTAGTTGGGCTTAGAACTTTAGGTGCAAATGCGATATTCAGTTAGGTGTATGTTGGCTAAGCATGTGCATAGTTATCTAGTTGGTAACTTGGATAAAAGTTTTTTTTTTTTTTGGTGGTTAGCAAGGGCAATGACTCCATTAAAACTACCTTAATTGCATTCGTAAATGTGCTCGAGTTGTGGAGTACTCTATCAATCCTGGTCGGCATATACTATGTATGACAAGCTGCTGATACGTTAATAAGAAACTAGATTATACACTCAACTCGGAATTCTATGGCAAGGCTTCTTTCTCCTCTTTCCTTCACGCTATCAATGCAAAAATATACACATAAGGGGATTTCTTTTCTAGTTCAATGATGGTACGCATAATCTAAGAGAAGTACTTAAATATTGAGTGGATTCACCTATTTCTCAGGCTATTTAAAGAGTCCCCACATCCGGATGAGAAGCAAAGGCAACTATTGAGCAAACAGCTTGGCCTAGCTCCCAGACAAGTCAAGTTTTGGTTCCAGAATAGGCGTACGCAGATCAAGGTAAATACTTGCAATCTTTTTTCTATTTTGTTTTGATGGGGGTATAGATGTGTAAAGGGTGCTAGTCTAGCACTGTGCTGGTATATACCGATAAAAGTTCTGTGAAATATATATGATGGTTGTTGATTACAGGCTATACAAGAACGCCATGAAAATTCTCTGCTCAAAGGAGAAATTGACAAACTGAGGGAGGAAAACAAGTCCTTGCGGGAGACCATTAATAGAGCTTGCTGCCCTAACTGTGGTGGTTCCACCACTAGCAGAGACTCTAGCTTGACCGCAGAGGAGCGACAACTGCATATCGAAAACGCCAAACTCAAGGCCGAGGTTAGAATGACCTCAAACTTTCTCCAGCATTTTTCTTAAATGCCAATCAATCGTACACTTAATGATGATGCTTGTTTAGGTACAAAAACTTCGGGCAGCTCTTGAAAAGCAACCTCCAGGAGCAACAACCTCGTGCTCGGCAAGAAACGATCAAGAGAACAGAAGTTCTCTGGACTTTTACACTGGAATTTTTGGACTTGAAAAGTCAAGAATTATGGAGATTGTGAATCAAGCAACGGAAGAGCTCAAAAAAATGGCCACTGCTAAGGACCCCCTATGGATTAGAAGTGTTGAGACTGGCCGTGAGATACTTAACTATGACGAGTACATTAAAGAGTTTGGTGCCGAAAATTCAAGCAGTGGCAGTCCAAAGAGGTCTATTGAAGCATCGAGAGAGACTGGAGCTGCTTTTGTGGATCTGCCTCGTCTAATCCAAAGTTTCATGGACGTGGTGAGAAACTAATCCGACTCATAATAGCGATACCCTTAGAAACATCAACATGATCTTTACAATTTCTTCTTTCTTGAAGATTCAATGGAAGGAACTATTTCCATGCTTAATCTCAAAGGCAGACACTGTTCATGTCATCTGCAATGGGGAAGGACCCAACAGAAATGGTGCAGCGCAATTAGTGAGTACTAACGTGACCTCTCCCAGCATCTAACTCTAGCAAATTCTATCAAGAAAGGCACAAAGACCTTTGAAAATGTTAGTGACTTACAAGGCAGCTTGAAACGAAAATTTAGGACTAGAGAATCGCCCTTAAGTTATCGTGATGACTACAATTTCTTTTTTGGTTGTTACTGGAAATTTGCTTTCAGCAGAAAAGCATATGGCATGCATACATACTTGCATATAACGCTTTAAGGAAACAGAAAACGTAAAGGCTCCTCCATGAAATTGTAGTGCATAGTGGTCATGGTCCACCCATCTTTTGAGAAAGGAATATTTACGTAGGACCTTAAAAATTTGAAGGATATGTACCTTTCCATTATATCCAGCACAGCAGCCTCAGCTGTAAGTCAAGCTCTTTCACACTTTTTGACCCCAATTATGTTAGATATATAAGTTAATTAGCCTCAAGAAAGAATGGCCCGTGAGAAAACTAAGTAAACGTTTTATGCAACTTAGGACTTGATAGTTTGTATCAGATAAGACATATCCTGAAACCATGATTTCTAATGCATGAAAGTGTCACCCCAATAACTGAAATTATTGAAGTTCTGTTTGAAGGAAAAAAAAGTTAATTAATCTAAGAATATCTTAGACTTTGAAAACAGCCTCTCTTTTTTTATTAATTGAGGATAACACTGTGTAATATTAAACCTTTATAAATTCTGCACATCTCAAGCATTAAGTTACCAGTTTCAAATTTTACATTTCCCGTAAGAGAATTAGTTCGTGCGTCAGAAATGCCACATTCTAATGGATTTGTAATTTGTCTTAGAACGGCACAAATTCTTATAACTGACATTTTCTTCTTTTTTTTTCTTTTTTTGGATAATTGACCATCTGTGTTGATTGAAGATGTTTGCAGAGATGCAAATGATGACACCCCTGGTGTCCACCAGAGAAGTGTATTTTGTCCGATACTGCAAGCAACTTACTGCAGAGCAATGGGCAATTGTTGACGTTTCTGTAGACAAAGTGGAAGCTAACATTGACGCTTCACTTGCAAAATGCAGAAAGCGCCCTTCTGGCTGTATTATCGAGGACAAGTCAAACGGCCATTGCAAGGTAATAAACATACTACTGTGGTTAAGTCAAAGTGAACATGGTTTTGAATTTTGATGTTGAAAGATTAGGGAAACAAGTCACCAATAAAACCTTACGTTAAAACTGCATGTCAGAATCAAGTTTATGACTAAAATGTATTTTTAGGTGATCTGGGTGGAGCACTTGGAATGCCAGAAAAGCACAGTCCATACGATGTATCGTCCTATTGTCAATAGTGGTCTAGCCTTCGGTGCAAGGCATTGGGTTGCAACATTGCAGCTCCAATGTGAACGGCTGGTTTTCTTCATGGCTACCAATGTTCCCACAAAAGATTCAAGTGGTAAGCTAGGTTTCTGATAGAGTTTGAACAACCCTAACTAAGACTATGAAATCCAGCCTACTTACATATCCTACATGTCCGTTATGTTATGTTACGCAAGGACGCTAAGATATTCAATTTTAACACCAGCTAAGAATTATGTTAAGCTTTTAATCCTGTTGTTACCTATATAAGAAAGTTCATTAATCGTTAACCTTGTGCTACAAAATAGGAGTTTCAACACTAGCTGGGAGGAAAAGCGTTATGAAGTTGGCACAGAGAATGACTTGGGGCTTTTGCCGTGCAATTGCGGGATCAAGCTACCACACCTGGAACAAGATACTGAGCAAAACAGGAGAGGACATAAGGGTTTCCTCTAGAAAGAACTTAAACGAACCTGGTGAACCTCTTGGAGTGATCTTGTGTGCAGTTTCTTCAGTATGGCTGCCTGTAACCACTCATACGCTGTTTGATTTCTTGAGAGATGAAGCTCGCAAAAATGAGGTATGGTTGCTTGCAGTTCTCAAATAAACTTTCCCCATAAGACCACAAGAATGGTTTAAAATGTAAAGGCATGATCTTTATCATGAATTACAGTGGGATATCATGTCAAATGGAGCTGCTGTGCAATCAATTGCCAACTTAGCCAAAGGAAAAGATAGAGGCAATGCAGTAACTATTCAAGTTAGTTTATTTCCTAAATTCAAGGATATGGAAGTTTGTAAAAGCACCATTTAGTAAAATCTTTTAATAACGACGAACCTTTCATCACAGACAATGAGATCAAAAGAGAACAGTGTGTGGGTACTCCAAGACAGCTGCACTAATGCTTACGAGTCCATGGTGGTCTATGCTCCGGTGGACATTACAGGAATGAAGTCTGCGATTACAGGATGTGACTCAAGCAACATAGCCGTACTACCTTCAGGATTTTCAATTCTTCCAGACGGACTCGAATCAAGACCACTACTTATCACTTCCAGACAAGAGGAGAAGGGCACAGAAGGTGGATCCTTGCTAACAATAGCATTTCAAGTCCTTACTAACACCTCTCCTGCAGCCAAATTGAGTATGGAATTTGTGGAGTCTGTTTGCACACTGATATCATGTACATTGCAAAATATTAAGACAAGCTTGCAATGTGATGATAATTGATTACTTTCTGTTAGTTTTGGCTAGACATAAATCAATTGTAGAACTGTTAGTTTTCTAGTTGGCGTTTCAGTTTCTTTTTCTGTTCTTGCTTACAGATTTTAGATATTATATAGCAGCGCCACCTTCTTATGTAGGTTTGCCTTGTTTGTAATTCGACAGAGCTTGCTATTAAGGTGTATCTGCGGGAGAATGTGAGGCTGATATATCTTACCATTGTCAAGGGTGGATCAATAGAATTAACTTATTGTACAGAATCTTCATAGTCATGTCAATTTGTAGTTTTTCAATTGCTATTTCATCAAATTTGATCATATAAGACAGAATACTAGAATGGTTATGCTAAGAGACCGTTCAAAATTACACAAATGTTTCCTGTTGACACGCTATCTGCTGTTTGCAGACTAAAGAGGTGATATCATAATTTCAAATAAGCCAAGAAAATTTTGAATAGGATGTCAATTTTAGCTTGACCCGTCCGGTCCGATTTTAATCCGGGTTGATTCAAAAATGACGTCGGTTTTGACTTTGTTTTAAATATAAAGTAAGCTGGGTTAGCCCGATCCTAGCTCCCATTGACATTCCTAATTTTGAGTGAAATCCTTAATTATGCAACTAGTTGTACTATTTAAAGCATTTATGCTCCCCAGTTCGAGCATGATATTTCTGAATTAGTTTCATGGCCTACTCAGGCTAGATCTGTGGATGATGAAGATGACACGCATACATCTGCTTTCTAATTTTATCCCCCTTTTTTCTTTTTGCTGTCTATGCTCCTGAAATGTAGAACTTATTAGCCATCTTTTGTCAGGTAGCTTAGCTTGGGAAAGAGATTCACGCAACATAGCAACTACAGGATATCAGAATCATACAGCTTTATGCTTTTTCATTTACACTCGGAACGAAATTATGATGCATTTTATTTATCACAAAAATTATGATGCATTTTGACTCAGGTGAGCAGGCCTAGACGTGCTGATAATACCAGTAGTTATGCTGCAAATGCTGAAGTGAAGACCTTTCAAGCTACAACTGATCGTTTGTTTGATTTCAAGAGAAACCAGTTATTCAGTTCTCATGGTTACTGGAAGTAAATAGTAGCATATCATATGAGTTTTGAGAATAATTGTATTGAGTTAATTATTTCTGCTGCTGAACGCCAGGAGATAAGAAATCATTTTCTGAAATTACAATCTTCTACATCTTTATTTATCCACCTCGCATACTCTTCATTAATAGAGTTTTGATCATGGTACATGTGAAATGCTTACAAGTAAAATGAAAAAAGAGAGGTACCAAGAAATCTTTCAGAGAACCATGGGCATGCCTAATCTGAACATTTAATCACATAAACTAGCTGTGAAAATTCAAACCCACAAAATACCAACATGATACATAAGGCAATAACATGAATCTAAACCATCAAAACCATGGTATTGATACCAATACTGTCCAAATAGTAGCGCAACTTCACACTTGTTATACTACATTTTGGACTTCTTCAGAAGTCAAAAATTCCAAAAGTCTCTAGATATTAGATTTACTGTTTCCTTAATTTTTCACACTCGATCATCAAAAGGAACCTAGACATACTATTGGAGGTCAATAGACACAATATTGAAGCCCAGGCATTGACATTTAGAAGAACTCCGATAAGTATTCCTCATATCGCAGAATTGAACCGATTTTGCATCCCAACCAAACATTAAACAAATACTGGAATCAGAATATTCAAATTAAATTTCATGGAAATTAGATTACAATGGTATCCAAGAATCAGTAAGGATTTTGGAGGCCAAAATACATTTATAACAGCCCTCCAACTAACCCTGAAGTTCTTGTTGAGACTGCGATGGAATCCCAAGCTCCTTGTCCGCTCCATCACCATCTTCACCATTTTTTTTCTCCTCCTTACTCTTTACAGGCACAGGCACAGCAAGAAAAGTTTTGGTCTTGCTGATAGGTCTCCCCTTTTGGAGCTGCACAAAGTCACCAACTTTAAACTGGTTATCAGGGTCATGTGCTTGATACTTCTTCTTCTTCCTGACCCTTCTCTTGTACTTTGGGTGAGGAGCCAATCTGGTGACTTCAACAGCAACTGTCTTGTCATTAGTAGAACATACCACCTTGCCCTGCATTGACTTCATGGCCCTGATCGGTAACAGCAAAGTTGAGGACTTTGGGAGCTGTAGAGGGAAAGGGCAATTGGGTTTCGAGAAGTGAGTGCGAGGGGTGGATCCATGGAGGAAAGGGGTGGAGAGAGTCAGTGAATTGAATGTTAATGTGAGGGATGTAGGGAGCACCATTGCTCTGATAATTTTGTGATGAGGATAAGACAAGCAGGTTTTGTTGGCTATCTTTGGAGATTGGGTTTTTCGGGTGATGGGAAGGAGTAGTCTGCAGTGGTCTTAATTACACTATACACCTACTACTTTAATTCAACCTTTTTCTCAATAATAATAATGATAATAATAACAAATAAAAAAAATCTAGTTTTCATATTTTAAAAATATTCGTTATCTTTTTGAATTATAATTTATTTGTTGTAGTAGGATCCATTTTTATTTTTAGTTTTTAAATAAAAATAAAATTTTATTTAATTTTTAATATAAATATTTATAAATTAATTAAGTAAATAATTTTACTTTAATAAAATATTTATGTTTACTATTTGTTAAACTAATAGAAGTTTCCATTGATATTTTGAGAATAATAAAATATAAATATTATCGATGAGTTTGTTATCTCGATAAGAACAAGATACAGATATGAATTAACTCACGAAGATATTTCATGAAAATGATTAAGAAGAGCTGAAGTTTAGGAACAAGAAAAAATCAAGTCACATCAAAAGCATTCTATATTTCATAATATTAATTATAATTTCATTTAGTCACCTTAAGAATACTAAAAGTCTATCATTCATCAACATTTTATCTTACTTCATCATACGAGTCGTTTTAATCATCAAGAGATATTAAAGCTTTTATTTTTAAAAGAAAACTTTTTGATCTTTTAAACACTTTTTTTAAAACAAGGAAACGAAATTGATAAATAGGAAAATGGAGTGTTACCAAAGAGAGTAAAATCGTAGGGGAGTACCCTTGCCAGCCTTGGAATACAAGGTATCTATTAAGAACAAAAAACTAGAATAGTTAAGGTGAAGATAGCTCGGTCGCTAGAGGTTTAACGATGCCAGGATATTTGAGCTACCACTGTGAGTTAGGTTTTGCAGCAGGGTGTGCTTCCTAACTTCATGGAGGATCGTGGATTTCAATGCTTCTTTGGAAGAACTTTTATTTATGAAACGTCTAAGATTTCTTTCTCGCTATAAGCTATAGACACAGAGGGCTAGAGCAACATAGTGAATTAACTGGTTAGTATTTGAGCTACCACTGTGAGTCAAGTTTTGCAGCAAGGTGTGCTTCCTAACTTCATGGAAGGTCGTGGATTTCAATGCTTCTTTGGAAGAATTTTATTTACGAAACGTCTAAGATTTCTTTTTCGCTATAAGCTGTAGACACAGAGGGCTAGAGCAATATAGTGAATTAACTGGTCATCTTTCTTGGGTGCATTCTGGGTTGATTGATGTAAAATAATGTTGTAGCATCCACGCTTTCTATCAACAACAACAGACAGTCACTGCAACATCCACGCTTTTCACCAACACCATCAGACCACCACTGTGCTCCCGCCGCTCACCAGTACAACAATTTTAGAGCTCTGTAATTGCGTCTTCATACTTGTCAGTAGTTAGTTAGGATATACGCTTCGTACAGATTTTATTCCT
>JAOSBL010000001.1:9437279-9447762 GCA_027568915.1 Erythroxylum roraimae | reverse complement strand
CCTTTTTTATATATAGTTATAAATAGGCCAAAGGTGTGATTTGTACCTCAATGTTTCATAAAAAATCTAAGTAAGTTCGTAATGTTATTTCTAATACCGCGTTTGCATGCTAATGTTACTAAAATAATACTCATTATATCCTAACATTACTAAAAACTCATTGCACCCTAAAAGTAGTAAAGATATGACGTTAAGTGCTTATTTAAACATTTTGTGAAAAGTTAAAGTGCAAATCCTACCTTTAATAAGTGTTTTAAAAATCATTTTTAAAATCAAATCAGTGCCTGGTAGATTTAAATTGCTTAGTTTGACATAGGCTAAATTTATGACTTATATACTAAAGGTTGTCAAAAAAATTAATTACGGTATTTAAGATGCTACTAATACCATTATGAAAATGTTAAAGTATAATGTGATACTATAGATAACGACAAAGACTAACTTAGACTTTTTAAGAAATGATAAAGGGCAATTCATATCTTTTACCTTATAAATAAATAGATTGATCTTTTTATTACGAAAAAAGGTCCATTTTAGTTGTCTTTTATTTCATGTATATTTAAGTCCCTGAATTAAATTTGTTGTTAAATGAACTTTCAACTTACCTAATTTTGTCATCTAAACTCATATTTAGCTTCATATACAACATCATTTGAATGATTTATCTTAAGTGCACAATCAAACAAAAATAATAAATCATTGGGGGTATTTTGGTAAAAAAGATAAAAATTATAAGAAAAAGTCTAAATAGGTCTATCAACTTTGATCAAATGTGTAAATTTTCCCTTTAGGATCTTCCTTTTCCAAATAAGCTATATCATTCAATAATGTCATTTGCCAAAATTTTAACTTGTCATAAAATGTGACTTGGACACTATAAATTAATACTAATTAAATACAAAAAATTTAAAAACATAATAAAAATTAATTATTCATCTTTTTTGGAACTCCTTCAAATACTATAAATTAAATTTTATTATTTGATATCAAAGATTTATTTGTATTGTTAAGATCCATACATATATATAATTTTTACAAGTACATCAAACTAGTATTTACTTAATATAATTTAAATATGCAATAAAATATTATTGAACTAAGAGATGCTACAATCCATATTTTGATAATAACAAAGTATAGTTAATACTAATAATTTATTGTTTAATGTTTTGAAAAACTAACATGAAATAAAGTCAAGAGACATTTTTTGGTGATAAAATACATTCAAGTCAAGAAGAAGATTAAGACCAAGGAAGATGAAGGAAAAACAAGTCCACAAATCTATTTAGATTCTTTCTTATATCCTTTACTTGGTTATTTTAATACTTTAGTGGCTCTTCATATCTAAGCATATCATGTTTTGAACTTAGTACATACATTTTTTATTTATTAAGGGGAATTAAGATTTTAATTTTAAATAAAATCCACTTAGTTCTTAAAATACTCGTTGGAAAACTTTTGAAATAATTTTTGATCAAGATTTGGTCAAAGAAGTGGAGTTTGATCTTTGAAAGAACTTGAAATATCTTTAGAACTTTTCTTTTAAATATATTAGGCGACTAACATAGGTATGGTCGACCAATATAGTGTTTTTGGAGACATTAGTCGACCAATGTCTCTAACACCTAATTCAATCCTTCTTGAATGCTATTAAAAATTAACAAGTGGTATCAAAATAAGTGTCTTTTATTGTAATTTCAAATGAAATTCTAAGAAAAGATCTTTATGGTATATCTAGTTGCATCTATATTCTTTTTCTAGCCAAGATGGCCAAAATATTAGTAGGGCTCTTATCCTTGATGGAAATGATTATCTTTATTGAAAAAATATAATGAAATTCTTCTTAAATGTCCAAAAATGTTGACTTATGAAAAATTATTTCAAATAGTCCATTCATTCCTTTTAAAGTTATAGATGATATAAAAATTTTTAAACTAAAAGAAGAATGGGATCCTCAATATAAAAGACTACTTTTTTTAATAGCAAGGCTATTCATATTTTATTTTGTGCATTGGAAGAAATGTATTCAATAGAGTCTGTATGAGTGAAATGACTTATAAAATTTGGCATACTTTAGAAGTTACACATGAGGGAACAAATCAAGTAAAGGAAAGTAAAGTGAGCATGCTAGCACGTCAATATGAATTATTTCAAATGAAACATAATGAAAGCATATTTAGCATAGACACTATATTTATTGACTTTATCAATGCTCTCAAAGGCTTAGGTAAGACATTTACCATTGTTGAAATGGTAAGAAAATTGCCATTTCTCTTACAAAGTCATGGATAGCTGAGGTGATGAAAGTTTAAGAAGAAAAATATCAAAATGTGCTACAATTAGAGGAACCTATTGGACTGCTACTGTAGGACCTCGGCCTCTCGGGCCTCGCGTCCACAGGGTCTCGGCCTTTAAGGCCTCACGTCCACCCGCTTGTAGATATTGTGTAGGACCTCGATCTCTCGGGCCTCGCATCCACAGGACCTCGCGCCCACCCGCTTGTAGATATTATCCGCTTTGGGCTTCAGCTCTCACAGTTTTGCCTTTCCCCTTCTGACCCGGAGGGAAGGGATGAAAACACGTTTACAAGGGAGAGGTTTCTACACCCTTATAAGGAGTGCTTCGTTCTCCTCCCCAGCCGATATGGGATGGAATATCCTTCATCCACCACCCTTAGGGGGCCTAGCATCCTCGCTGGCATACCGCTCGGGTACTGGCTTTTATACCAATTGTAGGAGCTCGACCTCTCGGGCCTCGCGCCCACCCGCTTGTAGATATTATCCACTTTGGACCTCGACCCTCACGATCTTACCTTTTCCCTTCTGACCCGGAGGGAAGGGATGAAAACGCATCTACAAGGGAGAGGTTTCTATACCCTTATAAGGAGTGCTTCATTCTCCTCCCCAACCGATATGGGATGGAATATCCTTCATATCAGAGCCAGTACCCAAGCGGTATGCTAGCGAGGACGCTGGGCCCCCTAAGGGGGTTGGATGAAGGATATTTTATCCCATATCGGTTGAGGAGGAGAACGAAGCACTCCTTATAAGGGTGTGGAAACCTCTCCCTTGTAGACGCGTTTTCATCCCTTCCCTCTGGGTCAGAAGGGGAAAGGCAAAACCGTGAGGGCCGAGGTCCAAAGTGGACAATATCTACAAGCGGGTGGGCGCGAGGCCCTAGAGGCTAAGGCCCTGTGGACGCGAGGCCCAAGAGGCCGAGGTCCTACAATTGGTATCAGATCCAGTACCCGAGTGGTTTGCCAGCGAGGACGCTGGCCCCCCTAAAGGGGGTGGATGAAAGACATTCCATCCCATATCGGCTGGGGAGGAGAACGAAGCACTCCTTTTAAGGGTGTGGAAACCTCTCCCTTGTAGACGCGTTTTCATCCCTTCCCTCCGGGTCAGAAGGGGAAAGGCAAAACCGTGAGGGCCGAGGCCCAAAGCGACCAATATCTACAAGCGGGTAGGCGCGAGGCCCTAGAGGCCGAGGCCCTGTGGACGCGAGGTTCGAGAGGTCGAGGTCCTATAGCTACTCACCTAGGAAATAAGGCTCAAGAAGATTTAATAAGAAGGGATAATGATTTCAATAATGAATAAATTATCTTTCATGGCCACAAAGGGGGAATAAATTGAAAAAGAGACATTAACTAGTGAAAGTAACGAGGAAGGCATTGCCTTATCACTATAAAATTCAAGAAGTTTTTATAGGAGGAAGAACATATTTAAAAGAAAGGACTTCAAGGAAGGTAATATAGATTCAAAATGAATCAAAGGACATTATTTATTTTGACTATAGAACATCCAAACACACGAAGTCTTAATGTCATGCTTAAAGACAATGACAAATATGAAAGAAATGACAAGAAGGAGAATATAGATAAAAGCAAAAAGAAGGAACTTGAAGTCTCCATTTAGGATGACACAAGTGATTCTAAAAGTGAGAATTTAAAAGAAGAAGTAGTTCACACGTGTTTCATGGAAAAAATGATGACGAGTTACTCTTCAACTATAAATTTTATGATAATAATAGTAATATTGAAAATTCATATGATAAACCAGTTGAGAGCCTTAAAAATATATATGCAAAAATGAAAAGGCTATCTTTTAAATTTAAAGAGGCTTAAAAGTACCTAAATGCATACTTGAGTTAAAATGAAAAAGATGAAGAGGGGTTTACAAATCATTAAAAAATCTAAAAGTGGGATCATTATTAATAATCATAACTTAGAAAAATTAAATCATGAGAGTGAGATGTTGAAAAGGAGATCAATACTCTAAAGGACTCTTTTTTTAAATTCACTAAGGGAAGTGAGAAACTTGAAAGCATATTAGAAGTTCCAAAGAGTTTAAATAATAGGCATGAGATTGGATCTAACTATACAAATATATCCAATACCAAAACTATATTTGTCAAAAGAAAGCATTTTTATAATAAAGAACCCTTGCTTAAGATAACAAATAAGCATTAATGATGGGAATTTTTGTCCTGTCTAACCTGAAATCAATAGGCTAATCCAAAATTGACCATGCTTTAGACCAGGCTCGAGCCTTTTCTCTTTTTAGTTTTCAGGCTTTTAGTCAAGCTCAAGCTTGGGCTACCTAGCCTGAAGCATAAATATGTCAAGTAAAATGACGTTATTTTTCAATTTTAAATTAAAAAATTAATTAGACGTAATATGGGCCCCATCATGCTTTGAGTAGCCAAAGTTTGATCAAGCTCTAGGCCAATCTATCTTCAAGTTGAGC
The DNA here is from genome assembly GCA_027568915.1 of Erythroxylum roraimae. Taxonomy (NCBI): domain Eukaryota; kingdom Viridiplantae; phylum Streptophyta; class Magnoliopsida; order Malpighiales; family Erythroxylaceae; genus Erythroxylum; species Erythroxylum roraimae. Next base: position 9,443,017 of record JAOSBL010000001.1, on the reverse strand, counting down.
CTGAGCCCAAACATAACTTTTTATTTCTAGCTTAGACCTAGTCCAATGCCAAGCCTAATGAACATAATGCATCTACATCTAATCATACACATAAATAATATATACATGTTATATCTAGTACACCTTACTTTAAAATCAAGCCCCATACTTTTATTTGGGGCTCTTAATTTAAGCTTAGAACTCAACATTCTTAAGGAAGAATATGCATTATGTTTATTCTAAGACATATGATAACATGTAATCTCACTCATCCTCTTTTAAGCGTTAACACTAATTTAAAAGTAAGCATTAAGCTTCTATTTATTGTAGACTTCATACTAGGAATAATATTATGACATATGTTTATATCCCTTATAAGCTTCATTACAATCAAAGAAACATGCCTTATATATACAATTATGCTAGGCCATTTACCTACCCAAATTTTTTTATTATTATTGCAATATCTAAAAAAGGGATCCCCCACCATTTATATACACACAGAAAACCAAGGAATGTATTTATGCATCCAAATTATAAGTTTCATTATCATAGTACCAATCTATGTTACATTACTTTTTTGATAAATATGGGCATATTGATAATGTTATTTCATAAAATAAAGCTTAATGAGTAAACGCTTAAGAAAGTCATTTTAAAAGAAAGTAAAGACTAACAATCAAGGATCTAACTTAATTTGGATACCTAAAACATATTGATTGCCTTATTCTGATGATATTTAAGGAAATAAAAGCAAATGATATTTAGATAATGGATGCTTATGGGATATGAATGGTGATGCATGTCAATTTACATTTCTTAGAGACAAATATAGAGAATTTGTCATATTTGAAGATAATGCCAAAAGTAAGATTATTAGTATAGGCAAATTTGGTAAAGAATATCATACTATAATTGATAATGTACTTTTATTTGATGGATTAAAGCTTAAATTATTAAGTATGAGCCAATTATGTGACAAGACTACACAGTATCTTTTGAAGGAAAATCATGCATATATTTAAAGTAATTGACAATAGCATTGCATTTTTTAGTAAAAAAAGAAGGAAGTATATATACAATTAATCTTGATTATTTCTCTAACCAAAAAATGAAGTTCTTAATGTTTATTAGTGAAGATGTATAGATTTGGTATATGAGGTTTAGGCAAGCATGGATTTCATCTCCAACCTTAACTTCAAGCAACTTGTCAATAGATTTCTAAATGTCAAATTTAAGAAACATAAGGTGTGTGGAGCTTTCTAATGGGAAAACAATCTAAGATTTGATTCAAGAGAAAAAGTTGGTAACTTCTACTAGGCTTTTGTAATTACTTTATAGAGATTTGTTTGGCCCAGTTAGTGTTGCTAATCTGGGTGGTAATTTTTTGCTTTATCATAGTATATGATTTTAGTAGGTTTACATGGATTTTATTCTTGGTTAACAAAAATGAACATCTTTGGGAAATTTATCAAATTTGTGGAGAGATTCAAAATGAAAAAGAACTCTCTACTACATAAATTAGGAGTGATCGTAGTAGGAAGTTTGAGAATGAAAGGTATAAAACTTTTTGTGAAGATAATGGTATATTTCAAAAATTCTCTATTCTAAAGACCCTTAGAAAAAGTGGAGTTATTGAGGAAAAAATACAACATTGCAGACAAGAATAGGATTATGATAAATGAAAATGGTCTCTTAAAGTATTTTTTGGCAGAAATTGTAACAATTACATGTTTCATTAAATTTTATATAAGACCAACTTTGAATAAAACATCTTATAAGCTTTAGCATAGGAAGAAGGTAAATATTAGTTATTTTAAAGTTTTTGGATGTAAGTGCTATATTTTGAATAGTAAGTATAAATTAGGTAAGTTTGATTCTAAAGCAGATAAAGAAATTTTTCTTGGTTATTCCTTAACTAGCAGATAAAGAAATTTTTCTTGGTTATTCCTTAACTAGCAAATATATTGAGTGTATAATAGGAAGAGTCTTGCCATTCTATGCATATTATTTTTAATGAATCTAACCCTGTTATATCCAAGAAAATCTTAAGGATTATAATTTAAGTTTATCCAATGATTTAGAGAAATTAGCCCTTGAAGAGAATAAGATTTATTACTATGACACCTTATATGAGCTAAGTGAGAATATTGTAATAAGAGAGACAAGAAGGATGAGGAGCTTTAAGAAGATTAGAAGTTTAAGAAGGATCATTCTCCAAATCAATTTCTAGGTGATGTTCAGTAAGGGTTAATCATTAAATCACATATTAGATAATTATTTCATCTTACTTTTATTTCCCAAATTGATCTTATAGTTTATTAGAGCGCCTCAGATCTAATGATAATTTGTGAATTGAGAGATTACAAATTTCATAATCCAATTAGGGTTTATAAATTAGAGTTAATGGTTATAATTCGAAAGAGAGTAATCAGCCCTAGGATCATCTAGAACTGACACCCCATTAACACATAATTAACTAGGTTAGCATTAACGATAGGTAAAATTCTCTTTCTCATAACTTGGTAAATTCTTTGGTTGATTTCCATTATGCGTGCTTATTGCTCAATTGTTAATTCCTTCGTGTTTAACTTATGATTTAATTGGTTGAGTTCAATTCTCATATTTACTTCCTATTGCATCGTTTATTTTTAGTCTCATATCTTTTAAGCCTTAGATTTTTAGGATTAGATTAATCCCCTCCCTAGTGGGATCGACACCTCTTATACTATAGTCATGACCTGTGCACTTGTGATATTTAAGGGTTTATAAATTATAAAGCTCAAATGACACGATCAAGTTTTTGGTGTCGTTGTTGGGGATATGTAGAATTAGTTTAATTCTTGTAGTCTAAGGCGTTTCACTATCTTTTATGATTGTGGTACCCAATCATAAAAAAATAGTGTAGGAAGTTTGGGCAAAAATTTGAAAACACATTGATTTGGAAATCACAGGGCAGCGATGAGGAATCCAGAAAATTAGATATCAAGAAGGGATAAAAAGAACAATCATGGAGGATATATATTATAGGGAGACCTTTTATAGGGAGCCAAGGTCTCTTGCAAACTTCAATGAGCCCCAATTTAGTTGGGGAAATCATCATCCTTATATGAACACGTACACTTCGGGGTGGCAGAACCATCTAGATTTCTATTGGTCTAACAATGTAATTACTCACTTGGGACATCAAGACCTATGAGGATTTTAGCAAGATGAGTCTAGTTCATAGGATTCCAAATTAGACAAAATCATGGATAAGCTAACAGACATGGAAGAGACCCAGAAGAGACCGGAAGAGCAATTTGATTAAGTAACAAAAAATCATGCCTCTTCTATTCACAACTTGGAGATTCAAGTGAGATAGCTTTCCTGTGAATTTTGTAAGAGAAGTGTCGAAGACTCTCAGAGCAATATGGACTTACATCAATGAGAGCAATATGAGGCTATCATATTTAGAAATGGGGAAGAGCGAAAAAATCAGTGAAAAATCAAGCTAATCCCCATCTTGTAGAAGACTAAGAGGATGAAGAAAAGAATGACAACTCTCCTTATTATTCCCTAGATCTTGGTATACCATGCTTGAACATTAAAAAAAAACTTGGGTAGATGTCCATGAAGAGAACCTCATCATTCAGATTAGTGATGACTAAGTGACATTCAACATTAATGATGTATTAAAGAATATGGAGGAGGGCGAATCATTCAGAAAAATTGATGTGCTCGAATCTTTGAAGGAACGAGAGGACAAAGAACAGTTGACAACAGACATCAAGTTTGAAGAAACTATAGAAGTCTCTATTCAAAAAGCTAAAGAAGAAGAAGAGATGAGGGCAAATGAGGAAGAACCAAGAAGAGAACAACTCACCCTCTTACCGGGCAAACTGCTGGATTCCATGGAAGAATCAGGGATTTTTGTTATTCCCTATTTTGTTAATAGTTTGCTCGAAAAAAGGACATTCCTGAGCTCAATTGGATTTCATAATTTTATCAATATTTTCCTTCTGATCATTTTACAATTTGTAGCTTACTTACAGGCTACAAAACTGATGTTGAACGAAAAGAGTGGAAGTAAGCTGCTCATAATTGATCCCGACTGAGTTTCCAATGTTGCAAGGTCAAGCTAATGACCATAAATTAAAATGTTTATGTTAGATTTAAATTGTTGTGTGGTTAGGTTTGCTTTAAATTATAAGATAAGCTTGTAATGATGTGGAATGGTTGGATTGCTAACTCTCTTATTCTCTTTGAATCAATTATAAGAAAGGGAACCTAGGTCGGTGTCAAGCGCATTTGGTCTCCACCTCCGACATATCACCACCTCAGTCACCATGATGGTTTCGTGTTCTAACCCTTCTCTTTTCATTTTTTTTAGTATTTTCTTCTTATGTTTTTTTTCTTCGTATTTTGTGTTTTATTTCCCCCTGATGTGTTTGTGTACTCTTCTCACATTGACAACAATGTGTTATTCAAGTGAGGGGAGGGTTGTGTGTTTTGTTTTAAGTGTGAATTTTGCATATTGTATGATAGTTTTTTTAGGTTGTATGATGTGAATTGTGTCAATGTGTCAATGGCTATGACATAACGGGATAGAATTAGGCTTAAACATATCTTTTTAGGTTGTGAAGATTTATTAGCTTATGAAATTAGTGACCTAAGTTACTTAGGGCTAAATATACTAGTTAATTAGGATATGATGTTAGTCTATTCACCCTAGGAATTTTCCATACTTATTTATAATTTTAGGCTAATCAAATAAGTGGCATTATTAGTACATTTTCACGAGAATGATTAGTTAAAGCAATAAGGTAGGCAAAATTTTATGTAAAAAAAATGTTGTATAAATTTTAACTAAAACAACTATTCTGCTAGCCTTCGAGTTATGAATAGAGCTAGTAGCCAGTTGAGAATAAGATGTAGCTAAGTAACCAGATCAACATGCATCATAAATGTATGCCTTCGCGTAAAAAAAAATATAATGACATTCCAAACAAGCAACTTAATAACAACATGACTTAGTTAAGTAACCGGATTGAAATTCATCACAAATGTGTGCCTCCGCATAAAAAGACTAGGTTCATGTCCTTAAAGAAAAATCAGCAAAAAGAATGTTTTCAAATAAAAACATGCCAAACTTGTTAGTAGCTTGATTTTTCATAAAAACCTATTTAAGAATAGCTACACTTTTGTTTTGACTAAATGATTATCAATATGTGTATGCAAGTGATAGATGTGAATAAACTCAACATTAAAATTTTGATTAGTTTCTATATTTAATCTAAGGTACTTAGACGCGGATTTCAATTGTTAACAAGTTAGAACGAATTGAAGGATTATGTTTATAATTAAATTTGTTTCGCTAAGATGAATTCATTGTCTCATTATTGCATATGCGTGTTGTGTGTTTTCTTGATTTATTTGATTGCTTTTATTTGCTTGAGGACAAGCAAATGTTTAAATGTGAGGATGTGATAAGTGTAAATTACATCATATTTTACGGCATAGTTTGATATGTTGGATCCCGTTTTCGGAACCCAACTCTTAACTTGCTCTGATACCATAACTGTTGGGACCCGATCTCGGAACTGGACCCCAACCGGAAAACGAAACGGAAACAAAAAACGAAGGCGAAACCAAAGAACGAAACCAAACGAAATCGAATCGAAAACGAATCGGAAGGATCGGAGCGAATCGAACAAATCGGATAGCCAAATGCGGAACAAAATCGAACGGAAACAAGCAAACGGTTCAAGAGAACCGCA
>JAOSBL010000001.1:9396859-9410890 GCA_027568915.1 Erythroxylum roraimae | reverse complement strand
GAAGTCTTCTTTAAAACGGTCCAAAAATGAGCTTAATCCGATAATTGTAGAAAAAGTTATGCCCTTTTTACTAAACAGGTCTAAAGAAGAAAAAGCAAAGGAGAAAGGAGCATTTCACGATCGCGACGCGTCGTGATCGCGAACTTGCGCGTCCGCGTCGCAGTTCGCGGTCTCGATGCGTCGCGATCGCGAACTTCTTGTTTCTCCTGACTTGAACATCTTTCACTATTTTGGTCATAACTTTTTTGTCCGACCTCTAAATGACCTGATTTTTGAAGCAATGGATTTCTAACACATTCCTCTACCTCTCCACAAAGATTTGTAGCTTTTGATATTAATTTGAAAAATATTGATTGAATCAAAGTGAGAGGATCGATTAAAAGAATATGAGTTGGATATTTTTACTGAACATGGTTCAGTATTTTGGGGATATCTTGATCTGTAGAGCTCCAAATGAGATGTTTCTTGTTTCTAAATTCTAACTAAACTAGAGACATAGAGCTACAAATTATCTGAAGGAATCAAATTTCAATTCAGATCCTAAGACTTTCAATTTCTAGAGTGAAGTTGGGTATAATGTGCAATCTTGGTTTAGTCATAGTCCGAAAATGTTTGGGCTATAACTTTCAAATTTCTGAACCAAATTAAATGTTTTGGTGTCATTAGAAACTTAAGTCAATGGGGAACAAATGTGTCTTAAGAATTCAAACTGAAATCCCAATCGGAAGTTTCCCAAAATCCGTTATGAAATAGAAGAATGAGTTTGCTCACGTTTTGTAACTCCGAATGTTGGGATTCGAAAACGGGGTCCAACACTTATACCCTTTTTTATTTGAGGCAGGACTAAGATATACACATTTCTGGCTATGAAATTCGAACTTATGAGCGTTGTATGGTTTCAAGCATGGGTAACAAGCACACCCAAAAGGTTCGAGTGTCTTGTAGTCAGGTTCAACTTTGTATAACAAACATAAGGGATTTGCTCTATTTAGTGTAGGTGTTGGCATTCGGTTTATGAGGTAGATAGCCATTTGGAAAGAATTAACCCAGTAAGTGAGAGGAAGACGGGCCTAAGCAAGCAATGTTAGAACTATTTCAACAATGTGCCGATGTTTCCTCTCTGCTCGACCGTTCTGAACAGAAGTGTAGGGGCAAGTAAATCGCATTTGAATACCCATTGCTTGTGTGACTAGAATGAATGGTTTATATTGCGCCCCATTATTGCACTGAAGAGCCTTAATCTTGGTGTTAAACTGGTTCTCAACATATATCCAAAATAAATTAAATGCATGTATGGCTTCACCTTTATGTTTTAGTGGATACAACCATGTATATCTGCTGAAATCATCTAAGAAATGTATGTAGTAACGATGACCATTTACAGATTGTATAGGTGAAGGTCCCCAAATGTCTGTATGTATTAATTCTAAAGGAGAGGACGCATGAGATTCAGACTTTGCAAATGGCAATTGTTTAGATTTACCGTATTGGCAAGCTTCGCATACAAATTTCTGAAAAGAAACATTGATATTGCATTTGTTCAGAATTTCCTTTAAGATCCTATCACTGGGATGTCCTAGTTTGTTATGCCATTTGACAAATTCAGTTATACTCTCCTTTTGTGCTGGAGGATCAGAAAGAGGAGAAGCTGCCATATTCACCTGTGCCTGCCGCGCCACTCTATCCATGGGATATAGTCCTTGTTTTGCTTTCCCGTGCACCAGAAATTTGCTTTTCTTCTTGTCCTTCACAACACATTTATCATTAGTGAAATGTATATCAACATCGTTATCTCTAATGAGCTTGTTGACACTCAAAAAAATTTTAGTTGCTGAAGGTACTAATAAGACATCATTCAATCAGATAGTAGAATTAGAGACAGGCAGGGAGGTGGAATCAATACCAGTTACTTGCGTTTTCTCACCAGTGCATGTATAGAGATATTTCTTACCTACTGTTGTATAGTAGTCAAGTTGATCAGTGTCAGATGTAACATGATACGTAGCGTCGTTGTCCATGTACCAAGACGGGTCTGCTACTGATTGAGGTTGAGCTTGAGCATAGCATGCTTGAGGTGGATAGATGTTTGAACTCTGGCTGTAAGTTGGTGGTGAAATGTTTTATCAAATTGATAATAGTAGTTTACAAAAAGGTGACCAGGCTTCTCACAAAGGTGACAGTAAGGAATCCAGTTTTATTATAGCCTCCTTTACGTCCTCGTCCTCGTCCTCGACGATTGCGAAAACCATGAGAGTTTCTCTAGGAGCCACGTTCTAAGTTGCCATACGTTGGATAAGATTTTTCATATTTATCTTTTTGAGCCAAGTTCACAAAAGGCCGAATAGATAAGCTGGAAAAATGACTTAATTGTTCAAGACGACTCTCAAAGGAAAGTAATGAAGATTGTGTATCTATCCATGTGAGATCTAGCTGATCTACCAGCTTGACTACTACTGCATTGTAGTCTGCATCTAGGCCATTCAACGTGTGAAGGATAAGATCTTCAGTTACTACAGAGGCTCCTGCTAGCGTTAGTTGATCGGAGATGGTCTTCATTTTAGTGAGATATTCTTCCATCTTGATAACATTTTTGCATGTTTGATGAAGCTTCGACTTGAGCATCATCACCCGAGACTTCATTGAGGCACAAGTAAGCTCTCGTGCATTTACCCATAACCCTCGAGAAGTTTTGCAGTGTAGAAGTTGAGCTCCTACCTCTAGGGTCATGGTGTTCCTTAGCCAGCCAACTAAAAGATGATCGAGAGAGTACCACTTATTAAAAACTAGATTTGTAATCATTCCAGTTTCTCTGGGAATAAGACGCGGTGGAGCAACTTGAGTGCCATCGATGTGAGATTGAAGAAGGTTCCCTTCAATTAGTGGTAGCATTACTGATTCCCATACCAGATAATTGCCTTTGTCCAAATTGATGGAAGCAGTCTGGCTTAAAGAATTAAAGAGTGAGCATGTCTTTAGCCGAGGACCGACGAGAGAAACTGAGGCAAAAGTTACCAAGGAACCATCTGACGATGCCGTAGCCATTATTCAATGCTCTGATACCAAGATAGAAAATGAATACTTGAGTGATATGAATAATGTGCTCAGTTGCTTTACTGAGCCTCAATGTAATGTTTTTATATTGATATTCATAACAAAAGTTTGTTACAGGAGGGAGAAAATAATGAGTGCTCTGTACAGCAATGTACAACAGTAATAGAATGTATTGAGAGCATATCGTAATATTTACATATAACTGTCCTAATGTTTATGCTTTAACAAGCTTCCGATATTCAATTTATGAGGGCTTGGTGTTATTGTTGTTTGCTCATCGAGGAAAAAAAAGGGAAAATGAATGGTGGCGTAGATTGGTAGATTTTGTTGTTCTTTTTTATTTTAATCTTATTTTAGTTTAGAAGGAAGACATAAGTGCTTATTCATATACTTGTCTGATATTTTGTTCGTCAGGCTTTCAATCGAGAGTCTAAGAAGCATGACTGGTGGAGAAACTTTTTTTTTTCTGAAAATTAAATAACTTATATTAATCTGTTAATATACATTACAATGATGCTTCAATTCCAGGTTATTACAAAAGATCAATTGTATGGATTAACAATTCACAAAAACCTGAACAGACGTGCTCCTAGCTACCGGATATACAAGGTGATTCATTCTAATGACCATCTCTTTCTCATATTGCTAGATAAACTAGTTGTTACCCCTCTAGCTAGTAGAATCAACCTGATCTGTAGTACTGTTTCTTGAAAGACCTCCTCTATGTTTCTGCTTTCTTGTCTGAATATTCTGCCATTCTTTCCCTTCTATATGTTATAGACCAATGTGCTCCAGCTGATTGTAATAGCCATGTAATCAGCCTGATTCTCTATTTTGATTCTCGTCAAGCCAGTTAACTGCGTCCTCCCATAATAATGCTGGACGACTGGTGGAGAAACTTAGCAAAGAAGATTCCTGACATTGCTAAATTAGGGTTTATGTCGGCCTGATTGCCTCCACCGACTCGTTCCTTCTCGCCCGATGGTTAGACGATGAGCAATGCAGAAATTCAATACGATGACTTGAACCTTGAGATTACAGAGTTTGAGATTTTTAAACTTTGATTGTTCTTCCCTTTATCAATTGCAGGCTATCTTCCACAGAATCTTTATTCACTCAATTCTGCATATGGTTCGAAACATATTTCAAAGGCTTTGGTTCAAAAAATGAAGCGGTGTGAAGTCAGAGCAATGGTAGATATATTCATTAAATCATCATATTGGAACTACACCAAGGCATGGAGGAATGTATAACAGCTATGATGGAATTCCTTTATCATGGGAAGAATGTGCTGTTACATCCTGTACCGGTGGATTGGTAACTACGTTCCTTATAGCTGAAATTCCTAAGCACATGTTTGCTCAATTGGGCTCGTCTGTTATGTTATTATATGTGCACATATATGTTTGCGGATTTTGTGTTAATGGATGCACCTGAAATGCATGGACATGAAATTGAAAGCATATAAGATGCCAATATGACAGACCATTTCAATTATTGATTTACTTGTTTCTCAAAATGATTATGTTCTTATTTGCAGATTTTAACATCTCTTCTTTTTTTTAAAAAAATTCTGTTATCATTGTTTTTAAATTGAAAATTTGGAAATTGTAATGGTAGATAAGATGACTTTATCCTACATAATTTATATTCTGGAATTTTCGTTTTCCTTTGTACTATTACATTAATCTCTTATATTTCTCCTAGGAAATAGTGGTTAATCTCATTAAAGACTTCCTCTGTTAGTACAATAACCTCACAATTTCTTTCTTTCTTTTTTTTAATCAGTTTCCACTTTCTGCGTTGAGAATGAAGCATTGTCAGCAATTTCAATCAAATCTGCAAGTTTCCATGTTGCCATAGCTGAGGTAATGACCTCATTATAGACCTCAAAATGATTTGCTACTTTATCAATATGTCGTATTGCTCTATTCTTTCTATGCAACATGATTTGCAGTGTTATCAAGATTTCCTTTCTTCCAACTGTATCTTTTAAATGTCTTACTGGATGAGCTTGAATATGACTTGGATTATTTGACAGCAAAATGCCATTATAATGATCTGATTGGTCTCAGGTGACTTCAAGTGACAGCAAGGGGATTTTCAAGTTTCTATAAAATGCTTAGGATTTGCCTGTTAGAATTTTATGGGCCACGTGCATAAATATATGTACGTAGATTTCTATCTCGGTTATAGGCCTCATAAAATGTGATCTAACTTTAGTAAATTAATTGGGCCTACAGAAATGTTAATTAATTATTAGTATGTGCCTGATGTGTAGAAGCCCGTTACGAGTCATTATGGTTAATAGACCCATAATGGCCCGTAAGTCGGACCTGACTATAACAAGGGTTGTGGTCCCCAAGCCAGATACATTATTGACATTCCTTCTAAACAAAGTTTATCAGTTTTCTCTGTTCCATAAGGAGAATTTATTCGGTTTTTGGATCTTGGCTTGGAAGAACACAAATCCATCAAGTTTTGTTGTTTACGCTTCCGTTGTGCAATGGATAAAGGTTAGTGTTCTTGTTTATACATATATCATTGTTTATTCGATCTGTGTGTGATTTTGGTTGATTGTTTGTTTAGAAATCTGAATAATAATTATAAGGCTTAATTTCTAATAAGTTGTATAAGAGTTATCACGTAGATTGTTTAAATATGATATTCCGTTTCATTTTCACTTCGTTTAGCATGTTTATGATAGTTGAAATGAATTACAGATTTATCAATTGAGATTTTAGTGTAAACAAATTTTTTTATTTCTTCGATACACTTCATCTGAGTGATTAAACCATTTTTTGAATTATTATTTACTGTCTTTCTTGATTATTCAAGGCTGAGATAAAACTTTTGGGTAGCAATTTTTTTATTATCTTAGTCTGAAATTGATTAGAAACTGGTTAATAATGTTGTTGGTGTCAAAATAATGTTTCATCTGGTTTGGAAACGAAAATTTGACTATAAAAATGGTGAAATCACACTGAAAATCATTAAAAATCTAGTCTAACATTTTTTGACAGACCCGTTTTTTATATTTGGGTCCTCCAAATCGGATCTATGACCTGTCAAAGGTCAGGGATAACTCCCTGACCGTTCTGCGTTCATCAGAACGTTTCTTTGACGCTTGCACCGTTTCTGCCAAGCATCAGAGAACGTTTGAGAACGCTTGCAACTGGCGCGTACACCATGTATATTGTTTCATCAATAATTCAAAGTACTCTGGTTGCACCATGTATATTGTTTCATCAATGTCTCCATTGAGAAACGTTGTCTTTACGTCCATTTGATGTAGCTTGAGATCACAATGAGCTACAAGTGCCATAATGATTCTAAAGGAGTCCTTTGTTGAAACTGGAGAAAAGGTCTCTTTATAATCAATGCCTTCTTTCTGAGTGAAGCCTTTGGTGACTAAGCGTGCCTTATACCTTTCAATGTTACCATCCGAGTCCCTCCCTTTTGGTTTTAAATATCCATTTGCAACCAATTTTGCAAACTTAAAAAGTCCATTTATGGTTTAAAGCAGGCATCTCGCCAATGGCATCGGAAATTTGATCAAGTGATAACCTCGTTTGGTTTTAAGGAAAACACCGTTGATCAGTGCATAGATATCAAGTTCAGTGGGAGCAACTTTATTATCCTGGTACTATATATAGATGATATTCTACTAGCAAGCAGCGATATAGGTCTATTGCATTAAAACCAAGAAATTTCTATCAAAGAATTTTGAAATGAAAGATCTTGGTGATGCATTTTTTGTCTTAGGTATACAGATCTATAGGGATCTTAAGGACGATATACTTGGATTATCTCAAAAGGCCTATATTGATAAGGTGCTAAATCGATATGGCATGCAGAATTGTGCACCGGGAGGCACTCCTGTTTCAAAGGGTGATAAGTTTAGTTTTCTCCAATGTCCTAAATTGGACACACAAAAAGATGAGACGGATAAAATCCCTTATGCTTCGGTTGTAGGGAGTCTTATGTATGCACAAGTATGTACGCGTCCGGATATAGAGTTCATAACGGGGATGTTGGGCAGAAATTTGAGTAACCTGGGAATGGATCACTGAAAAGCAACAAAACGGGTTATGAGGTATTTACAAAGAACAAAGGACTATATGCTCATGTACAGAAGGTTAGAGCGATTGGAACTCGTTGGATACACCAACTCTGATCACGTTGGATACTTAGATAGCAGAAGATCCACCTCAGGCTATATTTTCATAATGGGTGGAGGAGCTGTGTCATGGAAAAGTGAAAAACAGAAACTTGTAGCTTCTTCTACCATGGAGGTAGAATATATAGCCTGCTATGAAGCACCGTGTCATGGAATATGGTTGTGAAACTTTATCACTGGGCTGCAAATGATTAATGATATAAAAAGACCAATAAAGATTTATTGTGATAATGAAGCCGCTGTACTGTATTCAAATAACAGTCGTAGTTCGTCAAAATCAAAGCATATCGACATCAAGTATTTGGCTGTAAAAGAAAGGGTTCAGAATCTTCAAGTGTCTACAGAACATAATGGTACAAACTTCAATATTGCAAACCCACTCACCAAAGGGTTGCCACCTTCAATGTTTCATGTACATGTGGCCAATATGGGTGTAGTAGGTCTGTCAGACGTGTCACTTTAGTGGGAGTTAATCTTTTACTTCTATGTATGTTCTTTGACATCTAAAGTTTATGTTAAGGATTAAGTTTCTAAGGTCTAAAGTTATCTTTCTGTACAAGTTTTGGTTTATGAAATCTAATGAATTTCATATTTATCTGAAAATTCTGAACATATGGAATTTGCTTTCTATTGCGGTATTGCATAAGGCTAGAAAGTATTTTGAGACTCTCCAAGTCACAAATTTTGGACCAGTTGGAAATAGGCATGATTATGATCACTTCACATGTAATTTCCATGCTATGCATCCATACTTGTTCTATGTCATTGATTTTGCTAGTCTTGTGACAATTGTTCGGTTTAGTAAAACAATTGGATGACAAAAGCCGCTTTAATACTACACTAGTAAAATTGATGGACCAGATTGTTTTGGTATATTTCTGGAATGGATAGCAAGTTTGCACGCATTAAGTTTTCTTCTATGTACATTATCTAGAAACATACGTAGCCCAAGTGGAAGATTGTTAGAATTTTATGGGGGGCCACGTGTATAAATATATGTACGTAGATTTCTATCCTGATTATAGGCCTAATAAAATGTTATCTAACTTTAGTAAATTAATTGGGCCTACAGAAATGTTAATTAATTATTAGTATGGGCCTGATGTGTAAAAGCCCATTACGAGTCATTATAGTTAATGGACCCACAATGGCCCGTAAGTCAAACCTAACTATAAAAAGGGTTGTATTCCCCAAGCCAGTTACATTATTGACATTCCTTCTAAACAAAGTTCATCAGTTTTCTCTGTTCTATAAGGAGAATTCATTCGGTTTTTAGATCTTGGCTTAAAAGAACACAAATTCATCAAGTTTTGTTGTTTACGTTTCCGTTGTGCAATGGATCAAGGTTAGTGTTCTTGTTTATACATATATCATTGTTTATTCGATCTGCGTGTAATTTTGATTGATTGTTTGTTTAGAAATATGAATAATAATCATAAGGCTTAATTTCTAACATTGCCTACTATTAGTAAGTTTAAAGCCAAGATAATTATGTATTCCAAACTTTACATATTATATCACGGCAGAAACTAGATTTTCGTGAGAGTAATTTAGCTCAGATTTTCATTTCTATTATATGCATTACTCTTTCATTTACTTTGTATTGTGAAATTAATTAATTTTCTGAAGTTACATAAAAATTATACGTAGAAAAGGTTCTCTTTTATATAAAACTAAACTTACAGCTTCTAATACTATGCAAATTCTGTTTTCTCCCAGCGACTTCAAACATTCAATGGCCCTCAAGGGTTGTGATCTTCATTGATAACCACGATAGAGGCTCAACGCAGGTACTGACCGCGAAGGATTTTCTCAGTATTGTTTTGTTTGTAAGGATTGCTCAAATTGTTATTAATATTTTATTTAGAAATAGAGGATCATCTTTTAATGTTATATTACTTTTGTTGGTACAATTATATAAATTTATTTTATATATATAATGTTCGACATTTTAAATTAATAATATTGCTCTACGATTTAATTTGATAATAATAACCAAATAATTCATAACAAAAAAATATGTTGATACATTACATAAAGAATGACACAATTACTCAATATTATGGATTATATATATTATATAGATAAAAGTATATATGTGAGAAATTAAAAATATAGCAAAAATTATATCTCTACTAAACATAAAAGAAGGTAGGTTTTTTTGGATTGTAATGCAATACAAATTGAAGTTTGAGTAGTATAAGTTGTTTGTGGAGCAAAATATTACATTTGTTTTCTATTGCACTAATCCTTTCTTATTGGATATGAATATTAGCTTATGTATTATTAATATCATCTTGACCACTACAAAACAAACTTTTATTTCTAATTTTATAATTCATTCTTTGCCTTCTTTCTTTCATATTCTGATACTCTTTAACGAAAGTTTTTATTATATCATGACTGTATGGATCCATATTATCTTTGATCTTAGTTAAATATTTCTTTAATCCAGTAATTGATTAACCTTTCATATGTTTATTAATACAAATAAATAGTATAATTCTTTATGCCAGGAATCAATTTCACATGAGCTTAAGTTACGAGTACTTGAATTTTCATCTCTTTATCTATAAAAATAAATATAGATTATGTAATAAAATACAATGATAACATCACATTAAAATAAATTTTGTACATGCGAATTAAATTTGCTAAAAACATTTTGATCATAGTTACTAACAATTATCTACTAGAACGGGAAATTTTTCCTTTTCTTATTTATTGGTAAAATCAATAAATTAATAATATTCAAATTTTTTCTTTTGAGTTTGTATACTAATTCACATGGAACTTACTACAGGCCAATTTGCATTTAGGAGGAGACAAAAAAACTTAGATGGTGTCTCTGTCCTAATGCACTTGATGATATGAGGAAAACCCAACAAGCTCAAAGACTAAGACGTAAAATAACCTATTTATTTTGAACTTTGTTCTTAAACGAGTTTAACCAGTAATTGATAGTTGCAACTTGCATATGAAACATATTATACTTGTGGAGAAGTGTAAGGTCGATGAAGAGAGTGTTATTTTATATAATCTTAAAAATGAAGATGTTGAACTAAGAAAAGAACTAAAATATTAGAGTGTTGCAAAATTAATCAAGAAAATATGAATGCTAAAACCGTTGAAGAACAGAGAAAAAAGGGTTTAGCTTAAATGTAACACAATATGCCCAGTCCTCCATTTCAACTGCACTGTACAAAAGGAACTAGAAGAAGCAGCTTCATGCTTAGTACTCTGTGCAAGGCCCAAACAAACATTGCAACTTAAGCAACCGCTTCACCTTAGCCTAATAAAATCCAAGGGTAGCTTTTAGTCTAGTTGACTGAATAATAACAATAATAATGTCTTTTTGTCTCCAATAATTTCTTTCCGGCCTTTTCACCACCAACTCATGTGGTCCACTGCTGATCACTGTTTGCTCTATGGATGTGTGTGTATATATATATAATATTATCACTGGTTGAAAGTGCCTGTTTCATGCTCATCCAGCTAAGCTCCTATCTTCACAACCCTCCCTTTCCAAACCGTCTAAACCACTTTAACACTAAAAGCCTGTGACTACTACACTACACACATCATGTTAATTTCACAAATCTTGCATTTTAAGCTACAATTCCCTAAAAAATATATGAGAACTCACTGCTCAAGAACAAACATTATTGCATTACCTCTGACACATACATTACATTTTATTATTGCAATATGAAGTTGGTATAGTAACAACAACATCAACAAAATAATAATAATAAGGAGTGCACTCAATAAATTCCTTCTAAATGTCAATGATACAGTTTTGTCAGCTTGCATAATCCAGCAAGAACAACATCAAATAGCAAATAAATGTAAAGTTAGTTCCTTTGTCACAATCGTACCCAGATGATGGGTCTAGGGCCACCAAAATTTCCACGTAACATTACTATACATACCCTGCCGACACATTCCCCAACCTCAGGTTCGGTGCTTTCGGCTCTTTTTCCCGAGCCTATTAAGCCACTTTACTAGATCCCTCAGGCCTTAGTCTTTATATATATATATATATATTGTATAATTGTTTGCTTACTGATTTGTTAATGATAAGCCAAAGTTTCCATTAGCTGAGCTCTTCATAAGTGCAAACAAAGCACGAAAATGAGTACCTTTGGATAAGTGTAGATTTATGGTATTATAGAGCCTTATCATTACCCTTGGCGTAAACATTGCAAAGATCAAAAGGTGTTTCCTATTACGAACTTGTTCCGGGGTTTCAATTTCAGTTTGGTTCAGATCATCTTCATTCCAGGTCTGGTATCGATTTTCCTGATACTGACACCTATCTTTGTTCCTACTTTTTACTTGCTCTTCTTGTTTAGTCACTTCCAACTCAAACTTTTTGTATGTTTCGCTTGTCTTGGTCTAGTTTTAAGCTTTATACTATCTGGAAACAGCAGGAGAGTGACTTCCTGCTCCCTTAAGATTATTTTCTTGTAATTTGGGGTGTTGAATTGTGCTGTTTGTTCTCAAAAAAAATAAAAAAAGGAAAGAAAGATTCGGGGTTTCTGTTTCATTTTTCTGATTTCATGCTGTCCTTGGAGGATTGATTGTGACAAACCATAGATCGCCGGGAACCTTAATCCTTCAGAATGCATTCAGCAAAATCGGAGTCAGATATAACGAGTTTAGCTCCATCATCACCTTCAAGGTCTCCTAAACGCCCTGTATACTTCGTGCAAAGCCCTTCAAGAGACTCACACGATGGAGATAAGTCATCGTCAATGCAACCAAGTCCAATGGAGTCACCGTCACATCCGTCTTTCGGAAGGCATTCAAGGAACTCCTCTGCGAGCAGGTTTTCAGGCATATTTAGGTCGTCTTCCGGTAGGAAAAGTGGAAGGAAAAGAAGCGATCAAAAGGGATGGAACGACAAAGGGTGGCCTGAGTGTAATGTGATTTTGGAAGAAGGGCAATATGATGATGCAGAGGATAAAGCATTCACCAGGCGATTTCAGGCATTGATTGCTTTGTGCAGCTTCGGGCTCTTGTTTACTGTTTTTTGCTTGATTATTTGGGGTGCAAGCAGGTCCTATAAAGCTGAGGTTACTGTCAAGGTATGCCAATATTTAGTATCAATAGTATCTTATATTTTGTGGAGATTCATTCTTTTCTCTTTCTCCCCCTTTGACACTGGCATCATCTTCACTCTGTTTCTGGATTTGTCTCTGTCTTCTCTTTCAGCAAAAATTGATTAGTAATAAGTTTTTTGTCGATTTTGTTTAAGGATTATTTTCATTTAAAACTGCAATAGCACTTACGATGGTTGATTTTACAAAAGTTGATCAATTCATATAATTTAAGACCCCTTTATTTTGATATTCACAATCAAGTAGTTTATTTTTTCTACGTTGCCGTGAATATTAATCATGTAAATTATGTGGCGTTTCCTAATTATCCAGTATATTTTGAAATCATTTTTGTAGCCTTTTTAGAGATGTAAACACCTGGAGTTACTCTCAAGATCTGTAGTATGGAAGAGGATTGAGTAATGAGAAGTGTATCAACAACAAAATCCAAAAGTTATTACTTCAATGGAACAATGTTTTACTGCATTGACATTGATTTCTTATAAAAGCTCTGAACTTTGCAGAGCTTGCTAGTTCAGAACTTCTATGTGGGGGAAGGTTCAGACTTCTCAGGTGTTCCAACGAAGATGTTCACAATCAATGCCACTCTGAGAATGAGCATATACAACCCTGCGACACTCTTTGGCATTCATATCAGCTCCATTCCAATCAATCTCATATACTCTGAAATCCCTGTTGCTACTGGTCAGGTAACTTGAGACTTTCTCCACACTCAGCTCTTTGATTCCTAGTAATACCTTTTACTCGTGTCCAGCTCATAGTGCTTGTTTTCATCGAACACTGTAGCTGAAGAAGCACTATCAACCCAGAAAGAGTCATAGAATTGTATCAGTAGTTGTGGAAGGAAACAAAGTTCCAATGTATGGAGCTGGATCAAGCTTAACAGTTTCTCAAACTGGGATTGTGGTCCCATTGACACTGAAGTTTGAAATCAAGTCAAGAGGGTATGTGGTGGGAAAGCTGGTGAGGACCATGCATCGAAAGAAAATTTCATGTCCTTTGGTCGTTGATTCTACTAGCAACAAACCTATTAAGTTCAAGAAGAATACATGCACATATGAATAGTTTTCTAAGTTGATGATATTGAGCTATTTAGCTTTTTCCAAGGACGCTGCAATGGAGGAACAAGTCGAAAGTATTTCAAGTTAATTATTTTCTTGACCTTTTTTTCTTTCAGTTGGTTTAGTTTTATGTTTGTTTTCTTATATGATTCATGCGCAAATAAAGTGTATATATGAATGATGGATTCTTATATAACTGTATGGATTCTATAAGTGTATATATGAATGATGCTTTAAAACTCGTGAGGGAGAGCTTCACCGCCCCACAAGGGTCCTACCCGGCTCGAATCCGGACTAGTCAGTTGCCCATGTGGCACCGGATACTGGGTGGCTTGACCAAAAAAAAACACGAAGTATGATTCATATTTTATTCCAATATTTGATCATTTTTCTTCCAATTTCTCTCTAATCAATTTTGAAATTGCTTCATCTCAATTATTATAGTCATACAAGTGTCTAATCTCTAACAGTATTTATAGAACATGATAACAAAACTTTACAATTGTTGTAAAGAAGATTAGGTAAGAAGTGTTAGCTCTCTTACACTGTGTATGGCAATCTAAGATGTAAAGGAAACGAGAGTAAATTTAAATGAGGAAATGAAAGGAAAGGAAAA
>JAOSBL010000001.1:9334220-9345310 GCA_027568915.1 Erythroxylum roraimae | reverse complement strand
TATGGGTAGTAAATCGTAAAAACCGATAGATATGGATATGAATATGGGTTGAGTCATAAAAAATAGATATGGATATGAGTAGAGTAAAACCCGAACCGAACCCTACCCATTGCCATCCCTAATCATAAACTAGGCATCAATCGACCAATCAATTGAAGGGTGACAATTTTTACAATTTTCTTAAATTGGAGTGATGGGACTTAAAAGAAAACTCTCTTTTTTTGTTACAAAGGATGAAAAACCAAAACACTCAAAACTACACCCTAACTAGCGCAGGGTTCTGCGGTACAAAGCTCCTTGCTTGTCTCGGTGGATGAGTTCTATGACGGTCATTAGGGGCTCCTAGAGCATGTGCAAACCTGGATTAGATAAAACTACGAGAGAGGCCAGCCTATCGGCACACTGGTTCCCTTCGCGATACACATACTGAAATTGCACCTCCCATGCTCGGTGGATTAAACCACGGGTACCTGCCACCAAAAAATTATTCTCAAACAAAACTATATTGGAAGATGAAAGAATGTTAATTACCTCTAGGGAGTCCACTTCAATGACAATTCGTCTATAACCAAGCGCCTATGCCAGGGTAAGTCCCGAGTGGACTCCCCAGAGTTCTACAGTTAAAGGCAATCCCCTGCCTATGTGGTGTAGGAACCCACCACACCACCGCCCGTGATAGTCCCTAATTAAACCACCCGTAGTAGCAATGTTAGACCCTTATTTAACCACTCCATCCGTATTTAACTTGACCCAGGCCTCTGTCGGTTTAGTCCAACTAATTAAATTACCCACAGGTAAGCCCGGTGTTTGAAACACGCAGCTTTCCACAGCCCTTGCCCTAACTATCCAATCTACATACTCCATAACTGCTCTAGTACCTTCTTCTGGGAAAGCAAAACTCTCTTCAAAAAGGCTTCGATTTCTCCATGCCATAGAAACCAGCAGGCTACTCCATAAATTGTAACTCATTCAACCTGCTTCACTTGTGAGTGCGTCTTAAGGTTGTGTGCCACCCACTGCCCCGCATCTTGTTAGAAAAAATTCGTAGCAACCACTTTCGGGGGAAAGTTACACCAGAAGGCTCTCACTCGCGGATAGTCCTGAATGACATGCAAAGTTGACTCTTCTTGCCCACAGAAGTGACAACTGCTATCCGTTGTGAGATTACGAGCCACTCTCTGTTGATTTGTCAACAGTTTGTCCTTAGCCAATAACCATAGGAAGGCCCGAATCTGCTGGGGCCCTGCCCATTTCCAGATTAAGTCCCATAGACTATTATTAGCTACCGTGGTGCTACCTTTAATTAAGTCATAGGCTTACGCCACTGTGAACCGCTCATGATTTGTTTGTCCCCACAGTATGGTATCTTCGGCTATGCGTTCTAAATTAGTATGGAGTGCCGCAATATCCATATAGATCGTGGAAGGGGGATAATGCTGGAACAAATTCTAACTCCAGTTGTCGACTTCATTCGTAAAATCTGCAACTGTAGCGTAAAGAACACTATTGGAAAGGGGAGAGGTCACCACGAAAATTAAAGGCCCCAATCATTCACCCAATTATCTAGCCAGAAATAAATGCGCCTCCCATTGCCCAGCTTTCATTTTTTGCCTTGACGTACAAACTGCCAAGTGGCAGAAATTCCCCGCCAAATGACCGAAGCCCTTTTCCTATCTATATCATAAAGGATAGGATTTGGACCTATTCGATATTTAGCCCTTAGGATTCTGGCCCATAAAGTTGTAGGTTGAGTAATCAATGCCCAGCCTAACTTGGTCAATAAGGCATTTTTGGAAGAACGAATACGTTTGAGGCCTAAGTCCCCTGCTTTTTTGGGCTGACACACGGTTTCCTGTTTAACCAGATGCATTTTCCTCTGCTCACCCGTTGATCCCCATATAAAGTCCCTCATGATTTGCTCCAAATCATCACAAAGTTGCCTCGAAATTCTCACCATTTGCATCGTGTAAATGGGGAGGAATGAAATTACTAATTCGGTTAAAGTAACACGCCCCGCTTGGGACAAAACCCTTGCGCACCATCCTGCAAGTTTCTTTTGTGCTTTATCAATGATGTACTGATAGGTGTGTCTCGTTGTACGCTCATGAAGCAATGAGACTTCTAAATACTTTCCAAAATTGTCCGTACATGTAATGTGTAAGGTTTGAACGTTGCGACGCGCGGTTACTGGAGAAACATTCTTGGAGAAAAAGATTCGAGTTTTATCAGTATTTATTTTCTGTCTGGAGGCGTTACAAAACAGCTCCAGTGTCCTTACAATGACTTGCATCTGTGAGTCCTCCGCCTCTGCAAAAAGAACTAGGTCATCTGCAAAGAATAGGTGGGATATAGGAGGCCCTGTAGGGCTCAGCTTTATCGGTTTCCATAGTCTTTTGTCCCACTTCCTGTAAAATAAGGTGACCTAGCTGTTCCATGCACAAAACAAAAAGGTAAGGCGAGAGCGGATCGTCTTGCCGAATACCGCAGGAAGGACTAAAAGGATCAGTAAAGGTGCCTTGCCAAGCAACTTGCATAGACACTGTCGTCAGACATTGCATAATGACACTGATTAAATTATCCAGTGATCTAATGTCCGTTAAAGTGTTTTGGGTAAAATCTCAGCGAATCCAATCATATGCTTTTTCCAAATCCACCTTGATAGCAAAATACCTGGTCTTCCCGTCTTCTTGCGCATTAAATGAATGGCCTCCTGAGCGATGATAATATTATCAATTATTTGCCTGCCAGGAATAAAACTGCATTGATTCACCTCCACTAGGTAATCTAGGTGGTGTTTTAAACGGTTCACTATAACTTTCGAAATAATCTTGTAAAGCACAGTACAGAGGCTAATCGGTTGAAATTGAGTGATATTCTGCGGGGAAGGGATTTTGGGGATCAAGACCAAAATGGTATGATTTAAATCCTTTTCCCATCGTTCCAGACGGAAAATTTCCTGAATGTACGCCACCACTTGTGGCCCTACCTTCCCCCATTTCTTTTGAAAAAATAAAGCATTGAAACCATCTACCCCAAGGGCCTTATTAGGATTCATGTCGAAAACTGCAGTCTTGATTTCTATCTCATGGACTGGCAGGGTTAGCGCTTGGATCCTGTCCCCCGAAAGCAAAAGGAAAGCTCCTGAGAGTGGAACTGTGGACATTCCCGTCTTCGTTCATATAAAGTTGGACAAAGAAAGTCCTGGCAACAAGTCCCAGTTGTACTGGACCAGATATCAGTGCTCCAGTGAAGTCAATGAGTCGCTCTATCTTCAGTTTCTTTCTTCGTGAAAGAGTGAGGATGTGGTAATATTTAGTATTCCTATCACCCTTTGAAATCCATTCACAATGGGCTCTCCGATGCCAATAAATTTTCTCCTCACACAGGACCTGCAGCAGTTCCCCACTCAACTTTTCCTCCAAAACTAAGAATGAATCCAAATGGCCGACCTCCATGGCCCTCTGAATGCAATCCAACTGTGCTATCAGTCTTTTTTTCTGATGGAATGTATTACCAAAATCTGACTTATGCCATCTTGTGAGATGGGTGGAGAATTTGGCTAAAGATTTACTCATCGTCTCCTCAGCTGGTAACCAATGCTTTGTTACCACATCATCAAAATCCAGATGTGTTAGCCAAGCATTTTGGAATCTAAACATTAGGGGTCCTAGCATTCTTGGTGGCAGTCTGTATATATGAATCAACATGGGTCGATGATCTGACCCAAGAAAGGGTAAATGATGATTCACCGTTTGAGGATAAGCTTGCAACCAAGACGTCAAACCAAAAACTTTATCCAGCCTAGCTTGGACCATTTCTCGGCCCCACGTAAACTTTGAGCCTACATAGTCCAGATCTTGAAGTCCACTCCCGTGCACCCATTCTTGAAACTGTTTGTTCACCACCTGCGCTGATTGGGCTCTAACCCGTTTATCCGAGAGTTCCAGTTTAGCATTAAAATCTTCACCGATGAGCCAGGGTCTATGAATACAGTGACCTACCTATTTCAATACTGGCCAGAGAAGGGTTTGAGACGAACACTGCGGGCTTGCATAAACTGTTGTAAAATCGAAGGAGCATGAAGCATGCTTGATAGTGGTGTGAATAAATTGACGATGGGCTGTTACTACTGAGATATCAAAATCATCCCTCCATAATAGTCATATCCCTCCAGAGAAACCTTCGGCTTCGACTCTAAACGAATAATCGAACCCCAAAGTAGTGACTACTTCGTTGGCCTGAGTTCCACTAATTCGGGTTTCCAGCAAAACTAGGATACCAGGTTTATAATTACGAATGTAATTATGCAGGATGGCCCGAAATCTAGACCCCCTGCCCCTTGACAATTCCATATTATGATCAACACAATGAAAAAATAAAGGGAACATTATACTCTACAATTGAGTAGAAGTTGTACCTCCCGCGTGTGCTTTCGTGTTTCTATCGCCCTATTGTTGCAATGCAATCTCCGCTTCATGTCGTCCATGAGGCATGTTGTCCATCACACCCGACCCTACTGTGAGATCTGGAGGTTCAGTGGGAGGAATTATAGTACCTTCCTCGAATCTAGTAAGGGCCTTCGGAGCCTCAACTCCTTTCATCAGCTGGAGTCTTTCCTCAACAACCTGCTCTCTGACCTTTAAAACCTGACTATCATAGACCATTTCCGTATGTGAAGAGATTTCAATCGCTAGATGTTTATCCAGGATTGTGGGTTGAATTAGAATTGAGGGGAAAAGATCCGATCCCGGTTCTTGATGTGTGTTGGCCCGGGAACTTTCTCCCTGGGTTTTCTAAATTAGGTCTACTTTCGAGGCTTTTGATCCCTTTTTTGAGGTACGTCTGGGCCCAGTCGACACGAACACTGGCCCCTGATAAATTTGCTTGCCTTTTCCAAAGAAATCAACCAAGTTTAACCGTTGCCCCAAGCCAACTAGTTTACTGTGTGGTGGGGCCTCCGTTTGTGGGTCAGTCGCTTCACCCATGCAGTCCTACTCTGACAGTAGGGAGAACCTCGAGCCTCCTCTGCGGCTACTCTCCCTGGTACATCCCTCCTGCTCCTGACGTTGCATGGATTGGCACGGTGGCTTTCTTTGTACTTGCATCCAAGGGCCATAGCTGTTGGTGTTTCTGCCCGTTATCTTCTCGTCAGCTGCAGCAGCGGTGTGCCTCATCCCTGACGTATCTTCGGCTGCTCCATCGCTCGGGTTCAGACATTTAGGTGGAGCTTGTAGACGCTGCGAGCAGACTGAAGCTGCATGTCCTACCATGCCGCATGTAAAACATAGTTGTGGCAGACCTTCGTAGGCCACCATGATCTTCTCACCGTCGAGCTCCACACTGGTGCGCAACGGAGTGCTCAAGTCGATGTCTATAGCGAGTCTGGCGAACTTACCCCGGTGTGCCTGCAGTGTGGCTTTGTTGATTTTAACTGTGTTCCCTATGAGATTGCCCAAGGCGGTGAGGATCCTGGGATGATAGCGCGCAATGGACAGCTCCGGGAACCTTATCCACACCACTGCACGGTTGAGTTGGCCTTGTGAAGGGCAGAAAGTCGGCACCCACCGTTGCACGGAGAGCGCTTGCCCGAAGATAACCCACGATCCCTGAGTCAAGGCCTTCAGATAGTCTTCTTCTTCCATGAACCTAACGAGGAAGAAGTCATTTTCCAGATCCACCATTTTCGTGGGTCCTCGCGGGTTCCACATTGCCTTCAACCGAGAGCTGAGTATGCGAAAGCCAATTCGGCGACCGAGCTGTTTCACCACTACTGCTTTGGCCCATTGATTATCCAGCTTGGTCTTTAGATTATAAGAGAGTGTCATGCCCATATCTCCGTCTTCGATGTCGACTGGTTCCTCGTTGGGCGATGGTCTGTCCTTCGGTGTTTTGGCTTCCTTTGCTTCCCCTGTCACTGCAGAGCTGTTGGATGGCTTCGGATGTGGGGATGGGTCATCCTCTCGCTTGCGGGTGCGCACGCGTTTGAAGAGTTGCTCTTCCTGATCTTGGGATTCCATGATCATCCCAAGTTTCGTAACTGAAATACCGAAACCGCTTATAGAAAAAACGCCTGAAGATGTTCTTCTTCTTAGAGCAAGAAACTAGAGAGAGAAAAAGAAGCAACCTTAAAAGAAAACTCTTTAGTACAACAATAGGGCCATTTTGAAGGAGAATACAAGAAACCAAGGACTTTTCTTGATTTACACATTTTAGAAAGTGCCTAGGTGGATATTTTACTTCTTAACGTACTTTTTGTGTGAAAGTTGGTGGTATTTACCACTTAAGATTTTTTAAGTTCATTATTATTTTGTTACAAGTTGTAATTGCAGTTAACCACGCGCCAAAAACACTACATGAAAACAATTACAGTGTGACTGATTAACCATCTTGATCTCGCTTTGAAGGCGTGCTTTCTAAGTTGACAAGTTCTAAGATATCAGATGATAAAATAAGCTCGGTGTAGATTCAGATTGGTCTAACTAGATACAAAATCAATCAGTGGCATTGGTGAAGTACACACGGACCTGATTATGTTGGTTGAACCATTTTCTTTACAATGTTAGAAACCTAGAACATAAGTATAGCAAACCTCTTCCATCTGGTTAACATGGAAGGTCACACATGGACTAGATAGTTCATTTCAGTGAGATTGACTGTAAAATTGACGAAGGCCTAAGCCAACTTAAATGTAAATTCTGCTTAGTAGATTACTCTGAAATTAGGAAGAGCAACAGGATGTAAACAGAACGTGGTATGAAATTGTCATGACCTCTGATGGGAGTCTCTGAAGTTGTTATCAACTCCCAGATCTTCCTCTTCTGCAGTTTGTCCTCCAGTGCTTGAACGTGATGGTTTCTGACCCAAGTTACTGGTCGGTCCATTGTACTCATTTCTACCACACTCTGGACTTTCCAGTACAATCTTCTTGAATTTCTTCAAATCTTCGCGGTATTGGCTAGAACTATAGTCTGAGCTTCCATTAGAGCTGAATCCAATGCTTTGCCCAGGCAATGTTCCAGCAGATAAATTATCCAGAGGCATATTTCCTTCCAGAGCTCGGACTATCTGCATCATAAAGAAATAATAAGAGGATCATTCACCTGCATAATATTTGATTCTGCAGTTCAAGTTCGGGTACGTGATCATTTTACGAAGCTTTGGACGAACAAATAAGGACTCCAATGATTCTTCACTGACCCAACGTATCCGAAAACGAAATGATATAGTTAGTTAATGGAAGGACTTGTTGTTAAACACCAAATTACTTCAAGTTGATGCTTGAAAGACTGGAGCTACCTGGCTTAATGATGGTCGAAGTCGTGCTGAATGACGTACACAAGCTGCTGCACAAAATATCATCCGATTCATTTCAACCGAATCGTAGTAATGCAAATTCTTATCAACAAGCGCACTGCAGTTCCTATCTTCCAGAGCTTGTTTCAACAAAGGTCTAGCCTGAAAATTCAGAAGAAGAAAAATTCCAAGTAAAGAAATCTTTCATTCTGCAATCCATCATTAACTTCTTTCTTTTGCAATCAGACAAATCAAAGAATATCAATTTTTTGCAACAGATAATTCAACTCAAGCTTAAATCAGCAAATCAACTTCCGCTGTAACAAAGTCACGGTGTTGTCTTCTCAACCTCTACTCAGCAAAAGGCTTTTGATGTTCAAATTCATATTCGAAATGATTATCTGTGGAATTATCTCTGATTACATTACCTTTGAAACTATTACCAACTCAATTCAATTACTTACCCAATCAACTATACTTCCATCAAGAAAAGATTTTCTATCAACAGGCCTTTTGCCAGTTATTAACTCCAGAAGCACAACTCCAAAGGAAAACACATCTGACCTATCTGTAAGCTTCCCTGTAGATGCATACTCTGGTGCCAAATAACTACAGGTGAAGAAGATGGACAGAATAACAGTTCAGTAACTTTCCTAACAGTTATGAAATTTTAATATGAAAATTCCCAAATCATAAACGTTTTTGTCAATTAGTTCTGAGCTTAAACATCTAACTGGAAAATGATTGGCTGCATGTAAAATAAGGAAGTTTCTTCTTGTTCTCACCCGAAAGTTCCCATTATTCGAGTCGAGACGTGTGTTTCAGTATCTAACGAGTACTTTGCAAGTCCAAAATCTGCAACCTGAAAGAAGAGATGCAGAATATTCGGGATAAAAGAATTTCAAGTTGGCCAATGTGTTTCACAAATAATATGAAAGGAGGCCCAAACTTTCAAAAGCCGGAAAAGCAAGCAAGAAGCGAAAGACATATGCCATGTTCTACATCAATTACTAGTTTGCAATGAGTCGATATGCTCTATCAATATTTATGTATACAATCAAAAGAAATATCGATCCAACAGCTCATAAGATGAATAGATGATGAAACCTCGTGACCTTTTAAAAGTACAATATATCAAAATAGTCTTTATTGCATCAACTACCTAAATCTTTTCTCTGGGCATAAAATGAATGAATTAGAAATGAGCTCATGACCATCTGGAAGTACAAGCAAACAAAAAATGTCGTAAACTGCCTAAATCTTTTATCTGGGCACAATATAAATGATGAAATGTAAACGAGAAATTTATTGATAACTCAGTCTACCTTAGCTTCAAAGCTATAATCAAGAAGAATATTTGCTGCCTTGATATCGCGATGTATGATCTTCGGATGACCTGAATATGCATGCGTATTCCATCTCAGATTGTGATATTCCACATTAATCTTGAAATCTTAGTAAGTATTAGTCAGTTAAGTACATTAAGCAAAGAAGACTCACAATCCTCATGCAGGTATGCCAATCCCTTTGCTGAGCCTATGGCAATTGTCATTCGGGTTGACCAGTCCATGGTTGGCCTGTCCTCTCCTGAAATATGTGTAGTTACAATTAAACAAACTCAGGCATTGATAAATATGTACTTGTGGACTCTATGTTTCTTAATATTTAGCTTATGTTATAGATTTCGATGAGTCTAGTGAGAAAAATGAAGCTAGAGGTTCAACAGATCAAACACTGGTTTTACATCGATGTTCTCCCATTCTCTAACTTTAGGAGGCCAATAATATTGACATGTTTCTCTTTAGTGGTTGTCCGATCCTAGCAGCTATAACGCGGAAAATTATTTGAAAGTGAGAGTGAAACATATAATTGTATGATAGGAATATTATCTTGGGGTCTTTGGTTCACAACCAGATAGCTTCAAATTTTCTTTAACTCAAAAAGTTTTCAGAAAATGAAGGATTTAACAAACTGAAAGCTGCTATAACAGCAGAAGACTAGACTTTGATTGTATTCGTATAGAGATCTCATTTATTGGAAAAGCTGCAATAGAAGAAAATACTTGAAAAAAAAAAGAAAAAGAAGAGGATTCACCGTGTAAATGAAATTCTAAGGTGTTATTTGGAACAAATTCATAAACAAGCATCCTTTGAGCTCCGGTAATGCAGTATCCAACTAGGGAAACAAGATGTCGATGATGAACACGGCTGATGATCTCAATTTCTGCTCGAAATTCGCGCTCTCCCTGTCCACTCCCTGCTTTCAGCTGCTTAATTGCAACCACTTTACCATCCGACAGGACTCCCTTGTGGACGTATCCGAAACCACCCTGACCGAGTAGGTTGGCTTCAGAAAAACCATCGGTTGCCGCTGATAGTTCTTCTAATGAAAATGTGTTCTGTGAGAATCCATATCCACTGCCAGCAGCTGCTGACAGTAATGATTTTCGAGAGCTCAAACTTGCAAACATTGAACCGAACACTGGAAATAATCGAGCATTTAGTGACATTCCTAAGGTAGGAAAAGGCTTTTTTGCAGCGTGGGTTTATTGTTCATACCTGAAGGAATGCTTTGTTTCCAATACTGGGGTGGACCAGTACTCAAGTTTTCTAAGAAATCGTAAGGGCACACAAAAACAAACTAAATCCTAGTGCTTTATGGAATCCCTACTGCAAAAACATTCATACCTTCTACAAATAATTGTGAACAGTAAAACAGCAAGCTCAATAATAAACAAATGGAGAAGTAACTAGCAGTATCAAAGATGATATCCAAATTTAAATTGATGAAGGATTGTCCTCAAAGATGGACAACAATACATGGAAAAACGATAAACCCGAAATGGGAGCTGTCACAAAACTATGACAACCAGCAAGTTCCTCCAGAAACCACGCAGGAGAGGAGAGACTCCATAAATGACAGATAACATAAAACACTTACAGAATTATAATAAAAAAATAACCATCTATTCCAATCAATTCCAGATTCCAAATCATTCCCATAATCAAAAGAAATGGAAGAAAAACACAAAGAGCAACAAAAAGCTTAAATCTTTTCTAGTGCAACCTGAAAAGAATAAGTCTTTTACACCCCACTGGACTCACCACGAACCTAGGAAGAAAAAAATTCCAAGTCCCACAAAAGGATGAATAACACAGACATGCATGCAAAAGACCGTACCTTTTTGTCTACCTCCACGAATCCTTTCTGCCAACTTCCTTTTCCTCCTCCGATGGAAACATATGAAAATGCAAACACAAATCAGCACAATTATTACCCCTAATACCACCCCCACTATCAGTCCAGCCAAAGCTCCCGGAGCAAGCTCATCATCCGGAGATCCCACCGGACTACTCCCATTCATGGAGGTCGTCGCAAGCGGAGGAGGTGAAGCCAGCATTCCGGCCATTGGAGAATCTGCTGAGTTAGTATTGCCCTCCAGTGCCGACGGAGAAGGAGGTGACATGAAGTTTGCTGTTAACGTTGAATTGGGTTTCGGGGCTGGGGTTGGAGGCGAAGATGACATCGCCTGCGAGTTTCCGGTGAGTCTGAGGAATATATTACGTGTTTTGTTTAGAGGAAAAGAGTAGACAGTGTCAAGCGATAAAAGCACATTCTCAGTTCTGAGAGATACAAACTGGTCGTCGATGAAGACTTCGAAGTGGACCCCACTTTGATACAGTTCTTTGCACCTCAAATCCCCTGTCCAAATTACCCAGTACCAACCCTGTCCAAGTGGATCTTAGCCATCCACTTGTGTGGGACTCATACAAGTGGATGGTTAAGATCCACTTGGA
>JAOSBL010000001.1:9291475-9301614 GCA_027568915.1 Erythroxylum roraimae | reverse complement strand
TTCCTACTCTCAATCGATCATCAACTCTGTTCAACACCGAATCTGACTTCCTTAATCTCACATGCATGCATTCATTATCACTGAAAATCCATCATTTATAGCAACAAAACTCATCTTAAACACAACTTACTTAGATCTGCTATGAATCCAGCACAGAAAACAGATCAAGCAAGCAAAGAAACTCAGAAATCTCAGTCGGCGTCTAAGTTTTTCCACCGAGAAGAACACATGCAAAAACCCTCTAACTCAAACTCAAATTCGGCTATCATGCATGGCTCACACGTGTCTTGATTCTATCAAGACATGTGTCACACTAAAATGCCATTTGTCACACTTACTTGCCATTTGTCATGTGCCTAATAATGCCACTTGTCCCGAATAAAAGTTGCCACATGTCACCCCATAATCGGCCAATAAATTAATATTTTTCACAAAATTCACTAAAATTCCAAAAATATCATAAAAATTCCGAAATTGCCAAAACACATTTTAATCATAATTAGTAACTCAATTTTACCCGAAAAATGTCATGAATGCATGTACAATCGTATAAATGTGCAAAAATGTGCATGTCACAAATAATATTGCATGAAATGCATTTTCCTAATTTCTCACAAAATTCTCACGATTCACAATTCTAGCCCTAACATGGGTAACGAGATGTTACACTTGGGACATCAATGCCCTAATTTCCCAGTGTTGCAAGGGTAAGTTGACCAAGATAAAGAAAAAGGGTCAACTCATGCTTCTAGTTTATTAGACCTCATACATACATATGTTAGTGGTCCCTATACAGTCATGTTGTGCAATGTTAGATATTTTCTGACGTTTATAAATGATTATTCCCGCTACAATTATATGTTCTTGCTTAAGGAAAAGTCTGAAGTTCTTGATAAATTCAAAATCTTTAAGAATGAGGTTGAGAACCAGTTGGAAAAATCGATAAAGATTGTCAAATCTGATTGGGGAGCGGAATAATATGGTAAACATCGGTTACAAGACAAGAAAAAGATCTGCCTGCCAGGTATTTGGAATCAATTAGAATAGTGACTCAGTTCACTATGCCGAATAGTTCTGAGAAAAATGACGTGGCTAAAAGGCACAATCGTACCCTAAAGGACATGATGAGGTCAATGAAGAGTAGGACTAACCTACTTGAATACCTTTAGGGCGACGTCATCAAGACAACATTATATTTCTTAAATAGAGGCCCAAGTAAGTCAATGCCTAAGACACCTTTTGAACTCTGGAAAAGGTGGAAACCAAGCCTTTCACACATTTGTGTATGGGGTTGTCTTGCTGAGGTACGGTTATATAATCCTTATGAGAGTACATTGTAACCTCATTACACTCGTTCCTATTTAGTAGGTTATCCCGACCACTCTAAGGGCTACAAATTTTACTGTAAAGAAGGAGGGGCCAGAATATTGGAATCACAGATGGCTAAGTTTCTAGAATACGATGTTCATAATGAGGATGGACCCTCATAACCTCCAGGAGATAACAGGATGAATATTACGATCATTTTGTTTCCGCCTCTTATAAAGTTAGGTCTAGTGGATGAAGGTTCGAGTACCATGCTTGTGCAGAAATAAGAACCTATATCTGCTCAGGCAGAGGTTCCTGGGGTACAAGAACCTATGCATTTATGCAAATCCATCAGAGCGAGATGACCTGCTATCTCATCAGATTATATAATCTATTTGGGTGAGGATGACTGTAATATAGGGCATGTTATGGATCTAGTTACTTTTATAGAAGCCGTTTATGGACCTTAGACAAACTTGTGGTAGGAAGCGATGAAGGATGGGATGCAATCTATAAGGCACAATAAGGTATGAAAGCTAGTTGATTTGCCTCAACATTGCACGTCTGTTAGTTGCAAATGACTATTTAAGACCAAGAAGGACCCGCAGGGTCAAGTTAAGCGGTTTAAGGCGCGAGAAGGAGTTGACTTTAATGTTACCTTCTCTCTTATATCCTTGAAGGGTACATTTAGTGTGATTATGGTAATAGTAGCTCATTATGATATGGAGCTACATCAGATGGACGTTAAAATCGCTTTTCTAAATGGTGACCTTTATGAGGAGGTCTATATGGAGAAACCTCAAGAAGTTTAGGATCAAGATGTAACGAAAAAAGTTTGCAAGTTGACCAAATTAATATACAGTCTGAAACAGGCTTCCAGAAAATGATACCTAAAGTTTGATGAGGTTTTGACCTCGGTCGACTTTGTAGAAAACAAAGTTAAAATATGCTTATACTATAAGGTCATAGGGAGCAAAGTTATCTTCCTATTACTGTATGTTGATGATATCTTGCTCGAGTCAAATGATTTGACCATGTTGCGTAAGATGAAGCAACTTTTGGCAAAATACTTTGACATGAAGGATTTAGATGAAGCATCTTTTGTCTTGGGTATACAGATTCACCGGGATAGATCTCAACACTCATTAAGTGTCTCACAAAGAGCATACATTGAATGGGTGTTACAAAGGTTTAATATAGCTTACTGTAGACCTGTTATAGCACCTATCTCTTATGGTAAGAGATTATCTTTAGCACAATATCCAAAGAATAACATTGAGAGAGAGACTATGAGGAATGTTCCGTATTCTAGTGTGATTAGTAGCTTGATGTATGCCTGGGTGTGTACTAGACTAGACATTGCATTTGCTTTTGGACTATTAGGTCGATATCTTGCTAAACCAAGTGTAGACTATTAAAATGCAGTTAAGCAAGTGTTGAGATCCCTAAAGGGTACCAAATATTATACGTTGACATACAGGAAAGTCAACGATTTAATATAAATGATCATTCTTTTATCCTCAGTGATAATTGTTCTTGTGTATAGTCATAATACATATAAAAGTCTTAAGATTTGTGTCGATCTCAAGCATTTTAAAGGTCATTGGGCATATATACAAAATGACCTTGAGACTATTCCATTTAGACATACACAGTTTAAACTGATATCTATACATTTTAACATGACATAGGAGGATATAAGTTTTCAATCATATAAAGATTCTCTAATTCAGTTTAGCATTCGGTTAGAAAGCATAAAGGTTTTCTCTAATGTTGTTTAGCATTCGGTGAGAGAAAACAAGTTTTCTTTAATGCTGTTTAACATTTAGTGAGAGAAAATAAGATTTCTCTATTGCAGTTTAGCATATACAGTTTAACATGGAGAAATCAAGACATACAAATGAAGATGATACATATTAGATCATATAAGTATCATCCTAGTTTGTCACACTTCATTTTCTCGTTCATGTCAGTAAGGCATTAGATATTTGTGATTATATTGGGACCTGTGTCAAACATGACACATGTGTTTGATATTTTTTGGTAACGAAAGCCTTACTGGTTGGAATGTTAGACTATCATTATCTTTAGATCAAATGTTTTTAATTTTTAGATTTAGTACTAATATAGTAATGACTTAACCAAGTTTTTAATCTTGAAACAATACTGCAATTAAGTATTGTCCAATGGGGAGAATGTTGGATAGTTTTGAATTTTCCTGTAAAGTTAGACAACATTTAATTGCATTTTTTATTTTTCAATAATTTATCGGTTAAGGTACGTAATTTGATCCAAATAAAGATAATAAAGTGACTTAATAAATGATCTATGTCAATGGGTCGAAGTTCAGGAAGAAAATGAATCTCAATCTGTGTGGACCAGATTCATATTGGGCCTATAATGAGGAAATCCGATATGGAAGCTATATATAAATGTTAAGGTTTCCTGTAGTTGCTCATATCATTTGTAAGCATACGGATTCTCTAACCAGTTAAGAGCACTTAAGTTTTGAGAAAACTGTAGAAAGATGTTAATCACGCGTCGGTGAGCGATTTCTATGAAGGTCCCGAAAAATTGGAGCTCATTTTGACTATAAAAACTGCTTCAAAATTTGGAATGGAACCGAAATCAAATATTCCGCATTTCCTTTGTTTACTTTATTTTTATGAACGAACTATGACACATAATAAGGTTTATACTACGTGTTACATATTAGGACTCAAATATCATTTTAGCAGGTCTAGGCCTATAATTGCTCCCTTGTTTACTGATTACCATTATTTTGTACATGGTAATTGTTAAGGAACAGAAAGGGTTTAGTTGGTCCATGTGGATCATATATATATATAACCACGATAGGTGCAAATGAGTAACACTTTAAGTAAAAGAATTACCATCTAAATTTTAGAGATGTTTATTAATAAAGAAGGCTTTAACTGTTTCACACAAGGTTATGAGTACCGGACCATACCGGTCGGTACGTACCGTACCAGCTCAAAACTGGTACAATATTTTGAGTTTTGGTACCGGATTTAAATACCGGCTAAATACCGACCGACACCAAAAATTTTAAAACATTGGGGGACTTTTTTGCAAAATTTTCAAAATCTCCCTCCCTCCTCCCTCTCCTTTCCCCCCTTTTTTTTCAAAGTTTTTAAAATAATAATAAATATTTTATTACTAATAATAATTATAAATTAAATAAAACTTAAAAAGTTATTTTTATTTTTATTACTAATACATTATTTTTATTTAAATTTATTTTAATATTTTATATAATGTTTATTAATAAAGTATTAATAAAAATATTTTATTTTTAAAAATAAACAATTTAAAAATTATTATTTATAAGCTAATATTTATTATATATTTTTTAATTATTAATTCAAAATTTATTTAAAATTTATATATTTTAAAAATATATTTTAAATTTAATTATATTTATTAATAACTATTAAATTAATTTTATATATTAAATGAAAATTTTGATTTTGTCTAATTAAATGTAAAATGAAATGGAATGTGAAAAACAAAAATTCTAAAAAATAATTCAAAATTTTGATAAAATAGAAAATGAATTATTTTCATTATTTTATAATAAATTATTATATTTAGATAATTATATATATATATATATATATATATATTATAGATAATTATTATATATAGAAATGATTAGAATATAATAAAGATATATATAAAATAAAATGGATAAGATATAAACAAAAAAACTAAATTAAATAAACTAAAACTGTATAATATGACAATAGACTATTTTGTAATTTTTAAAAAATTCAGAAATTATTTTATAAATTTAAAAAATTATTCGAAATAATATCCGGTATTAACCAGTATCGATACAATATTATACCAAAACCTAATTCAATACCAAATTGAGTACGGTACTCGTACCATTAATTTTACACCCGGTCCAGAAAATAACTAATCATAACCACTTCAAAATAGAATGAAATAGTGAAAATACCTCGGATTCGACAAGGGCAAAGGGTAGCGTGCCGTGACCGCAGCCTATCCTTAGAATGCCCCGCTCTTCGTCACATACTTGGAAATGAAAATGACCCTCTCGTGTAAAGATAAGACTCATGCCTCTTTTATAACCATCCACACAAGCTTGTGCCCATATACCCACTAATCCAACTCAAAAGTCCAATACAGAAAGCGAAAGGAGCCTTTCAAAAGAGAATAATTCCAACTAATTTTGCCTAGTTTTTATATTCCTTCTCACCTTTCTTCTTCCCTTCTTCTATAAGAATGGGACTCCTTAGTTAATAAACTACTTTCTTCTCACCTTTCTTCTTTCCTTCTTCTATAAAAATGGGACTCCTTTGTCAATAGACTACTTTCTTGCCTTCTTATATATTTCACCTTGTTATATAAGGTGATAGCCCATCATATTGTAACAGGCAAGAACTACAAACAAGACTAGATGTGTCATCCGGGGTTTCCTAGCATTAGCGACAACTATGACTCACCGCCCGTGAATCCAGGTTGGTGGCTTATGCTGCTAAGGACTCTTTGGAGGGACAATCAGGATGCAGATGACGGTGTCTCTGGTGGAAGAGGTGATGGCGTTTGTGAAAAAAAGATGTGTATATGTTCACCAACTAATCATCCAGGATCTTTCAAGTGTAAGCATCATCGTAGCGAGTACAAATGGATTGCTCATAGACGAATCAATCCCACATGATTGTGCTTGTATTTAACCTTCTATTACAGGAATTTTACCATGGATAGGACATTGGAAGATATTTGGATAATCTACTTATCGACACGTGCTAATCTTATATTTACCTGCACAAATATTGATTTAAAATTACAGAAATAGATGCATTACTGAGAAGCAACCGAATCTTTTAGCTACTGCGCTGCACCTTGATCAAACCTGCAAGTTCACTCCTGATCGTGGAAGACATTTAAACTGTACAGATCAAATTTTGATTTTTAAACAGGTCGCTTGTAGATCGTTCTCATGTCAATACACGAATTATGAGGGTATTAACTCAACCATTTTTTTTTCTTAACTGCCTTGATTTAAACATGTGAAAAATAATGGAAAGAATATGCAAAATTTGACGGTTGAGATTCTGAGATGTTACCATGCCTCGTCTCGTGAGCTTGTCCCAAAATCATTGAAATGCTGAAAAGGAAATAGCTTTAGTCATAATATCCGCAATTTGAGCGGAAGAAGAAATGTGTCGAATGAGTAATGCTTTGCTGGTGACTAGATTACGAACAAAATGAATGTCAATTTTATATGATTTGTGCAAGCATGAGAGACCAAAGGCAAGAAAAGTAACACTGAGCTTATCACACAAGAGGGTAGGTGAAAGATCAGCGATACCCAATTCACCAAGAAGAGCAGTAATTCAATATAGTTCTGCAGAAGCAAGTACAATGCTTCGGTACTCAACTTCAGTGCTAGATCAAGCAGTAGTAGGTTGCTTTTTAGCACTCCATGAAATAAGATTAGGATCAAGAAAGATACAATAACCTGATGTAAACCGTCGATCATCAAAACAATAAGCTCAATCAGCATCAGAATAGGCTTAGACATAAAGGTTGGAAGATTTAGTGAAGTTGGCCACGAGAGGGTGTGGATCGGTGATATCGTTGAATTTGTTTCACTGCGGGACCAGTGAATATCAGTAGGACACTATAAAGATTGAGATATTTTATTAACCGCAAATTAAATGCCAAGATGGGTGAGACAATGATATTGAAAGGTACCAACAGTGTTGCGATACTCAGTAGTATAAGAGAGAGGAACATCATGATTTTTGGATAAATAGAAAGATAGAGTGATGGGTGTAAGTATTTTTACTAAAATTTAGCATAAATATTCTTATTTTAGTCCGCCGACATTGGGGTTGGATTTTTGTACTAAAATATTAATTTTTGGTACACTTCCTCCATAAATTTAGTTATAATTTTTTAAGGGAATATAATGTTAGAAGTACATATAAAATGATATATGATATCTTATATAATAGTTATTCGCCCTCCTTCTTTTTTGTACGACGTTTTAACAATGGATCTCAATAATAAGCGCAATCGTTACTGTTTAAAAAAAAAAGATACTTTAATACAATAAAATATTAAAATAATTCATATGAATTTCTCTATTTTATTACATAATAAAATCTTTTGTTAAAATCTATTTATATGTAAAATGAGTTTTCAAAATTAAATTTTAATACACAATAGACAAATCTATTCTTATAATTAAAACATGTCAGTTAAATTTGAATTTTATTATTTTCATTCAAATATATATTTATATTATATATATTTAACTATAAATTAAAATTTTAACAATTTGTACATTTTGGAGGACTAAAATATTCCTCAAGAACTATCTTGCCATCTGCTAAACTAGACCTTGGTTACTTGGAATTATATGTGTTAAGTAATGTTTCGAAACTCTGATTTGTTGGAATACGGTCAAGATGTTAGAAGTATTGGACTTTTTTAGCTAGGCATCTCAATTGCTTTAAGACGCTAATATAATAATCTCAAACCTCATATTTAAAAAATCATAGAGTTTTAATATTTATTTTGCATTGGTAATTTCGATTATATTAATTATCTTTTTTTGGTACTATTAACCGATTTGTATATGTTAATAAATATTAAAATTTCTGTTTCATTCTTATTAATTAGTAAATTACACGCATTGTTATTTGATATTAAAATTTCATCTGCCATTCTCTACATATATTGTAACCAAAATCGTCATTTGCCTTTGCTCCAGAATTCATTAAGTGAGCTTGAACCCACTAAGAAGCATCGAGATGCAAAGTTGAAAAGTCTGCGTCATGGACCCTTTTTTGAAAATTATATGTCTGTTCTAAATTCTATCGATTCCATAAACAAAATAATTACTCCTAGCTATGTGTTGGGAAGTAAGCGAGTATAACACACGCAACGATCAATCAATAAATTTTTCCCCACTTGAATAAATTTATTAGAAGTAATAATGAGCAAACATTGGCAGCAAACTAAACGATCACAAGCTGCCCAATAATGCACAAATCAAAAAATTAATCACAAAATACAATAATTATTTAACATGGCAAAAGCTCCTTCAATGTGAAAGATAAAAATCACGGGACCTTTCTTGGTCCAAGCAAATGAAATCAACTATCACAAATACTATCTTACAGAGATCAACAGCCACAATAATCTCGAAATCAAAGGCTCAATCTCATATAACCACAAATCAAAGTAGAGAACTACACTAAGAAAGCAATCACAACAAAAGCTTCTGTTCTAACAAATTCTGGAAAAGTTCCAGTCGTCCAAATCCAATCTTCACCGTTGAAAACAAAGAACAATGAGTAAGGAACATGCTCACCAAAATTCAACCCGATCAGACAAAGAATGATAGACCAAAATTAGAATATGGTAAAGCTCGTTAGTTCTGGAAACACCTTGAAACCAGACCAATTTTGGAACCAAAAACTCAACCTCCAGACCTCCAAACCAGATCTCCACCGTTCAGAATGAAGAACAATATGTCTTCAAGTTGTAAACCAAAAATGAGACCGATCCAACGGTGAACGACTTCCCAGTTGCTGGAAATGTAAAACGGGTCGGGTGAAAAATCTCGCCTTTTGTAAAGGTTAAAGGAAGAACAAAATTTCTCTCTTCTCTCACTCTTGGCAGCAGCCGAAAATTTTGTGGTTTTAATGACAATACAAAAATTAACCCTAATGGGTTAAAAAAAGAAAATAGGCTTTAACAAATTTATTTACCACATAGGAGGGAACCCAAACCCAACAATTCTCCCCCTTCCCGACTATGTGGAGGAGGTTGCCAAACTGGCACTTAACCGACAAACTTCAAACTTCATCCTTGGTAGAGCTTTTGTGCACATATCAGCACCATTATCATCAGTATGAATCTTTTAAAGCTCAACAGACTTAGAATCCAAAACATCACGGATCCAATGATACCTCACATCAATATGTTTGGATCTACCATGGAAAGTAGGATTCTTACCAAGATGAATAGCACTCTGGCTATCACAAAACAGAACATATCTCTTCTATGTAAACCCGATCTCATTCACAAGCTTCTTCATCCATAGCAACTCTTTACAAGCTTCAGTGATTGTAATGAATTCAGCCTCTGTAGTAGACAAAGCAATACGTTTTTGCAACTTAGATTGCTATGCAACAGCTCCCCCTGCAAAGGTAATCAAATAGCCAAAAGTAGACTTTCTTGAATCAATATCTCTAGCCATATCAGAATCTGTGTAACCGCAAAGCATAGGCTTTTGAGTCCCATAACACAACTTCAAAATTAAAGTTCCACGGAGATATCTTAAAATCCACTTTACTGCATTCCAAAGCTCCTTTCCTGGATTAGAAAGAAATCTACTAACAGTACCAACTGCATGAGCTATATCTGGTCTAGTACAAACCATGGCATACATCAAACTTCCTACTGCAGATGCATAAGGAACTTTTTGCATGTATTCTTTATCTTGCTCACTGGATGGAGACTGCTTCAAACTCAATCTAAAAGATGGAGGAAGAGGTGTACTTACAGCCTTAGCCATAGCCATATTGAACCGATATAGTACCTTCTCAATGTACTTCTATCGTGAAAGCCATAACTTCTTGCACTTTCTGTTACGAATGACTCTTATGCCAAGAATTTGCTTTGCTGGCCCTAAATCCTTCATAGCAAAGGACTTGCTCAACTCTTTCTTCAAATTCACGATTCTGAAAGAGTTAGGACCTACAATAAGCATGTCATCAACATATAACAACAAAATGATGAAATCATTGTCAGAAAATTTTTGC
>JAOSBL010000001.1:9274911-9291375 GCA_027568915.1 Erythroxylum roraimae | reverse complement strand
AAGGAATACCTCATAATATATTATTAACAAATCATAATGTTAATACATGAATCACAAATGTCCATTGGCTTAGGGCATACTACTAACAAATACAAAAATTAACCCTAATGGGTTAAAAAAAGAAAATGGGCTTTAACAAATTTATGGGTTTTACCACATAAGAGGGAACCCAAACCCAACACTATGTTCAAAAAAGTAGTTGATATTATAACAGAAAATGATAATTTGGAGGAAGAAAATTTGTTTAGAATAATTTTAATCTTTTATATCTTGAAAAGTTTAGATATGATAAAAGCCTATATTTTATCTCAATTTTGATGTAAATTGATTTTTGTGATTTTTGATTTGCATTGCAACAATTGCGTCATCTATAAAATGGTATCAGAGCCATGACAATTTGGCATACTGTTTGTAACGATATTTATCAACAAAATTTAGGACAAAAACAATTGAATAACCCAAAACGGTCAACACGTACAAGAATTCAAAATGATATACACTAAGCTTCAACAAGCTAAACTTGTTACGTTACATATCTTTTTAGATCTTAAAACTTTAATTAGAGAATATGAGAATGAAAATTATTATCTTTTAAAGGAAGAAAAAGATGTTACATCTTCACTTTTCTACATATTGTAAGGAACATCTAGATAGAGCACGTTAGAGATGGTTCATGTTGCCAAAGCATGAGTGAATATCTGTGATAATTTATTCTCTGAAATAAATAAATTGGATATTGGTGTTTAAGAAGCTAAAATTGAATTACACCATCATACTAATAGACGTCATTATTTTTTATTTACTAATTATCATAAAGATAATCTAAAAGTTATTTACGCAATGATTATTGAGTTAGAAAGAATATACCAAAGTTATAAACAAAATTATAGATAGAAGCTCATCTATAATTATCTAGACATTATGAACTTTATCATTTACATGGTTGAAGATAAATATTCGAAGATAGGATCTGATGGACTAAAAATAGAAACCAATATGGTTGAAATTCAAAAAAAGATAGAATGTTATGGAAATAATATCCTTTTAGGAATAATAAAACTTTAAGAACAAATTACATAATTACATAATATGATAGAAATGATAAATAGAAAACAAATCTATTAAAAACCCAATGGAAAAGCAGATACTTGATTTGATTTTAAAAATGAAAATACCTTCTAATTATGGATAAAATGGAAATTTTCATACAAGACTTTGATTCTGAAATTGAAGAATTAAATAAACAGATAGAAAAATTAAAAATAGAAAATTTAATTCATATCAAACCCGATACATTCAAACAAGAAGTTCATTTAAATCCTAATATTAATGATATACTTAGTACTTCACAAAATCCCCCTAGGTATTCTTCTCAAAGTTTTAATAGACCCAATAAAGGATATGTTGGAACTCATATGATAACTAAAGATAAAGATGAGCTTATTCCTATTGATAAAATGAGCACAAAATCTATAAATTCTTTTGGAATATATCTATATATCGATTATATCCAGGATATAGAAGAAGCAATTGATAAATGGGAAACTTCTCTTCCTGTTGCTATTAACAAAATGGATTATGAAACAACTAAACAATTTTTAGAAAAAAAAAACATTATTAAATAGCTCTCTCTAATTTTGGAAAATTTTAGATTACAATTTAAAAAACTATATTTAATTTTGACACTGATATACGCAATTTAATAACTCGAGCTACCGAGACATTTCGATTAGAATTTGTTGGAGAAGGAAATATTTTGAAAGATCAGACTACGACAATAGGTAAATTTTCTATTACTCTAGAAAGACTTCAATTATACGATATGTGTGAAATCAATAGATATATTTGTATTTTATTAGATTATTATTATCATACCTATAACCGAGTAGATAATACACAGCTTTATTTAAAAATGTTTTATTTAAAGATGTCTGACCATTGGGGAAGTAAATTAAAGCTACGTATAATCCTGGACTTGTAGATACTTTAGGAAAAAAGAATCTCTATTTTAAAAGATAAGCTAAGTGAATGGTGTGATGAAGCAATATTATTAAAGAAAAATAAGAAGGAATTACTCTGATAATCCTTTACAATTTTGGGATAAAACAAGGAAAATGCAAGTCTAGAAATGATAGATAAACAAAAGTTTATTAGAGTTACTGCCATGAAATATAATCTAGAAAATCAAAAAGAATTTAAAAAGCAACTTCTTGAACCAGAAAATCTAAAAATTATTAAATCTAGCAAATCCCCACATTCCTCTCCAGCTTTTATGGTTAGAAACCATGCAAAGAAACTTGGAAACAAAGCAAGGATGGTGGTAATTATAAAAAATTATATGTTAATACAATTTTTCATGGATGTTTTTTGCTGTATAAAGAAACATTAAACCTAACAAGAGGAAAACACATTTTTTCCAAATTTGATTGTGAAAGTAGATTTTGGCAGATAAAAATGAATTAACACAGTATTCCTTATTTGCTTTCTCTTCTCCTCAAGGTCATTATGAATGGTTAGTAATGACTTTTGATTTAAAAAATGCCCCACAAATATTCCAAAGAAAAATGGATAATATTTTCAAATATCATGAGTGTATACATTGTTATGTAGATGATATTTTAATTGCTAGCAATAATATTTCTCAACATATTATTCACCTCCATAACTTTGCAGATTTATGTGAAAAACATGGTCTTACTCTATTAAAGAAAAAAGCTAAGATATGTCAAACTGAAACAGAATTTCTTGGAATGGAAATAGATGGTAAAGGTGTTAAACTTCAACCTCATATTTTTTTTAAAAATTTGCAATTCCCTGGTAGATTACAAGATAAGAAACAAGTTCAAAAATTATGCATATGTTATTTTTCAAAATTTGGCTGAGATAAGAAAACTTTTCAAATACTTTTATAGGAAGATCAAAGATCTGAGCTTTCACCTTGTTTGAGTGAACAGGTAAAGAAAATTAAAATTCTTTGCTCTACTCTACCTAAGCTTTCTTTACCTTCTAATAATGATGATCTAATCCTTGAACTCGATGCCTCTGATCATATATGGAGTGGAGTATTAAGAAAAATAGATTATGATAATGCTAATATTAAAGTGAATGAGTCTCTTTGTAGGTAATAATGCATAAACAACTTTTAGAGTATCTTTAGGACAATTAGTAAATAACAAATAATTATGCCTACGAGTATAATGGTGTAATTCAATATGTGCTTCTTGAACACAAATATCCAATTTATTTATTTCAGAGAGTAAACTATCACAATAAGGACATTTACTCATGCTTAGCAACATAATCTAAAACATCTTTAATGTCCTAGATGTTCCTTAAAGTGCATAGAAAAGTGAAGTGTAAATTTTTTTCTTCCTTTAAAAGATAATAATTTGCATTCTCATAATCTCTAATTGAGGTTTTAAAATCTGAAAAGATATCTAATGTAACAAGGTTAGATTGTCGAAGATGAGTGTATGTCTTTTTTAATTCTTGTATGTGCTGACTGTTTCGGGTTATTCGATTATTCTTGTCCCAAATTTGTTGATAAATATCGTTACAAACAGTACACCAAATTGTCATGGTTCTTATACCATTTTGCTTATCACGCAATTGTTGCGTTGCTGATCAAAAATCACAAAATCAATTCACATCAAGATCGAGATAAAATGTAGGCTTTTATCATATCCAAACATTTCAAGATATCCAAAATTAAAGTCATTCTAAACAAAAATGACTGTAAAAATCTTGAAGTGGTCAACTTTTTAGTTCAGTTTCTAATTCAAATTACCTTAATAACCCTTTATTATTAAAAATTGACTAGCTTATTAGTTAATTGACT
Source organism: Erythroxylum roraimae (assembly GCA_027568915.1). NCBI lineage: Eukaryota > Viridiplantae > Streptophyta > Magnoliopsida > Malpighiales > Erythroxylaceae > Erythroxylum > Erythroxylum roraimae. The sequence goes on along the minus strand of JAOSBL010000001.1, from coordinate 9,287,537 downwards.
TATTTCTATAAACTATTTAGTTTTCATAAACTAAAATAAATTAATTAATTTTCATTTAACATTTTTCTTCTTCAATTAAACCTCAAAATTTTCATTTAATTTTTGAGACTTTGATTGATTTAAAATTTTTGTGAGTCATAAGAAATTGGAGTAATTTTACAAATATTGAGATTTTTTAACATTTCCATTTTTCAAGGTCTAATTTAAATTTTGATGAAAGTCTTAAGATTTAAAAGAGAAATTATTCCCTTATTATTTACAATAAGAAGTGTTTTAAACTTTTTTTAAATAATTCTTTTAAGTTCACAATATAAATTTTTAAATTTTCATTTTTTTTGAAATTACACATTGTAATTAATAATTGTACATATAATTTAATAATTTTAATATTTATAAATATCGTTTATATCTTTATAATCAAAGAGCTTAGTTTTGACATTTTTATATAAGTTTAGATTATAGTTATAACATTTTTCTTGGTATATTAGATGATTATCGGTAATTTTATATTTTATTAAATTATATATTATTAAAAAATACTTGATATTAATTTACTTTTTAAATAGTTTTTAAGAGTGATGCTATAAGAAAAGTTTGATAAAAATTTTGAAGTAAAATAGAAATCCAATAATCGCTATACATTATATAATTAAGGGTTAATTAATAAAAAAATCCCAAATTTTCATTAAAATTTCAATTATAGCTCAAACTTTAAAAAGTAGCAATAAAATGCCTAGCCCAAATTTCAAAAAGTGGCAATAAAATGCTAAAACTTTTAATTTTTTTCAATTCTAGCCCGACATTATCTGTTGTTCTTCCGATACTCTCAGCCTTTATTTTCTATTTATTCTTTTGACACTCCAAACTACTCGCAGTATAGCGTATTATACCAATAAGCTCTTCGTTTTTAGTTCGTTTTCCTGATGTCCTTAGTGTGAGGGCAGTAGAGCTGTGTAATCTGAAAATCAAAGGGTGAAGACATCGAAAGAACAAATTGAAAATGAAGGAAAAAACTAAAATCAAAAAGTAAGGCCATCAAGGCTACGTAATTTGATTTAGGTCATTTTTAAACAATATCGTCATTTTAATTACGTGATTAAATAAAATCGTTTCATTAATCTTCATTTGTTGTGTTAATTTTGGCTGACGTGTATGAATAGTTAAAGTTTCTCAAATACGTAGCAAGTCATAACGGCAAACTTAACGAAAACACTAATGTTGAACTAGAATTGAAAAATTTTTGAAAGTTTGAGTGTTTTATTGTCATTTTTTGAAGTTTAGGCTAGAATTGAAAAAAATTGAAAATTTGGGTATTTTATTGCTACTTTTTAAAATTCGGGTTATAACTGAAAAATTGAAGAAAGTTTGAGCTTTTTTAATAATTAACCTTATAATTAATTATATTAATTTAAAATAAAAATCATTTATAATATCAAAGAATGTACAGAACACGAAAAGAAAACTAGCCTGAACTACCAGTCAAAGGCTTAATAAACACAAGCATAAACTAAAACTACCATTCTATCTGTTCCAGTTCCTTATCTCCATCTCTTTGAGTGACTTGTGAAACTAGGCTTTTCCTTTGCTTCTTCATCTTTCACTAACATCTCTTTTCAAGATCACTTATAATTTACGAACAACTTCTGAAGTTGAGGACTTTGATCATCATCATCATCAAGGTGTTTTAGCAATGGCAAGGCCTGGTAACAGGATCATTCAAGCCAAGCTGGTGGGTACGTCTTACCCTTTTATACCTTTTTTCCCCTCAAATGGGTCACAAGTTTATACATGAGCTGCTCGTCTTGTTCATTTTATTGATGGAATATTTTTTTTCCTTGTTTTCTTTCCCAACATGCTTTATACATGGTTTTAGCTTTCGAGGCTGTAGTTATGGTGCTTTCTTTTTTTTAATCTTTTCCTTCACCACTGTCATAAGGTAAATTCTTCTCTGTGAAGCTACTCCGTTCATAGCAATTTCGTTGCAAAACTTCTTTTAACTCTTTGATCTTTTGGTTATATGAACAGAATGTAGAGTAAATAATTCAAAAAATGAAAAGTCTTTGAGAATCATTTGTTCCTGACACGTTTGATTATGTGCTATAGGTACTTTTGGGCGATATGGGAACTGGGAAGACCAGTTTGGTCTTAAGATTCGTCAAGGGCCAGTTCTTCGATAATCAGGTTTACTTCCACGATCTACTGTTGCTTTTTCCAATCTGAATATGCTACTTCAACTGTTTGTTCCTTAATTATGTGAACCTAAATGCGTACAGGAGCCAACAATAGGAGCAGCATTTTTTACACAGATACTGTCATTATCTGAAGCCACCGTGAAATTTGATATATGGGACACAGCAGGACAAGAACGGTATCATAGCTTGGCTCCAATGTACTATCGTGGGGCAGCAGCTGCAGTAGTTGTCTATGATATCTCGAGCTTAGTAAGCATCTTTCTCAACTCCTTAGCTATGATAAAAACCAGTTTCCTTATTATTCTAATAATTAACGTAATAACAGTAAGTGACAGTACTGCAAAGATTGTTGGGGATTCAATCAAATTCTCTTCCAATTCACTTTTTTATGTTGATCATGGTCTGCAAGGGTCGTAAATAGTAAAAACCCTATGGCCATGCCTAAGCAGGAGTTATCTAGAGGTTTTGCCAAATAGTCCCGTAGAGAAATTTCGATTTTGGGAGAAAATAGAATGACATCAAAATCTCTCGATCTCAGATTCAGATTCTAAAAGGGGTCTATTGTTGTTTTTTCAAATGCTTGCATTCTGTTCCATACAACAGATGGTAGCGTCGTAATGTAAAATTTCAATTTCTAAAACTCGGCCTGAAGGTTAAGATCTCTTTACCAGGCATATCCTTATTTCTATCACAATAATCAAAGGGATGTTTGTTTACATTTTGAATCTTAATCTATCAAGAACAAACACATATTTATGATGTGATTGGTTATTGCTCCAGGATTCATTTACTCGAGCCAAAAAGTGGATTCAAGAACTGAAAAGACAAGGTAAGCACATCGTTTTAAGCTATCTTCTCATGCTCGATCCTTTTTTGTCTGTTTCCAACCCCATGCCCCTGACTAGACACAAAGCTGGTCCTTATACAATATCTTTTGTTTCAGAAACATGCTGGGTCTAATCATGATAACTTTCATGATTTTCGTATACATGTTAAATTAACGACTTAATATTTCTTCGCACGTTTTTTTCCAGTAAATCCTAACCTTGTTATGGCATTGGTGGGGAACAAATCTGATCTGGACTCAAAAAGAGAGGTGCCAAATGAGGTATATATGAGTTATCTGTAAGAAATGCATCTTGTATCCACATACTTTTCAGAAAAGATCTGATAAAATTTCATAAGACGGATCATTAACATGAAACAGACACATATTTCTGACTCTTGGCTGGACCCTAAATCATGTAATCAGTAGTCCTATTTATTTAAATGAACACAACTTATGAAAGGTCCTCCATTACTAACAAATTTTTTGTAGGAGGGCGGACAATGTGCACAAGAGAATGGAATGTTTTTCATAGAAACATCAGCAAAAACAGCACAGAATATCAATGACCTTTTCTATGAAATAGGTAAATTGTGTATGTGAAATCAGCAAGGCGTTCTGTCAATAACTATAACCTCTTGTCATGAATCTGTAAAAGCTAACCTTACCTAAGATAAGCATTTAGCAATAGCAGAACCGTATTCAGAAGAGAATACAAAACTCTTTAACTCTTGTGCTTGTCTAAAGGACTTTGACGTCCAAATCATGGCTGTTTTCTTTGTTTCTATGATTTGCAGCCAAGAGACTGACGAAAGCTTGCCCTCCAAAGCCTGCCGGAGTGAATCTAAACAGTGAAACAAAAACTAGAAATACAAGAAGATTTCTGTGCTGCTCTGTGTGAGACTGGCATGCCTCATCAGCAAAGAAAATTGAAGCCCCCTCCGATTGCTGTTGTAAAAACGTTTTCTTCCTTTTGGATACTGATGATCTTTCCATCTTTCCAGTACAAGGACTGAAGTAAACATGTCTGTAAAGCAAATTGCTCACAAGAAAAGGAAAACAAATGGAAGTTCATGAATATAATTAGCCATTCCCTCTGGGCCTCTCATGGGATTCCCTTGACTTTTGCTTCTATTTTTTTCTTTTTCCAATTGCTTTATGTTTTTATGGAAAAAGTAAAGTGAAATATCCATCCAAAGTGAAATATCCATCCATAAATATCCATCCATAATAACATTAAATTCCTTTAATCCAACAAATAATGTGAAGTCATACCTTGAATGCAACTTAATTCACAAATTATGCATGTCTAAGAATTTCAACAATCACCTAAAGTCTGCAAATTACATGGAAACTCCGTAAGCCATTTCCCATCGAGATGTTTCAACACTGAAATTATAACTTTGATACTCTATCCTATCTTCATATTCACTTTACACCAGATCCAAAGAGATTGAGGAATAAAAAGATCTATTTCTTTTCCTTGTACTCAATACACCAAACTTCTACATCGTTTCCTCTGTCATACTTCCCCACATACTGAGGGACTAGTGAGAGGTCAATACGTTTGCCCACAAAACATTGGGAGTGCTCATCTTCAAGGTCCTTATTTTCTGCACCACATTTGAATATTACTAGCTAAGATCTTGCCAATGAAAAAATTGCAGAAATAGATGATATTGACAGCCGCCTACCCTCTCCATCCCTCAAATAACTTAGGAAACGTGAATAACCATTTGCCACAACGTCAAGATCATCAAGACTGAAGTTGTAACGTTTTTCCAGTGCCAAGTATAAAACCTTTAAAAGTAGTAAAACTTGTTAATTTTTGTACCGAATCCACCGCTCCAACAGATTCCTTGAAAACCAAAAATAAAATACACAAAAGAAATATGAATCATAAAATGCGTAAGCAACTGCAAGGCATTCGACACCCACTGTTTCATAATTGATTTTCTAGTGTGGACAGCCTTTTCTAATAACCAACAGACACAAAAGATAATTTAGGCAACAACTTAAAGAGAAAGCAGGAACCGAAAAAGGATTTATAAATGGGCCAATGGCATTACTTAACCAATAAGAAGGATACCTCTATAATCCAAGGATTTCTTTTAGGACATGGCAACCTAAAATCCTAAGGATTAGCAAGGTTTAGAAACAAGAAAGATCAATCTCATGGTTCTGCTCTAGTCGTGCAAGATTCTAGATTCTGATGTCTACTATTGCAAATTTGCAATGCATACCTTTCTAGGAGCCAGTGACATTAATCTTTCCAAAAGACTGAAAAGAGCATCAGTCAGATCATCACTGTATATTACATCAGCAGCTAAAAGCAGCAAAGCTCCCTGTGCTTCTTCAATTTCAGCAGATGTCCAACAGTAGCTGGCATGACAGCTAAAATGATCAATTTCATTCAAAAATGTGAACTTATATGAAAATGATACCAAGTGAGTTTATATCTCACCTCTGAGCTGCAGAGTTCCCTACATTGTCTGTAGGTGGCCAGGAACTCCAATCAAGTTCACGCACATGAATTCCAGCCTTATAGTTTAACACTCTTGCATTAAGGTGAACATTTTTGGCACAATTTTCAAGGATATGATCTCCACGATCTGCCAAGAGTGCTTTCAAGTTATAGTGAAGAGCCCAAAACATATGGAAGAACAAAGTTATAGGACAGGGAGAAAGTATCCAACCATCAAGGCATTGGAATAAATGTCATCATTAGGGAAGATGCAACTAATAAGGCCATGAAACTTGAACAAAAATTCTAAAATTTTTCAATGTTATTATTTTCTGCAAGTAAAATTAATTCCAGTTAACTTAGATAAAAACAGCCAATGCAGATAGAGAATTTTTCAGAAACTGGATCTTTGATCCTGTACCACAGAGCTACTAAATTTCAAATACTAGCACCAACCTAATGTTTTTGTATGTAAGAAAATTGATTGAGATATGAAAATCCCACATCATTAGTTAACCAAGTGTAAGTGACGCAACATCCAACTTTGAGAAAAATAACATTCTGATATGCATTACACCGGATGGGAGACCCAAAACTAAAAAGGCAAGATCCAACTTATAACAATTGCCATGTTATACCTGTCAGGAAAACTGTCTTAGCAACGCTGGCAAGCAACATGCCCACAAGACCTGATAAGGAAAAATACAGAAAATCCTGTCAGACAAAGAACACTTCTGATTTGGGTTGAATAATTTTGAGATGGCTCAATACAAAATGCAGAAAGTCGAGAGACTAACTAAACTAACTTATTTCCTAGGTCTTGAAGCTTCCATTGCTACACACTAACAAATATTATCATAACATGAGCCCCTTCCCTCTGCTCTTTTCTTGCAGTTCTCAGTGTATCTAACCATTTCTTCAATATACCTGAGTTTTCCAAATTTTAGAAGACTGGATGCATCTCCTTTCAGCCACAATCTTATTCTAATATTTCATAAACTTCCCAAACTTAATCCTCGTGAATTCAACAATTTAAAGAATGTTGGGAATTTTAGCAACACATGTCAAAAGACTGCACAATAAGACAAGGTAAAATTATCTACCTGTTCCAGCTCCAAGTTCTATTGAAACAATACCATCAAATTCAGATGATGTGAACATCTTATGCAATACAAAATCAGACAACACCAATTCTGCTTTCCAAACCTGATATAAGAGTAGCTCAATGATGGTCATTTTTCAGGAAACTAAAAAGGTAAAGGGCAACAAAATCAATTACCTGCAACCCAACATTAGAAATTGATGAAGTGATATTGTGACTGATGGTTAAAGTGAGATTAGGTGTAGAGAATTCTGCGAGTTTTGAAGTAGTAATTCATACATTTGATAACCGGAAAAATTGAGATAATACGAACGTTACAAGGAACAGATATAAGAAACCACCAATTCAGAAATCACATTTCTTTTTTTTTTTTCCCCAACAGTCAGAGGTTACAAACTCTGAGGCTTGTATCAGGAACCCAGAGCAAGATAGCTTGAATGTCTTAAGTTCGTGTAATATATACATTACACTGCAGAAATCAGCCAACTCTTTTTAATCTTGATGAAATTACAGAGGTTAAAGTTCTTCAGTTTAGGTTAAAACTGTCCACTTTTAGTTTCACTATAATTTTCAGTTGACAATATTGTAGCATAAAACTACATAGCAGAATTGGTTTCAAAGACGTTGTAAACAAATAATTTCATTAATCCCAGTTCCTATTTGCATTTTAACAAATATTTGTTGATAAAACAATAGTTATTGATAAATTAAGATCCCATACAACAGAGCTGAAAACATGTCGCATATCCAATCAGTGAGACCATTAGTATTTACTTTCCCCGCAAACTAAGAGGGACCAAAATCAAACTCCATTAATTCGGACGTTATTTATATATTCTAGACTCCAGCTAAGAGAGAAAGCTAAAGAAACCACTTTGGTAATGAAATTACTCACGGCTGCGTCTAGTGAGGACAAGATCGCCATCTTCATCAACACAAATTGCTCGGTGCATAGGTACTTCTCCACTTCTAAACAGATCAATACATCTTTCCCCATGATTGCCTGCACAGACACACCCCACGACATCACAATCCCATTCCCACATTATTATCAATCCAATTAAAGAAAAGGAAGCCCCATATAAAAATAACCTTAAACCTTCAATCCTATATAAAAAAAATTAAAAAGTGAAAGCTTTTTCAATATGTTTTACCAGGTGGAATGGTGATGGTGAAGAGGGAAATATGGGGGCCAGAAGAGCCAGGTGGGCAACCAATATGCAGCTCGCTCATCACCTGCTCATCCTCGGCCGCTTCCTCCTCCATGTCACGGCCGGTCTTCTGCCACCAAGTTTGCATCGCTTCCCCTTCTTCACCGCCTAAAGAACCCACAACTCTTTGTCCATGGGGGATGACAAGTTAAAACGATTCGTTTTGCCTCATATTCACAAATTTTCTATGAAACTTTTTTAATCAACGAGGAATAGCCAAACCCGAACAGGGTGTTCTAAGGTCCAGATTTGCTCACTCAAAAGCCCAACACTTGGTGAAATTGCTATCCAAAGATCAAGCCTTCCAGAACATTTGGTGCCAATTTTCAGATTTATAAGAGAAAGTGAGAAACTAAACAAATTGTTTCAACGCTCGTTAACTTCCTCGGATAATGAGTTTTGGACCTAACTAACATTCACAGAGAAACATCGGACAGACAATAGAAGATATTTTCCTCCGAGAGATTTTTATTTTTTAAAAAAATACGTACTTTAGTATTTCTTTATGATTAAAGATTACTTTTTCTAAACCACTGTGCAAATGTAAGGAATACAACGAAAGCAGCCCAATAACTTATATCAATCTTTATTTATTTCCCTTAAGAAATGCAATTCGGTCCGCTAGTTCGTCGCAATCAGGCAGATTGGGATGAACATATGGTCTTGGCATATCTGAGGCAGCCCTTGCGTGTAATGTTCTTGATTCCCTAGGAGTTGCAGGCACGAGTGTATCAGATTTTGTGGCTCTAGGACTCTTCATTTCACCTGTGCCGTCACTTGTTTGACAAGAAGGAGGTTTCATACGTGGCTTGGCTCTGTTCTTGTCAAACCACGAGGCTTTGTTACTATAATACATCAAAAGCTTGTCCATCATCGTTTCCTCATCATCATCACCTGGTAAAACTCTTATGCCAACCTTTTCACGACCTGGTGGTGGCTTCAGTGATTTTTCAGGATTATCGTTAGAGTTTTCCGGTCCTGAGGGCCGTTGCAGTGGACTTCCAACACTAGAAATGTCTTCAAGAACTTGGTATTTGCTTACGTTGGACGGTCTCCTTCTAACTGATCTGGGTTTTGGTTTAGATTCATCATTTAAATCATTCTGTTGGTTTTTTCCAGAACTGCGAGCCGATATTGGGGACCCTTCTATCTTCGTTTCTTCTGTATCAGCTATTGTCTTAACATATGGTGGGGGAATAGATTTATAGTTGAATAACTTGTCGTCATCTCCTGGACTTGTTGATGAACTTGATGGACAATGTTGGCTATCTCTACCATTGCTAGTTGACCTCTTATCATCTTTACTGCTACTTTGCACCTTGATCATATCATCATTGGCGATCTTCCTTTCGCCAGGTGCAGCTTCACTTTCATTTCTTTTCGAATTATAGCGCTCTTTTACTTTGTCCACTTTGTACCTGGAATCAAGCCTGTATCTCTTCGGCAAAGAATCATTCTCGTTTCCACTCAATTTATGTCCATCTTCCTCAACCCTGTTCTCCTTTTCTGGGTGAGGATGAATGTGATCCTCCCGTTTTGGGTGACTATAATTCTCTTTTTTCTCTGTATTGTATGCGTAATCCTTCTTTGATAATGAATCGAGCTCAGGGAGGTCCTGCAAAGGAATCATACACATGTAAATAGCTATTTGCGGGTTCTGAAAGAATGTTTGTTTAAACTTGAACATGTGGGTAACAAGTAACTAAAATACAAGCTTACTTGTTGAAGAGAGACTTGTCCAGTGGAAGAAGCTTTGAAGAGTTCTTGTTCTAAAGATTTGGAATTCCATTCTATGGAAAATTCATGCGCTATATCGTGCATTAGATGAAGCTTCATCTCCTTTGTAGCTGGTTTTCGATTTAATTTTGACACGAACTGCAGTTGACATTAAAGCAATTAATTATCAGTATTAAAAACTCAATACAATATTAATGATTAATACTTTTTATTTAGTAATGGAAAGCAAACCTCTTTATTGACAAATGTTTCAATAGTAATCTTGTATCTATCAACAAATAAGGTTCGAAGGTCCTTTAATTCAGGAAAATCAGAAAATCTTGCTGTAGCATATACGAGTGAATGGACAGCTTCTTTGCATTCTTCAGGACATTCTCTATATCAAACAGAGAAGAAAGAACATTTGTCAATGTTAAATATCCAAAACATTGCAACTAGTTTTATTGTATTAGATCAATCCAAGGTTTATAAACATTTTGACAGAACTTAGTTTTGAGAAAATAAAGGTCTGATAAATATGAATATAGAAAAGCATTTCATACCTCTGTTTATCAATGCTTGAGAGATTGCTGGATATAAACCCGCAGAATTGCTCAATAAAATCGTAAGCATCTATCACATTTTGTTCAACCATGAGTCCTTCAGCCTACATTAACATTGGGAAGCAACGTAAGATCTGATTTTAGTGATGATAATAACAATAATCCATTGTGCATCAACAGCTCACGGATTCTTATTGGAATGTAACTAACAAATTTTTTAGACAAACATCAACATTAAAATAAGATATTCTTAAACCTCCTCCTCATTACCACCAATCAGACCAGAATGATGCATGATAATTTCTATATTGACGAAATAACAGATTATCAGAGGTACTGGTGCACCCATGAAGAAGCATCTTTCGGTGGGAAATTAAGATTGAAACAGAAGATCATAAATTTATATGAAAAATTAAGATCATGATTTTGTTTAAGATAAGAATAATTTTTAACTCGAAAGGCTTTGACCATTTTGGTTTATAGAACTTACAAAAATGAAAAACTTACTCTGCAAAAAGCATTATAATCGTGGCCGCTCCTTATAAGTTCTGCAATGTCACTCTTCAAATACTTCACAACCGCCTTCTTCTTCTTCTTCAATGTGTCCACTCGACACTTTGTCATCTTTATAGAGGATTTGCTGTATATTCAGAAAGATGATTGCCATCAACCACCGTCACCAAATTTAAAAAAACAATAACAGAGAAAAAGCTAGAGGGGAAGAAGTATTTGAAGAACGACATAGATATGAATAGAGAGGTGGTAAAGTACCATTTTCTGTAAAACTTGGACTTAGTGAGATCGGTAAACATGATCTCTAACTCTCCCTCTATTGAATCACTAGAACTTCTAAGAGGCAGGGAGATGGATAGAAACAGAAAGAGATTATTCTGGTTTCTTGCTGTCTTTATTTCTTTAAATATGTTTGATACTGTAAGGGATAATTTGAAGTGAGCGTATATAAACAAGAAAACCCAAGAATCTGCGACAAAGAGGCAACGAAGCAAAGAAACGAAACAGTTGCACCGGGACTTTGCGGGACCAAAAAGGCTAGCAAATTTACAGAAAGAAAGAGATTTGAAGATATGGGCAGGTATTATTCAAGGTGGCAAACCGAAAAACCGGAAAAAGTAGAAATCTTTAGCAAGAAAATGGGTTCCAAGTTAGCACCAGCAAGCTCCCAAAGGAAGAAGAATAACAGCTGTCTGAGCCTGGAAGAGAAAATAGGAGAGAGGGCACAAGTTTAGTATTAGACAGAGAATGACATGCATTATGTTTATATAATATATATGAATTTAGACAGAAGTGAATGGTCAATCAAGAATCTCTAGGGTGGCATAAAGGAAACTGAGAGACCTAGGCAAATGGAAACCTCTAGCATGTAGGATTCTTTCAACGTTTTCTTAGGAGTTGGGAAATTTCGCGCTGTGGTTCTGTTCTGTTTCTTGATTAACAGAACAGTTACTGGGTCAACCTTTCAAAATTAGCCTTACACATCATGCACAAATGAGCTAACAAGTAAGGCATTCGCTTACAGATAATGAATTCAGGAAACTCGAGTGTGGCAGTGAATAAACCACGGTAACCAGCTAAGCGGTAGATTTGGAAAAGCTTTTTGGTTTTATCTTCATAATCTGGTTAATATATTGAAGCTGATAAGTAATTCTTTTTGGATTGATTGCGTCCAGTATTATCCCCCACAAAAAGCTATACATCATAAAAAATAACACGGGATAATAATAATTATATAATAGATAGACTTAGGTACCTCAAAATAATCACTCGTTGTCTTCTTTCCACATACTCATATTAATTTTTAATTTTTTGTTTTCGTTTTCAAATTCAGTAAAAAATTTGGTTTATTTAAGCTTTTAGTTTCTGTTTTTAGCTTTGTTTTTTTTCTAATTTTCAAAAATTATGAAAACTATAAAAAGTAGTTTTTGTTCTTGTTTCTGTTTTTTATAATCTGATTTACTATTATTTAAATATATATTATTTAATTATTAATAAAAATATGAATAATTTAATTCAAGTTTATATATTTAATAAATTAAAATTAATTATCAATAAAAATTATGAATAATTTTATTTAATTTAATTTTTGTAATTAAATTATATGTAATTAAATTTTAATAATTATTAATGAATATAGTTAAATTTAAAATATATAAATATTCAAATTTAATTTAATTTAATAATTAAAATATATTTCAAATAAATATTAATTTTAAATTATTTATTTTATTAAAATAACATAATTTTATTAGTAATTTGTCAAAAAATATTATATAAGAGATTAAATAAATAAATTTATTTAAAAATAATTTGTCTTTAAATTTTATCTAATATGTAATTATTATAGTGATAAAAATATAAATATATTAACATTAATAACCAAACAAGTTTTGTTTTTATTTGAAAAAAACATAAACAAAAAACTGTATAGTAACAACCAATGTTCCGAATACCGTACCGGACTTGGTACCGGATTGGACTCTGGAACGGAACTGTATCGGTACCGGTCGGTACCGGGTACCGTTTCGGGATATTTT
>JAOSBL010000001.1:9244932-9259907 GCA_027568915.1 Erythroxylum roraimae | reverse complement strand
TATATATATAATGTTAATGTGAGCAATGAGATGCAGAGTTTTAAATATATATATATATAGTTAATGTGAGAAATGAGATGCAGAGTTTTAGGAACTTTTTTAAATTGTTTAAATTTGTAAAATAAAATTTTGTGATTAATAAGAATTTCAACTTGGTTGATATTTGTTTAGAGTGAACGTTGGCATACTAAGGAGAAAAGAAGAGTTTGTTAAAAAGGACAAGGAAGAAAATCAAATGTCTGTGTTCTAGAGCTAAAATTCTAATTTGACACATATTCATTTGGTGTGCAGTATATATTTGTATTTATACTGAATTTTATTTCACATATATTGGTATCTATTGTATTATCCAGGGGTATGCAATAGTATTTTCTGAGCAATGTTGTAGTATTTATGATATAATATAATGATATAGTGGAGATAAGTAATAAAATAGAGAACGAGAAGCGTTCTTTAGATATGACCTCACGTATAAAGGCAAAGGACACTAGGGCATCTGTAGTAATTTGAAATTGGAATAAATTTAAAATTTAGAAATAATTTTTGATTTGTTACAAGGAAGGAAAGAAATATGAGAATGGAGAGTTTGCGAGTAAGAAAAATGTGTCATCGAGGTCACTCGTATAAATCATGAGGGTTGAAAAAAATAAAACCTATAAGTAACAGAAGAATCGGGTAAAATTCTCAAATATGTATCCATTATGATGAAGGTATTTAAAGTATAATCAAGTTTAAAGATGTGTACAATCTTGAATTGATTTCAAGTGAGGTTTATGAGGCAATATTAGGTTGTGGATAATCAAGTTAGGCATAGATTAGTGGAATTAGGACATGCACAAATTTAAGGTTTATTGTTATAGCAGCAATGGGTACAAAAATATGACATGTTTAAGAAATGATTGTCCTAATCATTTATACAAGTTAAAAAGAGTGAGGTTAGAAGAAGGAGACGTAGAAGTGGTGCATGACATATTTATTAGAATGAAAAAGAAGAATAATATATTTTTATAAGGAATTAACTGTGAAGAGGAAGGAAGGTTGAGGATTTTTTTTTAAGAGAAGGCAATGAGTCAGTTAGCACGTACTGAAAGTGATATGGTCATGTTTGACACCACTTATCTCATGAACAAATACCAAATGTCATTTGCTCCATTTATCAGTGTAAAGCATCATATATAATCTATATTACTTAGTGTGCACTTTAAGGCAACAAGATCACTTATATTTTTTGTTAACATTTTCATACATGGTTAAGGTATATGAATGAGAAGTCATTTAACACTATGATTATAGATGAGTACAAGAATAAAAGTAACACTATTGAGGTGGTATTCCTTAGATAAGTTATATATTGTGTTCATGGTATATACTAAACCTGAGAAATTTGATACCTATAAGAGTTATAAGAAGTTAAAAGATACGTTTATGGATGTTGTATATAATGCTAACAACATTGAAGAATTCGTGACAAAATAGAATTAAATGGTTATAAAGCTTGACTTTAAAAATAATTTATAGGTTATTTTTATTTGATGAATGTATAAGGTTGGATCAAGCATATGTTAGGAGGTATTTTTAGATAGGAATGTCAATGACACAAATTAGTAAGAGTATGAATATTTACTTTGATGGTATATATATGCTTGTAGCACAATGAAGCAAGTTACTAAACAATATAAGGAAGTAATTAGGGAAAAGATTGAGCATGAAATAAAGTTTGATTACTTATATGTAGGGAGTAAGGTACTGCTGGTGACATTATTTGATATTAAAAAGGTATTTTAGAAGGCATATACCAATACCCTATTTTGTATTATATAAGAAGAACTAACGGTGAGAAAAAAAATTAGACTAAATGGAATAGCTAGTTATAGAAGATAGAGGAGATAGTTGAAGAGTGTAGTGTGGTCGAGCAGTACATAATTACAATAAGTGAGTCACCCTTACTATCCAAATACAATTGCTTATTGTTCGTATTTAACAGATTATGTGTCAAAATATATTCAAAATTTTTAGTAAGGTAAAGATCCTGAATTATGTTTTTAAGGAGGTGATATAAGGATGTTATTTGGTTGAATAAAAAAATAAAAAATAGCAACATTTGAGAAGATGATGATATTAGTGTTAGCAGGACAAAAATCAACTTTTTATAAGGCTCTTAATTATTACGTGGTAAAGAGTGAATCAAATTTTGACCACCTGTAAAATATGTTAGAAGAAGAAAATAAAAAATTTATTAGTGCATATGCAATTAAGTTAGGTGATGAAGGTGACTTTTATTGACATATTGAATCCTTTCCAACAAACATTAAGTTGAAATACCTAGTTATCACCAGGCATATGGTAGGTTAAGAATAAGGAGGTTGAGATCTTGACTTTTAAGTGAAGGCGGTCCAAAAGAAAGACATAAAAAAATGAGGTTAGTTGCTGAAGATACAAATTGACCATAATAAATTCATATACTGCAATTGGTTTTTATAATGATACTGCTAAATGATTGATTTTATATATACTTGCTTATTTACTATTGTTAGCTAGGTGTGTTGATATTTAAGGAGGTAAATTTGGATGCTTATTTTAGTGATAATGAAGAGAGGGTTGAAAGTATAAATTGATATTTCATTTCATTTAATTAATAGATAAAATATTGTTGTATGATTTGGTAATTTATATTTTATACTTCCATAAACGTTTGGAATAGATAATAAATGATATTTTGAATGTATATTTGTTTAACAGAAATGAACATGAGTTATATTAAAGTTATATCTCTAAGGTGGAGATGATATTTGTTTAATTTAAGGCTTGTTTCTTAAGAATGTTATTATAAAATTACTAAAGAATGATTTTTTTCAAAAAAAAAGATTATGTTTGATACAATCTTATCAGACAATTCTAGAAAAGTAAATTCAATTCAATTTAAGAGAGTTTAGAATAAAACAAGGCCATTTTGATTGGTAACTCGTATAAGAAAAATTTTGTATCTAAAGGTGGCCATAAACTCTTAGTAAGAGAATTGAATACATTTATGATGCAATGAAATAAATAAGATTAAAGGAGATTGAAATACAAAATATGACCTAGGGTATAGTATGCAAATTATACTCAAGGATTTGTTCATTAATTGGGATGCCATATATTCCTAACAGATATATGACCATAAGCTCTCATTATATGCTAGTCACACAAGTAATAATTGTGAGAATTTGCAAAAATATTGTTAACTAAACTCATTATGTGTGAGTGGGAGATGACAATGAAAACCACACCTGATAAGTTCAAGGTATGACCTTTCAGTTATTAACTGTTAAAGAACTGTTATATTGACATTCAAGCAATTAATGATAATTGTCTAAAAAACATAAATACAAGATAAATTATGTAAGCAAAAATAAAGATTTCTTATAAAAGTCCTTTAATTGGTGGAATACAATCAAATCCAAGTAAGTGATTTAATTAATGATGCATATGACTTGAAAGATCCTGTGTTTCTATATGTGTTAGATTTTTCATATAGATCCTTATAAGCAGTTGGGGTAGAGAATTTCTTACCTGGTGGAATTACTGGTATAATATTTGGTTATCTATGTAACAAATTTTATATTAGGAAACAACAATAATGACTAACGAATTATGGTTCAACTTTTAGCATTGTTCACCATGTTTTTTACAAAGGAGGACCTGATGAACTCTACAAAGGCATGGATGCACCTCTCACCTTCGTCACCTTTCAATTATTTTTTTAAATTATTTGCTTCTGAGATTGATCATAAGTTTGGTATGGTTTTTTGTGTTTTAAACTTCAATAAATATTGGCAAGTTTGATGGATGTGTTGAATAAAGGATAATCACATTTAGGATTAGAGTTTTTTGGGTGATCTTAGTTTTGTTTGGTCTACAAAAAATTTATTTTGACAATGGTACTTATTTTTTGTGGGTGATGAAGTTGATGCTTCTAAAAGTGTCACTTTCCCTATATTAGGAGGATTCACTTGCCTGATATATGATTAATAGCTAAGATGGACCTTTTTTGTTTTTGTTTCTGTATATTACATTTGATAATGGAGATTGGTGTGTTGTAACTCAGAAACCAGTCCTTAGCTATCCAATCCAATTAGAAGGTCTTGTTGATCAATTTGTAGTTGACTTTTAATTAGCTTTATTTTTCTTGTATCAAAATTAAGAATATATACAAACATCTACTTCTTTAGTTTTGATGGGTGAGAATGTACTCTTATCATCAATTAAAGTTGTGGTGATTATTTATTTCTTTCTTTAATAGAAGCATACAAAAAGCCTAAATTCGACCAACAATCTAAGAACATTAAGACCTTATAGCTCTTACAAAGTCATTTATAAGAAATAAACATTTCTTAGTTACTTGTGAACCTTCTCCTAATTCCAGTCTTAAAGGAAGTGTTAAGGAAATAATATAAGAAGTTAAGAAGAAATTTTTTTTGTATGTTTATTAGCAAACTAATGATTCATCAAAAATTGCAAAAGATAAAGATAGATACTAATAGTTAAAAGCAATTTAATTTCATAATTAGAATTCGATACCGTGGTTGCAAAATGCATTTTCTCACTCAAATGGTTTCTACATTTGCAGCAGTGAGCCTATTTTCTATGTGACAAATTTGCTTCATAACTAGATGTCAATGCCATGGTTAGAAGATGTATGTTCTTTAAATATACACCCTTTGTTCCTATTTTAATAGCTTGATGGTTTATGGGTTTGTAGTATTTTGTATGTTGATTGTATTCATATTGACACTAGTCTTAATCATTGCAGAATGCCATGGTTTCCTAAATTTATGCTATTCTTTCTCGATACATTTGGTTCATCAGTTTCAAACAAGGATCCTCCTTTATACAAAGGTGTTGTTGTTAGAATTAAAGTTCCTATTGCCTTATTATTAATTACAGGATTTTATAAAATTAAGGCTAAGAAAATCAAATCTGATTCAGATTAAAGATAATAAAGGGGCCCAAGGAAATGGTTAAATGATACTAAGTCTAGTGAGAAAAATGAACCTTTATTAATATGGGCAAATTTGTTAATTGGGCTTGTCATAAGTTGCCCAACAAGGTTTACATAAATAGTTGTTAAGGTCTTTTGTAGCCTATTGATAAAAGTTTGTGAACATAAAGTTACTCTGACCTGTTAAAAGGTTCGTGCATTTGAAAAAAACAGAGAAAAGATGTTAATAAAATAAAGATACAAATTTCATAGAGCTAAATTGAAAGTTGCAACATATTGTTCATACGTTAAGTAGCTTATTTAAATGATACAATAGCTTGATCAAATAGTTGATGAGCTTGTTCATCGAGCATTAGATAGAAATATATATATATATATTTACATTATCTTCATTTATACAAGTTTATGGTAGATCTTGGGCCTAAAGTTAAAGTTTTTGTTATATTTAACATATGGTATCAAAGTGGTTCCATGATTGTATGAATTTGAATGGAGATTTTTAAGGTTTTCTATAAAGAAATTGGAGAAATTTACTTTATTTGCTTATATAAACTACTTATTTGTTGTTTGTATTAACTTTGGATAAGATTTGCATCAAAAAGGTAGAAAAATAGACTTTGAGGTGATTTTCTGGCAAAAAGTCACCAGAAGTCAACAGGAATTCAGTGGACAAGTCACTAGAAAATCACCCCCTCCCCCACTCATATGCTTATGGGATGTGCTCAGTCGCCTGTAATGGAAGCGTGTTTGGCGCATACATCGTATGTGCCTAAGGTGGTTGGCACATCTGTGCAGGTCACCTATGTCATAAAAGTGGTGGATGCATCTCTATGCATTTGGCATATGGACCATAGGCATCATGAAAAGGCAGTGCACTTCTCTGTGTGTCTATCGCATATGCTACACGTAGCTCTCACATTCAGTACCACGTGACTACTACTACTACTACTACTACTACTACTACTACCATACTACTACTACTTTATCATATTATGTAGTTTATTACTTATTTTATATTCTATTAATTAGGTATTTATTATTCATTTACTTCTTTAATTTTATTTATTTTGGGGTAAGGTTTCGTACTATTGAACCTTCCGATATCTTACATATCAGTGAAATTTTTACTGAGTTGTTGTTATTGTTGTTGTTATTGTATATGATTATCACTGTAATTGATATTTTCTTTATGATAAACTCTCAAATAAAGTTTGTTAATAATGTCTTCAATATTGATATATGATAATAAAAATGTGCATGAAGATGTTCCATTCAGGGAAGGTGAGTTGTCTCAAATTTTATGTCGACATAGATGCATGTAAGGATAGTATACAGGTGTATCTCTTGTGTTGGTAGAATAGTTTTAGAACTGATGAGAATGTGGTCACTATAATGACCTTTTCAAGTTAGTATTTGGATTATTTTGCTTGCATGTTTGGGGATGTCTTCAGTCTCATGTTTGGTTATTTTACCCATAGGTGTTAGCCTTATATAAGATATATTTAAATGTGCATAAAGACATTTGATAGAGGATAACCATATCTTAAGTGATATATTTGCCCACAAGTGGTAGAATCCTAGAGGTTGATGATGTGTATTCTAATCACTTCCATGTGGAGGTCTTATCTACATACATTATGCATTCAGGCTATAGGTGTTTCATGATATCTGTGATAAGATACTTAGTACAAAAACGATTTTATGGCTTTAAGTATCACTATTATCCTACATTTAGGCTGATCATTTACATTATCAATGTTGTAATCAACTTTTCTGTAAATAATAATAGTGTTACTGTTAAAATCCTTACTAGTTTCAACTTTAAGAAATGGAAACAAGATGTAATTATCAATATGCTCATGATTAAGGAAAGACTATTAACATCTACATTAATTATTTTAGAGGTTGAGAGAGTAACATATGCAGCTTAGGAAAGGTTAAATAGGGTGTGTTATTTGACCATAAAGAGATTCATGTTAGACCATCTGCTGAGTGAACTTCTAGAGACAAATATAATAAGAGATTTCCTTAATAATTTCTCACAGAGGAATGAGGTATCCTTTAATGCTAAAATAGGTATATTATTAAAGGAACTATCTCTATAAGATATAATGGTCCACCTCTAAAGTAAGCTGAAGACATTAACTATATTAAAGGTAAGAAATCAAAACTTCCCTATATAAAGATATAGATCAATTTAGCATAACTAGGGCCTAGTGAGTATGAGTATATGATGTTTTTTTATAAAAAGAAGGGATATAGGAAGCTGGAATGTCAAAAGTACAAAATCTGGAAAGAAAGGCAGGAGCTATCAGGTAACTGCTTAGCTTATATGATACAAGAATCTAATGTTGCCATAACCATATCAAGTTCTTGGTGGCTAGATAGTAGAGCTTTTAATCATGTTCCTTCCATAATGAAGGGATACATGATAAAGAGAAAGGTAAATAAAAAGGAGGAAAATTTCATACGGGATGTTTGTTTGAACTTAGATACAAGGTTTAAAATGGTATTGTATGACATGTCCTACATACTTTCTTTTAGACATAATTTGATCTCTACATCTATTTTGGATAAACAAGGTTATAGTTTTGTATTTGAAAATTCGGTTGTAAAGTTATCTGTCAATATAAAACATATTAATGTAGCCTTCTTATCATATGGTTTATACAAAATGTGTCTTGCCCCTGATGAGATATATATATATGCTTCTTTATATATTGCCGAATAGGTTACTAGAAAAAGACTCCTAATTAATAAAGGAAAAGTTATACATATTATGGCATAAAATATTGGGCCACATTTTCAGAGAAAGGGATGAGAGACTAATAAAGGATAACATTATTCCAAGTCTAGATTAAGATGATCTGGAAACATGAAAATGTGTGTTGCTTGTTATAGGGGTAAGTTGACCAAAATAAAGCAAAAGGGGTCAACTCATGCTTCAGGCTTATTAGAACTCATATATATAGACTTACGTGAACCCTATACAACTACATTGTGTAATTCATGATATTTTATCAAATTTATTGATGACTATTACTATTATGGATATATCTTATTGCTTAAAGAAAAGTCTAAAGTTCTTGATAAATTTAAGGTCTATGAAAATAAATTTGAGAACTAATTGATAAGGTCCATTAAGATTGTCATGTTTGACAATAAAGGTGAATATTATTGCAAATATGGGCTTTAAGATTAAAAAAATGTCTATTTGCCAAATATTTAAAATTATGTGGAATAGAGGCTCAGTTCAATATGCGAGGTAGTCCTGAAAAAAAATGATGTTGGCTAAAAGGTGAAATCCCACCTTAAAGAATATGATGAGGTCAACACAGAGCAGGATTAATTTATCTTATTATCTTTGGGGTGAAACCATAAGTCTGCCTCGTATATACTTAATAGGCTCCCAAGAAAATCAATTTCAAACACACATTTTGAAATTTGAAAGGGGTGGAAGTCTAACCTCACTCATTTTTGTGTATAGGGCTACTCTGCTAAAGTATGTTGATGTAATCCTTATGAAGATAAGTTACATTCTCATTACACTTATTGTTATTTTGTTAGGTATCAAGATAACTTTAAGGGATGCAATTTTTACTATAGAGATGGAGAATCTATAATAATGGAGTCACAAACTGCTAAGTTTCGAGAGCATAATGACTATAATGAGGGTGGTCCATCTCATCTTGAGGAGGGTAGTCATTCACATCTTTCAAATGATAGAAAGGTGGATACTACAGTTATTTTATATACATCACTCATATAGATAGAACTATCAAATCAAGGTCTTAGTACCGTAGCAATATAGGGACAAGAACCTATACCTTTACAAATTGAGGTTCTTAAGGTACATGAACATACTAAACCAGTTCAATTAAGAAGATCCACTAGAGTGATAAGGCATACTATATCATCTTATTACGTAGTCTATTTGGGTAAACAAGACTATGATATTGGACATGTAGTAGATCTAGTTACTTTTATAGAAGTTATTTTTGGACCTCATATGGATTTATGGTGGGATGTAATGAAGGACAAAATGCAATCCATGAAGCATAATAAGGTATGAGATCTTATGAATTTGGTTCATACCTGTAAACATGTCAGTGGTAAATGGATTTATAAGTCCAAAAAGGACTCTTAGGGTAAACTTAAGTAGTTTAAAGCTTGGTTGGTTGCCAGAGGTTCACTTAAAGAGAATGGATTGAATTTAATGTCACCTTCTCTCTTGGACCCTCTAAAGATGTATTTAGGGTGATTATGACAATAGTAGCTCATTATGATATGAAGTTACATCAAATGGATTTCAAATAGCTTTCCTAAATGGAGACCTTTATGAAGAGGTCTATTTGAAAAAATATGAAGAATTTTAGGATCAAGATAAAGTTGACATGGACTATAAATTGAGAAATTCATATATGGTTTGAGAGAAGCTTCCAACAGTAGTACCTAAAGTTTGACGAGGTTGTTACCTCATTTGACTTCATGAAAAATAAAGTTGAAAGATGTTTGTGTTACGAGGTAAAAGAGAGCAAGGTTATTTTTCTACTTTTATATATGGATGATATCTTGCTCACATCAAATGACTTGACTATTCTACATGAGGTTAAGCAGCTTTTGGTCAAACATTTTAACATAAAAGACCTTAGTGAAGCATCTTTTATCCTTGGTATCTAGATTCACTAGAACATATCTCAAACTTGTTAGGTCTCTCAAAAAGTGTATATATTGAGAGAGCACCGCAAAGGTTTAATATGGTTGATTATAAATATGTTCCAAAACCTATCTCTCATGGTGAGAGATTATCTTTGGTACTATGTCCAAATAATGTAGTTGAAAGAGAGATTATGAAGAATGTTCCTTGCTCTAGTGTAGTTGGTAGCCTGACATTCAAAAAAGTCAATAGTCTTGGCCTCATTGGTTATACAAATTTAAATTTTGCCATGTGTCCAAATGACAAAGTACACATCAGGGTACATTTCATGTTGGCATATGGTGTTATTTTATGGAAGAGTGTCAAGAAGACACTGATAACTTCTTTGACTATGTTTGCAAAGTTTGTAGCATGCTATAAGGCTCCTTCATAAGTGATTTGGCTCAGGAACTTGATTTTTGAGTTGTCTGTGGTTGATTAGGTTGCTAGACCCATTCGGTTGTACTATGATAATCTCTTTGTTGTGTTGTTAAGCAATAGTAATAAAAATATCATAGGGTCTAGGCATTTAGAGGTCAAGTATTTGACCATAAAGGACTTAATGTAGAAAGGTAACATCACAGTGGAGTATATTGAGATTGAGCACATATTGGCTAATCCACTTATGAAAGGACTGTGACCAATCAACTTTGTGAGATGTGTATACATTATGGGCTTATTAAAGTCTTTAGACACCGTTAGTTACATGTCGTTGTATTTGGCTCCTAAGGCAGTTGTTTTTCTTTTTATGTATTATGACTGTACATTTTATATGAATATTGATGATCATCATGCTATGCTCAGTCATTCAATTTGTGGTACATTGTTATAATAGAGGTGAAAGTATTAAGATTTATGTCGATCTTAAGCATTTTAAAGGTCATTGGGAATATATACAGATTGACTTTGAGCCTATGTTTTCAGGACATATACAAATACATCGATAAATCTATAGATTTGATAGGATCTAATGGGATATAAGTGCTTAATCTTATAAAGGTCTTCTCTAATATGGTTTATCGTTAAGTAAGATAAAATAAATCTCTTTATTGTAGTTTAGCATAAAGTTTAGAGAGATTGAGACTGATAAACAAAACAACGATACATTTCAGATCATATAGGCATCATTGTAATTTGCTACACTATGTTTTCTCATTCATATAAGTAAGGTATTAGATATGCTTAATTGTATTAGATCTATATCGTGTAAAAACACATGCATTTAATACTTTTCGATATCGAAAGCCTTACGGGATTGAATGATAGACTTTCATTATCTTTGGATCAAATATTTTAATTTAATTGACCATTACATTGATTTTCTTAACTATTTTTACTGTTTTCATTGTCATTAATATTTGTTCAAAGAGAGAATGTTGGAATTAAAATTCCTATTGGAATCAAATTTGATCTAAATTAAAGATAATAAGGGACAATAAAGGATTTGGTTAAATGGACCAAAGTCCAGTGAAAAAAAACCTTTATCAGTGTGGTAGATCTACTTATTAGGCTTGTGATAGGACAGTCCAATAAGGGTTCTATGAATAGTTATTAAGATCTCGACTTAATAGCTACTTATTATATGGAACATAAAGTTACTCTGACCCGTTAAGAGGTTCACGCATCCAGAAAGATGTAGAAAGACATTAACCACATAAAGATACAACTTTCATAAAGCTAAATTGAAAGTTGTAGCATATTGTTCATACGTTAAAGATCTTATTCAAAGGATCCAATAATTTATTCAAACAATTATGGAGTTTGTTCATCAAGCTATGGATGGAAAAACAAGTATTTTTTTTGCATTATCTCCATTTATATAAGCTCATTGTAGATATTGGGCATAAAGTTAAAGTTCGTGTTATGTACAACAGTTGCTGTCAGAGGAGTCGCCACAGGGGCCATACAAAGCCTTATACTTTCTCCAATAGAACTGCTAAAAATTTGCCTCCTACTACAGATCATAGGCTAAAAGAATGGCGTCATTAAGGAGGTAGTCACAAAGGTCCAATAAGAGTTGGAAAGAGCATTTTAAGAAAAGAAAGTATGAGAGGAATGTACAGAGGCTTTACCATTACTGTCCTAAGAGATGCACCTTCTCTTGGCTTTTATTTATAGATATACGAATAAATGAAAAAGAAGCTCAACCTCGGCTATAAAAGAACTACCAGAAAAGCTTAAGATCTTGTTGATTGCAAATGGGCTAGCAGGAGTTGCTTAAGTTGAAAATCAATGTAATATCTAATCTCGTGCATAGTGGAAGAAGAACAAAATTTTTTTGTTTGATTTCTCAAAAATCAAGATCATTTTAAACTATATAACATGACTGATGTAAAAAATATAATAAAGTATAAATCATAAATTTGCATCTTATTGTAAAACTTGATCATTTTTCTGCAGCTTCCCTTAAACCAATTTCTAAAATTGATTAATAGCAACCTCTGTAAACATATGAATGTTCAACCTTTAATAGTATTTACATAAACAAGTTAAGAGAAATATTTAACAAGTGTAAAGAAAGATAAGCAAGAAATACTAATGCCTCTAGAGCTTACATTTATTTATAACATGACTTAAATCTTTTGATAATTTAGTTGAAAACTAATTTTAATTTTAATTAAATCTAATTAAATATCAATTGGGCCAAAAAAGATTCAATATGTTATATTGTTCCTTATTTATCAAATATCTTACATTTGATCATAAAGTTTCTCAAACTTTACATTTAAGTTTAACTTGATTAAATTATCTTTTTTCTCTTCAAATGTTCTTTGTATGTGACCTATTAGGTTCCTAAATATATAAACAATGGATATAAATTATAACTTTAAATTGTATTTAAGATTAAATAAATTAAAATTTTTAATTTTTCTTTATTATCTAATTAAAGAATTTATATCTATAAATCAATATTGACGTCTAGCAATGCATCATGACCACATAAATATTATAAATGTCAAAGTGATTTTTACCAACCTTTTCGTGCATGATTTTCTGTATAATTTAATCTTTTTATTATACAATATTTCGATTAGCCATAAAATATAAAATTAATGTCTACTTTATTTGAGTTTATTAGTTCTATACTATTAATAATTAATTTTATTAATGACATTAGAAGATTATTTTTAAAGTGTCATTCCTTAGCTTTTGAAGTGTAAATAACTTCAATGGCTTAGTCATTATACCAACAATTTAATTTCACTTTTGCAAAGATCAGTGGTTTTATCCCTTATTAGGTCCTTTATAAAGTGAAACCTTATATATTTGCTTGCTTTTTTGACATAGAATAAGATTTTTAGAAAATTCGATTATAGGACTACTGTCATAATAAATTACAATAACTCCTTTTTGCTTTTGTAGTCTTTAAGTATTTTTCTTAGCCAAATTGCTTGACATACATAGGCTGTTATAGCTACATACTCTACTTTGGTTATTAAAAAGTGACAATTTCTTACTTTTTACAGACCACAAAATAGCTTTTGAACCAAGTGTTAAAACATATCTTTAAGCTTTTTTAATTATCTTGGTCTCCAACGTAATCTTTGTCTATAAAGAAAAATAAATATAACTTCTCACCTTTTTTGTATAACATCCTTTAACTTGTAGTTCCTTGTAAGTTTTAATGATTCTTTTTGTAGTTAAGAGATTAATCTCCTTTTATCATTTCATGAAGACTTATAACAAGCATTATATAAGGTCTTGTAGCTATAAAATACATTAAATTTATGAAATTTGCATATAAAATATGTTATCAATCTTCATTCATGATCTTAAACAAGCTTTAGACACACTTTAGTACTTAGACCCAATTAACTCCAATTGCGTTGTGATCTTTTGGAAGATCAATCAATTGTTGTTCCATTCCCTGGTTACAATTTATTCTTCAATAGAATTTTTTCATTTTGATTCTTTGAAAGTTGTATGATCACATTTGAGAAATAGAGCAAAAGGTGCAAGTAGGTCTTCTGATTGGTCAATTCCAGTGATATGAAAATTAATCATCCATGCATGTCTTATTCTAACATGTTAAGGTTGTTCTTCTTTTTTTTTTTCACTACTTTTGGTAAGCTTGGAATGTCTGCTGAACCATTTAATGGAATTTATTGATCATTTTTTGTCAAATGCTATCTTTCCTCTTTATTAACTCCATCAATGTTGATAGGTATTTGTTGTTCAATAACATTGTTATTCTATGGCTTAAACCTTTCTTCATAAAAACCTACATCACAACTGATTATAATTTTCTTAATGATAGAATTGTAAACCTTATATGCTTTTGATTAACCACTAACACTAAAAAAGTATCTCTTTATTTTCATTTATCTTTGTCCTCTTCTAGTATAGACTATTGGCATAGCTATCACATTAAAAAAAATTTAAATGATTTCTTCGCAGTTTATATCTGCTCTATACTTATTCAAGTTTCATATTTTGAACAACAAGTTTAGGACTTCTATTCAAACTGTGAATACTTCAATTGACTGCTTTAGATCCAAAAGTTACTGGAATGTCCCTCCTTGCCAAAAGGTTTTACACCATTTCAAAATAACGTGAGTTTCAACACACTCCATCTTTGATAGAAATTTCAGACCGTTCTTTTCTAGTTGACTCACATTTTACAAGTTAGTGTTTAAGTCTAGAATAACAAAGATATTTGGAAATAGTTTAGATAGAATTTTCTTTGATCTAAGGTGTGACCCTTCATATTCTTATAACAAGTCATCAAACTTGACAATGTTACAAAAAGATTTGTCTAGGTAAAAAAAATGCTTTCTTATCTCCATATATATGGTTACTGAAGTCAGTTTCTTAATATCATATATTTTGTTGAATTTCTTCATTCATGTGAAACGCCATCAAGAGAAACATATCTTCTTTTTTTCCAAAGTTATTTCTTTCTCCAGTTTGCCTATTCAAGTTACTTTGACATTCTAACTTAAAGTGACAATACATAGAGCATTGATAGCATTTAACATTGTACTTGTTTGCTAACTTTATTCTATGAGTTTTTAAATGATAGTATCCTTGTTTTCTCCCTCTTCCTAAAATTGATTTTCTTGATGTTGATGATATTGTTGTTGGTTGCAATGATAGTTGCTTCCTCTACCCTTACCTATTTATTTGCCTCGTCTTTTTATCTCCTTTTGGTGTCAAGTAATTTTTATTACTTAGTCCTATTTCTCCTGTTAATTAATTTTTTGTTTATGAACCAATAAGGTGTTGGACCAATGGTGGTTGACAAATTTGATTCTACTTATGTTTTGATAATAACAAAATGTATAGAATTGGTTAAGA
>JAOSBL010000001.1:9226306-9238948 GCA_027568915.1 Erythroxylum roraimae | reverse complement strand
ATATATTTTAGTTGTCCTTGGCATTCTTTGTTTATTTGCTCTTTCAAATTTTTATCCAATTAAAACATAATGCCTTATTCTAATCAAACCACCAAGCATTTATTGGTAATATGAAAAGTTGTTGATCCACTACTAGATTAGGCTTATTTTGCTTATTGATGTAATGTTTTTAAATTCAAGGTGCGCAAGCGGCCAATGAATAAAAAGGAGCTGGCTAAAAATGAAGAAGATATTATAGAGACACTTTCCAATTCTCTAACAGTTCATGAGACTAAACTTAAGGTAACTTTTACTGGTATATTTTACTTCTTTTAGCTATATGTCAAAATATATCTTAAAAGTGGCAATTAGGTCCCAGATGCAATTTATAGCAATTGTCCACCTATTTGCTGTGATGAGAAATATTTTTCAGATCATCTTCATTTATCCATCTTGCTTAGCATACATTAGTAGCTTATGTAGTTATGTTCACGCCCTGTTACCTGTTTGTATTGGGATGTAGGTTGACTTAACAGAATATGTTGAAAAGCATGAATTCATGTTTGATGCAGTGCTGAACGAGGAGGTCTCAAATGATGAAGTGAGTATGTTAACAGCATGATTTAATATGGAATTAATATATACATGATTATAGTTATGTAACATAAATTGATTTCTTTTGATTTTTTAGGTATATTGTGAGACAGTGGAGCCCATAGTTCCAATTATTTTCCAGCGGACCAAAGCAACTTGCTTTGCCTATGGGCAAACTGGTGCATTACTTCCTCCAGCATCTTATAATACACATCCCAAAATACTCTTTACTTTTAGATATGCTTGATTTGACAATTATTCTTAATCATTATGTGTTTTCGGAGTTATATTTCTATGCAAGTCCTCGGTAGGTTGTTGTGGAAATGATTGGTCTAAGACCTTTAGTGGCAAAAATATCAGAGTATAATGTTGTTGCCTATACATATAATCGTTGATGTCCAAGTTTGTCTTTACTGTCTTCTAGTGATGCTGTTATTGCGGTATAACAGTTTATGCTCTACTTTTTGTGGCATTTAGGAAGTGGAAAAACTTATACTATGCAGCCATTACCCTTGAAGGCATCTCGAGATATCCTGAGGTTGATGCACCATACTTACAGGAATCAGGGTTTTCATCTTTTTGTGAGCTTCTTTGAAATTTATGGAGGCAAACTTTTTGATCTCCTTAGTGATCGGAAGTGAGTCATAGATATTTTGCTTTTTGTTTGTTAGCTATCTTGCACTTGAATTTATTGAATACTTATTTCTGCTAATACAGAAAACTTTGCATGAGAGAGGATGGTAAGCAGCAGGTTTGCATTGTGGGCCTACAAGAGTACAAGGTATCGGATTTAGAAATGATTAAAGAACTGATCGAGAAAGGAAATGCCACAAGAAGTATTGGAACAACTGGAGCAAATGAGGAATCCTCCCGGTCGCATGCTATACTACAGCTTGCCATTAAGAGGTCAGTTGTTGGCAGTGATACAAAGCCACCGCGCCTTGTTGGCAAGCTCTCCTTTATAGATCTTGCTGGAAGTGAACGTGGTGCTGATACCACAGACAATGACAAACAAACAAGGTATAAATTTCACTGCCTAATCTTTGTCCTTTTGCTTGGCCACTATTGGCCAAATTACTGATGGACTTCAGGTCTCATATAGTGCTGTAATAATGAGGGAGCAATGACAAGTCATAACCATTTTCAGTTAGATGATAATGAAATAAAGCACAACAAAGACATCCATATAATTGTTAGGCATGGGGGAATAGGTCTACCAAGACCAAAGCATAATCTAATACATGATACTTTTTGCATATTACTTGAGTAGGGAGTGGGAAATAATGTGGAAATGCTGAACTGTTTAAATAACCGTTGTTATTGTAGATTATTGTAACAAATATGCTATT
The DNA here is from genome assembly GCA_027568915.1 of Erythroxylum roraimae. Taxonomy (NCBI): domain Eukaryota; kingdom Viridiplantae; phylum Streptophyta; class Magnoliopsida; order Malpighiales; family Erythroxylaceae; genus Erythroxylum; species Erythroxylum roraimae. Next base: position 9,237,026 of record JAOSBL010000001.1, on the reverse strand, counting down.
TTAATGTCTTTGTAAAACCTTGTAGTAATGCATATATCAGAACAATGGTTCTTAATAGACATCAGTGTGTCAGATTCCTCTTTCATTGCTAGTAATCAAGTTCTAGGTCATTGTGCTTCAATGTCTTGCACTTAGTATGTGATTTTTCTTTGTGAATATTTTGTCATTCGTACTTTGTTAAAAATAAGTTTTAAGTTATTGAATTGAGAGCTTGTTTATATTGCAGGCTGGAAGGTGCAGAGATCAACAAGAGTTTACTTGCACTGAAGGAGTGTATAAGGGCTCTTGACAATGACAAGAGTCACATTCCATTCAGAGGCAGTAAACTTACTGAGGTCCTAAGAGATTCCTTTGTTGGCAATTCACGCACTGTTATGATATCATGCGTTTCACCTGGCTCTGGATCATGTGAACATACCCTTAACACATTAAGATATGCTGACAGGTAAATTCAAGTTTTTTGGATTACAAAAATTGGTTGATGTCAGTTTTTTCATTGTGATTCTTTCAGATATGAATCCTTTATATTGCAAATTACCTTCCAGAGTGAAGAGCCTATCAAAAGGGAACAACTCTAAGAAGGAGATATTGTCTTCTACTATCAATCTAAAGGAGTCAACTACCTTGCCCTTATCTTCCGCTTTACCTACTGCATCTACTCCAGAAGATGATGGAACTGATGCATGGGGTGATCCAGATGAAAGAGATGAATTTGATGCCTCGGAAGATTCCTCTGAACCTGAGAAACCAATATGGAAGGAAAATGGGAAGCTAGAACGATTTAGTCAACCTCCTATAGAGCACAAAGTCCATAAACTGAATGGTCAGCCAAAATGGAGGGGTCAATCAAAATCTGATCTTAAAAACTCGCATTCAGATGATGATTTGAATGCTCTGCTGCAGGTAAATAGAGAAGAAATATCCATGTGACTAATTTTAGTATTCGAGAGCTGAATTTTTCAATTGATTTTCTACTATGTATTTTTTGTCAGGAAGAGGAGGATCTTGTTAATGCTCACAGAAAACAGGTAGAGGAGACGATGAACATTGTTAGAGAGGTAATGGCTATTCATTCTCGTGCCTAACATTTGTGCCTATTTTGGTTCTCACGGATAGCCTGACTGGGCTGCTATGCGGCGCACTAATAAATTCCTCTACGTTTTCTGATTGAAAGACACTGATTTCAGTGTTCAAAGTTGCCGTGAAAATGATTTTCTGAAAACAGTTCCACACTTCTTATTTCAAAAATGAAAATCTTATGATTTTTATTGACAAGAATTTGTATATGATTTCTTTCCCAACTAATTCGTGGCCCTGCTTTGTGTATCATACTAAGGATTTGGGTACTTGTTAAGACCTTTTTTAACTGAGTGGTAGAGGCACTACTGCTAACACATTCTCATTTCTTTTGGGATTTGCAGGAGATGAACTTGTTGGTTGAAGCAGACCAACCAGGGAATCAGCTGGATGATTATATAACCAAACTGAATGCCATTCTTTCTCAGAAGGCAGCTGGTATATTGCAATTACAAAATCGTCTGGCACATTTCCAGAGGCGACTAAAGGAGTATAATGTCCTATTATCATCATCTGGATACTGATGGTGTGCAGAAATCCATACTGAAGTCAGTTATATCCTTTATTCTGTAATTTGTTGCGAGATTACTGGCCCGATAATGGATTTGGTTATGGAATTTTGAGATTTTCATGGAGGAATTATAAAAGTCTTAGATTGCAAATTTGCAATGCAGCAGTTAGCTGCGGCCAATTTTATGTATTCCCCTACATTATGGTTTGAGGGCGTTGTTGCTCCTTTACAGTTTTATTCTTCTGCAAGGAGTTCCAGTCAGTCATTGGCTAAATTACCTGCTTTTGTAAAGTGATTCACTGCTGTAATATGATTCATTAATGGAATACTCGTTGACTCTCATTTCTTAAACTTTGCAAGTAAAGTTCTGAAGACTGGCATCGTGTAGCCGGCATTTAAAAATATATAAAAAGGTCAATGGATTCAATGCATAAGTAACGAGCGTTTTCCAGGGAGGGTTATTAATGTAAGTAGATTTTTTTTCTTGTAATGTTTTTGCAAAGGTTATTTTTGTGATTCGAATATGTGATTTTTTTGTTAGTAATAATTTTTATTGGTTATTTTAAGGTTATCCTTCGCATTTAAAAATATGTAGTTACAAATTTCTTCCGATTTCTAATATATTATCGATGCAGCATTTCTTTCGATAAAATTTATTTTATAAAAAATTTAAAAGTTGCCTTATCTTATTATATTTTATTCAAAATATTTAATTTTCAAGTTAAATCCAAAAATAAGGAAAAAAAGTAAAATTGTATATATGAGTTTTTCTTTAGATAAGCGTGTCTTAAATTATATTTTTCTCACCAAAAGTAAGTTTCACATAATCTTGATCGGTGTATCACTATTCTATCAATGGAGGAGCACCTATGATATGACGTGACTATGCCAATACTCATTAGCGGTTCTTTATCTTCAACGAGAGAGTGCTAGTGAGAGAAAAGTTGACGATTGTTCTATCTGAGGAATACAACTTTTTTTGCGCGTTTCCGGTTGTGAGGCCGAGCGTTACAGCGAAGAATGGCTTCCCTCAATACTGAGAGCCACCTAGCCAAGAAAGGGAGGACTTGAAAATGGGATGAGGACCCTCCACAACCCAAGTCGTCCTATAGTGAGGCAGTAACTGACGGTATGACGACAAGCTGGCCGGAAAATGTCCCCGTAGAGGTCGAGGAAGGAGACATCACGCCTGTCGAAGGGGAGCACAGGGGCAGCATCATGGTATCCCAGCAACTGAAATCGAAGCTCGATCAGCAGTGGGAGATGGCAGTGGTAATGAAAATTCTGGCCAGGAGGGTGAGTTACAGTGTACTCACCACCCGACTGCGAAGCCTCTAGAAGCTTCGAGGACCTATAAAACTCGTGGACATGGACCACGATTTTTTCCTGGTTAAGTTCCAGGAGGAAGGTGATTATTTGCAGGTTCTTACCAACAGCCCGTGGATGATATTTGGATAGGTGATAGCCGTCCAACGATGGCTTCCATCTTTCCGCCCATCCCAAGCTAAGATCACGCATGCTGTGGTTTGGATAAGAATTCCTAATCTGCCAATTGCTCGCTACCACCCGAAAATCCTGACCGCGCTGGGGAATCTCGTAGGCACCACGGTGAGAATTGACGACGCCACGTTGCAAGCTCAGTGCGGCAGGTTCGCGAGAATTGCGGTAGACATCGACCTAAGCGCCCCACTAAAATCCAGTGTTGATCTTGATGGTGAAACGTTGTTGAGCACTTATGAAGGTCTTCCCCAAGTGTGCTACACATGCGGCATTGTGGGGTATTCACCTAGCACCTGCTGCAGACAACACAATGAGTCCAACGTCTCTATTCCTCCGACGAACAAAACTGGAGAAGGCGAGACAGTGACCAGTAGTCCGTTGGAGCCAGCGGAGGGTCGACAGGCAGAAGCGACAGGTAACGGGTATAGGCCCTAGACAAATATGCAACGCTGACGATCACGTACAAGCACGACGAGACTGGTCCACAGAAGAGAGCGTAGTACGCGTGATGCGATCTCAAAGAGAGGCTCGAGGTTTGCTGCCTTAGTTCATCACGGCACTGTAGGAGAAGAGACGTTTAGTCCTCCTGTAAATGTTACCAGGGAGAAGTTGGCTGGGGTTGGACAAAGGTTTAACTTTTCTAATCTAGATGGGACCGATCATCACAGAACATGGTAGGCACGTCTAGGTCTGCAGAAAAATCAAGAAAGTCTCCGCAGGGCTCTAAAGGAAAAGCGGTGTCTCCTAACCAACAGAAACGGGGTGAATGGGGTCAGGCTAGCGGGATCCAAGCCAAGAACTCATACATGACTCTCACTATCCAATTAAAACCTACGGTCACGGATAGGAATTTAGCGGTCGAAATCTTGTCTCACTCCAAGATGGTCTGTGATAGTCAGATCATTGAGGACCCGGTTCAAGAGATAGAGGAGAGGCCTCATAGCATGGAGGGGGTTAGAGGAACCCGGACCTGAGGCAGGCCTTCCTGTATCGGTTGGGCTCGAGGACATTTCGGACCCGCGTCTGCCAGTGGACTTGGTCCCCATACCTCCAACAGTGGAGCAAAGGGAGGCTCGCGCTGAGAACACTTTGGCTGCTCAAATGTAGGGTACCCTTCTTCCCTTATGTCTTTATGTCAATCTTGTTTTGGAATTACCAAGAGGCACGAGCGTCAGAGTTTCAGACCCTCTTGCGTAATTACATTTCAGACCCTCTTGCGTAATTACATTCGAACTTACAAATCGGGTATATTGGCTTTAATGGAACCCCGTATAAGTGGCTCTCGGGCCAAAGCCAATATTCTCTCCTTAGGTTTTGATTTTTCTTTTCGTGTAGAAGCTGAAGGTTTTTTTGGCGGTATTTGGCTCCTATGAAAGGAGGATTTTGATATCTCGGTAGTCATAGCTCGTAGGCAACTCATTCATACTACCGTCAAGTATGGGACGCATTCCTTCAACCTGACTGTAGTTTATGCCAGTCCGCAAGTGTCTTCGCAATCCCTATTATGGCCGGTTTTAACATGGATCGGCGTTTCTACTACTAGGCCTTGGCTTGTGGGAGGCAATTTCATTCTAAGCTGGAGAAATCAAATAAAAGGGGAGGAGCTACCTTGAACCGAGTTGTGAGTCGACGATTTTAGGACTGGGTGCATCAGTGTGGGCTCCACGATTTGTTCATTGGCTCAAAATTTACTTGGCGAAGAGGAATGGTCCAAGCTCGCCTTGATAGGATGTTTGGTTCGTCGATGTGGATACAGAAATTCCCTCACACTGTGAACCAACATTTACCCTTCCTCGGACCAGACCACAGGCCTATGCTTCTTCAGTTCTTTAGACCCCAACAACAGTTAACTGATGCTCCACCTTTTAGATTCCAAAATGCATGGATAACTCATTTAGAGTTTACTGAGGTGGTCGACAAACATTGGATCCCAGAGGAGGGGGATCTGAGTAGAACCTTAGCCCAGTTCGCAAACCAACTTACGTGCTAGAACAGACAAAGGTTTGGTAATATATCTTTGACCGGAACGTCGTCTTTGATCTCGATCAACTGTGCAGCCTAGTCATGCAATACTTTGTACAGCTCTATAGCCTTGAAGACGAGACTACCTCGCACTTCCCTATCTTTGGCGCCTTCCCGCCCCTTACAGAGGTGCAGGTCCACGAGCTCTCTCTTCCAATCTAGGAGGCGGAAATCAGGAGTGCGGTGTTTGGTATGAATCCCAACAAAGCCCCGGGAGTTGATGGGTATAACGTCGTCTTCTTCCAGAACCAATGGGGGAAGGTTGGGCCGACTGTGGTGTCTTTTATTTAGAAAGTTTTCCGGATGGAACGATGGGATAACGAGTTAAACCACACTATTCTGGTTCTAATCCCTAAAACTCCTTCCCCGCAGCAGATTTCTCCATTCCGTCCGATTAGCCTGTGTAATGTTCTCTATAAGGTTATCTCTAAAGTTATGGTGAATTGTTTGAAAGCGCACATGGACCACCTAGCAGCGGCGAACCAATGTAGCTTCATTCCGGACAGGCATATCACAGATAATATTATTATAGCCTAGGAGGTTATCCACTCAATGCTGAAGAAAACCGGTAAAACAGGGTACCTGGCCTTGAAAATGGGCCTGGAGAAAGCCTATGACCGGCTTCGCCGGCAATTTATTCAGTATACTCTGGTTGAGATTGGACTCCCAGAGACTTTAATCTGGGTCATTATGAAGTGTGTTAAGACTGCTTCCCTGCAAGTTGCCTGGTAAGGAACCGTCTCTGAGCCTTTTAGGCCCTCGAGAGGTATCAGGCAAGACAACCCCCTCTCGCCCTATCTGTTTGTTCTCTGTATGGAGAGACTAGGACATCTCATTTCTAAAGAGGTGGATTGTGGGGTTTGGAAACCGATCAAGCTGAGTTGCACGGGACCTCCCTTCTCCCACCTATTCTTTGTAGATGACCTTGTGCTCGGACGCAGCAGATACACAGACGCAAGTCATAGTACGAACTCTGGAGACCTTCTGCCTTGCTTCCGGTCAGAAAGTAAGTCAAACCAAAACTTGGATCTTTTTCTCAAAAATATTCCTAGGGATACTGTGCAACATCTCAGCCATGGTCTTCAGGTGACAAGTACGAATAATCTGGGCAGGTATTTAGGAGTTCCCTTGATCCACGAGTGAATGAATTGGAATACATATCAACACATCCTTGATAATGCCCAGAAGAAACTTGCCGGCTGGAGCGCCAAGATGTTGTCTCTCGCGGGAAGGGTTACTTTAACCCAAGCAGTCATTTCTTCGTTGCCTATTTTCACCATGCAATCGGTTCGACTCCCGTGCCAGTTGTGTGACGACCTAAAAAAAATCATGTGGGACTTCATATAGGGGTCAACCAATGAACGCCGTAAAATGGATCTCGTCAACTGAGAGTCAGTGTGTAGGCCTAAGGCCGCAGGAGGTCTAGGAATCAAACGGATTCTGTCTACCAATGATGCGTTACTGGCTAAATTAGGCTGGGCTCTGCTCACTAAACCCACCGCTCTTTAGGTCTAGCTTCTTCGAGCCAAGTATAGACTAGATACTAATCCCATTCCCCTCAGGATATCCAGACTAGGGGCTTCGGTTATCTAGAAGGGGATTTCGACATCCTGGCAATTTGTTCGACAGGGACTCAAATGGTCCCTGGGCAATGAACGACGCATTTTATTTTGGCTGGATAACTGGTTGGACGGATGGGGCCCTCTCATTCATGTGGTAACCTCTCAAGTCCCTGATAGTCTTCATTTCGTTACAGTCGCAAACCTCACAAATGACCGCAACAGTTGGCTTTGGCATGGATTTCAATAGTATCTTTCATCCACTGTTTGTATGGAATTGGCAAACTACTGTCCTATTGTAGAAGACCTTGGGGAGGACAGATTGTTGTGGGAACCAACCAACCATGGGGGTTCACCGTGGCATCTGCTTACGAACTTATTGAAGGGCACTCCATGGGCTCCAGTAACAAGATGTGGGAGGTTATCTGGAAATGGGCTGGCCCGCAGTGGATTAGATCGTTCCTCTAGCTAGTCGCTAAATGTAAACTCCTGATGAACCAACAGCGAGTGACGAGACATATTGCCATGGACACTAGTTGTCCTTTCTGTGGACAGGAAGAGACAACTGCTCATATGGTGAGGGGCTGTTCGAGAGTGACAGCTATCTGGAGTAAGTTTCCTCATGAGGTGGTCGATACGGACGCAAGATGAGGAGACATAGCTGACGTCTAACCTCACGAAGCAAGCGCAACTGCAGCAGGCAGGGTGGGCCACTATTTATAGAGTTGCTTGCTGGTTCTTATGGAAGTGGAGAACAGCGGTCTGTTTGAGCCTGGATTTGTTTGGCTGGAAGATGGTACCAAAATCATTCTCGATTACGTTGATTGGATCGCTAGAGCTCGAGTGATGGAAAACTGTGTGTTTCCAGCACAAGGGATACCAGTGGGGACCTTAGTGGGTTGGACTAAACCTCTGGAGGGTTGGGTTAAAGTCAACTCTGACGGAGCAGTAAAGCTAGGTTCCACGAAGGTCTTCACTAGCAGTTTAATTCAAGATTATCATGGGAACTAGTGTGTGGGGTTTCAGCAAAACTTCAGAAGGGGTTTGCCCTTATCAGCGAAGCTTTGGGGCGTGTTCTTCGGTCTTATGCTGGCCTAGGAGCTAGGGTTTTGCGGGGTTGAAGCCGAAGTAGACTCTCTCGAGGTCATTAATATTCTCTCTGACCCACACATAGTGCTAACTGGGTATACTTTTTTGGTGACAGGTATCCAAGAGCTTTTATGCCGAACTTGGGAGGTTCATCTTCAGCATGCCTTCCGGGAAGGAAACCAGTGCGCCGACAGCTTGGCCAACCTCGCAGTCATTTTACGTTCGGGCCTTCGCATCCTTCAGGAGCCTCCATTAGGCGTCCAGGAGCTTCTCCACAGAGATGCGAATGTAGTATTGTACTCTAGAGCGTTGATTTAATTTAGTAGTTTCCCTTGTAAAAAAAAAGCATTGAATTGGAGTTGAAGAGCAGAACAACTTTTATGTTTTATGGAAATATATTAATTTTAACAGTCTTTTTTGATGTGTTTCTTAGAAACATCAAGTCCGTACCTAGAATAGATGAATTATTATGTGACAAAGTTTTAGTTACTACATCCTCGGCCTCCTTTGAAAGCGTAATACTTCAGCTCTTGATGTTTGATGTTTCTCTTACATACCTTAGGACTCTCTTAACCACATCAAGATGAATTTTACTCAGCTCTTGCATGAATCTTGATAACAAGCTAGCGAGTAGCTGTCAAATTCAACATATTTCTATTCAAGTTTCTATACAAGGTTGCGTCAACCTTCTCATCTTCTTCTCTTGATAATTTTAAGTTCATAATAAGAGGACAGAACACTAGTTTAGCCTTTTACATGTATTCTTTGAGGATAGATAATAAGGATAAAATATTTGTCTTGCTTAATCTCTACTGTCAAGAAAGTAGTGCATCCCTTTAAGGTCATACATCTCAAATTCAGTTTCAAGTTTGTTTAATTGAAGCCATGTAGTCTTCATAATCGCCAATGATATAGCAAATTAGCTACATATAAGGGCACAATCAGCTTTATTGATATGTTTTCAATTAATATATAGATAATAGTTCATTTTAGCTTCTAAGTCCTTTTTTAATAAGATAATCTTCAATCATGTTGTAGACTTGTTTTTAATCTATAAAGAGCTTTATATAACAAGTATATATTATCCTTTTTTCAAGATATGGTGAAGCCTTTAGATTGCTTAACTTATATATATAACCATTAAAAAATGTTGACTTGCTATTAATATGATGCAAATAACCCATATTAACCAATGCAACTATAATATCATGCCTTGTAATTACTACAAATATTTCAAAACAATCAATTCCATGTTATTAAAGATAACCTTTCACGAATAGCCTTACCTTAAGCATATTGATCGATCCATCAGGACTTTGATTCTAAAAATCCATTTGACTCTAAATACTTTCTAATTAGATAGTATTTCCACTAAAGACATGTTTGATTCTTATTTATAATAAAAATCTCCTTATATATGGCTATAACTCACTCTCTTTTAGTTGTTGCCTCATTAAATGTAGTTGGCTTAACAACTAGTAACCTCGCTCTTTCATAAATTTTAGTAAGCAAACTTATTCTCCTAATTGAAATCTTTGTTTCAAGCTCATCTTGAGCCTCTATTAGAACATCTTTCTTATCATAAAGAGGTAAATAGTCAACTTCATTGTCTTGAACATCACTATCCAATGGCTTTGCCAATTTAGTATTGCATGTTCATTAATTATCAGGATTGAAGATCCATAACCCTTATTTATGATAATGTACCCAAAAAATCTGAAGCTCACTGATTTTGTCTAGCTTTTTTTCTTAGCTTGAGGAACATGAATATAATGTAGACTACCAAGCACTTTCAAATTTTTAACAAAAGGTAAGTTGCCAAACTATTACCCATGTGATGTTTTATATTCTAGTGCCTTAGTAGGTGGTATGTTTAGCAAATACAATAATGTTATTCACTTTTTAAGCTTAAACATATCTCGAGTAATTCTTTTTTAAAAACCATACTCCCTACCATTTATGTGATGCTTCTATTATCTCTCTCAACTTCTCTATTTTGTTGAAGAGTGTATGGAGTTGTGAATTGGTGACTAATTCCTTCTTTGGCATTAAAGTTCTAACTCCTTAAAAACGTTAGGCCTTAATTTCTCAAATGAGAGGCTTGTTTCTTTCTCTATTTCTACTTTTAATTTCTTAAATTCAGAAAATACTTCATTCTTATGTTTTAAGAAAGTAATCCAATTGTATATGTTGTAATGATCAAGAAATAATATGGTATGTTCAGTGAGACCTCACTCATAGGTTCAAATACATCAAAGTGAAGTAGGTCTAACTTCTTTTATCTCTCCAAAAAAACATCAAGGGAAGTTCTTGCTTGCTTCTTAATTTGGCATGCTTGATAGGCATCCTTTAAGGAAGATCTTGCACGACATCATTCTCATTCAAGTTAGTAGATTCTACTTGTACAAAGCTAAATACAAGCATATTGCCAGTAAGACATCGAATATGTTTCCTAAGGATCGCATACGCAGCATCTTGAAAGAACAAAACCACCAACGCTTACCATCGGACGCCTTTTGCTTTCTTTTTTTTAATAATAAATAATAATAATTATTTATAAAATGAAATGAAATAAAATAAAACTATTTTATTTTATGCATTTATTTTATACAAGATAATTTTCAATATTAATTATATTTTATGTAATAGCAAAAAAAAATATTATTCCATATAGATTATTTAATAAATTATCTCATAATGAATTAAATAATCATAAATAGGAAATATTACAATTGTAAGTGTGTGACCACATAGGTTCATTATTAGGCTGTAATAATTAATCCAATTAATTACTAATCAAGGTTGACGTCTAACAACACTCCTCAACGATCGGATAGTATGAAGTAACAACCTTACAAAGACGGAACCTGGTTAAGGATAATGTATGTAACATCCCGTTACTGGTAGCAAAGGGGTATTATGGTAATTTTGGGTCAGACTGATAGATTTCATTGCATTCACT
>JAOSBL010000001.1:9175900-9205693 GCA_027568915.1 Erythroxylum roraimae | reverse complement strand
CATGAGGATTATTAGTAGAAATGTTCTGGTGGTGCACCTTTATCGTGGGATACTCGTCGGAGCGACCTTCGGGTTTCCCGTTGTGTACCCTACGGTGAGGGGGCGCTACAATGTATTATTATCTTCTATCATTACAACTCCGGATTATTCTAAGGTATAGTTTAACTGTCAAACCCTATTAGATAACCAACTATGTTACAAGTCGATCATTAATGATTGGTGAATGACTTAAAAAACTTCTTTTCCTAGCTCATTTAATCGCCCTGACCAAGGTCTTGAAACAACCGCTAAGATCAATAACAATATAGATTTCAAACTTATTACATCTTGGCTTACCACTAATCAGATAGGTACTTAATTGTATCCAATAATCATTCAACTAGCATTTTTACACACTAGGTATCCGACATCAAAATATAATAAGTGACCTATTGATTACATTTAAACCCTTATGAGAATATCTCACTTGACAGTTCATAGGTAATATTAACTATTTAGAATTCTCACTTTGATCAGTTTAATGATCATATCTCCATATGCATCATCTATATATATAACTTAGTAAATGAGATTTACTAATATCTATTTAATAGATACTATTACATACATATTGATCTAACCGAGTCATTAAAGTCCTTATTTGATGATCCTATGATCAAAAACACTTTTAGATTAAATTTTAAAGACTTGACTTTTATTATCGTAAACTCCATTGTGACGGTAAGTATATAAAGTTAATCCATTATGACATTAAGTGTATAAATTTAATCAAAAACTTATTATATTAGAATAAAACCAATAAGCATAATATGATAATATAATTATTTACCGTGTTATTAACCAAAGTTAACAATTACAAGTCAATCTATTAATAACGATTGGTCATGGTCATAATTCCAACAGTTTCTAGCTGCGTAGAAATGACAGGAGATCAAACAATATCTCATGACTTCATTTTCGAGTTTCAAATAACTGATCAGGATTCAAGAGGAGAATTTAGTTCAGGTTCCTGAACTCAGACTTAAGCTCAGTAAGAGCACAAGCTCAAGAACAGTAATCCAGACAAAAGAAGTTGTACAAAGCTGAACATCAAAGAACATTTGCGTACGACTTCAGGTAGGAAAACGGCACAAGAAAAAGAACTATCAATCACGGGCATCTACAGCCTAATGGACCATTGCACACGAAAAAGAACAATCACCGGAATCTACAGCCTGACCCAAGTCTTCGTTTTGAATTGGTAACGCTGACAGTAGGCTGTGGAGTAGAGAACTCGGTGTACATGTCTGTGAAAAACCTGTCAACAATGTCAAGGTACACTGGACTTTTGAGACGAGAATAATAGTGTAGTGCCTCTTCTACATCTAACACATGTTCAACATCGCATACATCCATCATTTCCAGTTCCTTCATTTTGTTTGCCAACGCATAACCTTCTTCTTTGATATTGTTTGCACATTTCTCTTTTTGCCTTTTGACATGGGAATACCTTTTTTTCTTTTCTTCCTTCACTTCTTTTTCCTTCAACGGGCTCTTGGCAAACTCTATGGTGCATCCATTAGAAGCACCTTCTGCTGCTTTTGTCTCCATTGACACCATCAGAGTACTGTTCTTTCTCTTCCGTGCCTTTTCAAGGTCACACTCCCATTCATTGCAAAACTCAGTGCAACATCGATCTGTCAGCCTATGTTTCATATTCTCGCGTCCACATGAGAATGGATTGCAAGGAATAGGCTTAGGAAGCTTTTGGTATTCAGCAAAGAAAAGGGACCTGAGTTTCTGAAGAGTTGCATGGAACAAGTTCTTGGTCTTTTGAATGGATCCTCTTAGCCGCATTTGTTCCTTTACTATCACTCGGAAAAGGGTTTCTTTTCTGATAGAACAAACAACAGCTCTAATCTGTTTATCTTCTTTTCTGCTCCAAATATCGTTTCCGATGTGCAGAAAAGAAAGATGGAGACAGTGTTGGATTTTTGAAGAACAAAAGAGAAAGAAAGATAATAGAAGCCAAACTTTAACTGATCTCCAATTGAACTCAAAATAATGACAGCCTTAAATAAACATAGAAATAAACTAACCTTTCTAAATGCTAGCAATAAGAAGAATAACATGGGAATCAAGAAAAAGGCCCACTACCTCACAAACTTCACAACTAACTCACTAGATAAACATGGCCACATAATCAATAAAAATAATAATTTTGAATCAATATCCAACAGACAGTGAAGCTTGATAAGATTCCCTAAAGACAAAGGCATGAGGGTCTAAAGCCAAAGTTCTTCTTTTTGTCTACTCTTCACTCCTACCGCACTGTCTCAAGTTGTTGAAGATTGGTAAAGACTAACCGTGTGATCGTAAATCAGAAGGTCAACCTCTTCGTTGAAGCAGTAGATAAATTACCAGCAAAGAAGAGCTATGATTGTGTGAAAATAGATAAGAATTGTGCCCTTATGGCTTTGCTGCGAAGTAAAGGATGGGCGAAAGAATGTAGCAATGGCTAAAAGTGTTTAGGAATATTTTAATCGTCCATGTGTCTACATTTTTGACTCTTTGTTGTGTAAAGTGCAACTGCATTGATTAAGATGCAGAGGTAAAGGTAGTGGGTTGGTGAGAAAGATGAAAAAGGTATTGTCTAATAATCCAAGAATTCTGCTGCTATTGATTTCAAGGTGAAGTTACAACAGCAATAAGATTAAAAATGAGGTTATGGTTATTTTCGAGGACCAAACAGGCTGTTGGATTTGGCCTTTGAGTAGCTGTTCCATGCTACAGGAAATATAGGTGAGAATCCCCATCACATTTATAAGTAGTGGTCCTAAAACAAAGGACCAACACCAGATTAATATGATGATAAGGTGCATTTAGATTCTTGTTGGGTTTGGTCACTTTCACAGCTGTTGCCTAAACCCTGCTACAACCCTACAGCTACAGCCCTCTTTGTTATTCAGTAGCCTTAAATCAATTTCGCAATTGCTTCTTCTTCTTATGGTAATGGTTCCAATCTGTCAGATCATTTTTTGGGATATGTTACACGTAAACTATGCCATACCAGACACCTGCTTTCCCCCGAGGAATAGGGTTTCTGGAACGCACTCAAAAGCTTTAGACCCTAATTAAAATATAAACGTTGGTGTACAAATGGATTTTGGAACTTTTTGGCGTCAATCATGGTTAAAGGGCATCTCACATTTGCATGAGCTCAACTTATTAATGTTAAGTGGCTGGCCCCAATAGTGGAAAACTAGTGACTGGTAACATCAGCTTTCATTTAAAGACAACCCCAAATAGCTAACGACTTCATATCGTGTGTGCAAGGAGCTAATATCGAGCCGCGGCCGGGAAGGATGATGTTCTCTAACCAGCCTACCAGACCCAACATTTAAACAGACCAAAAGTGTGCATCTCTCTTATTGGTTGAAGATTATGCTTTGCGAAAGATGATCCTTTGCTGCTACTCGTGGTAACAAGTACGCTTTCTTCTTTGCGTGTCAATTTGTCCGTTATATGGAAATATATATAATTAAAGGAACATCAAAGTGTTACAAAACCTTTGATGATGCATAGTGACTTGAACTTCTTAAACGTATATATTTACGAAGTCTCTAAAAGAGAATGGAGAAGCTTGTTAGAGTGTCAGTGCCTTCAGGTCCATTCCATACACATCACAAATGACTGCAAACATGACGACAAGGAAGAGAAAGCTAAAATGGTGATCAACTTCGTAGGTCTAATGAACCACCAACAGCACGAACTTTCCAATCTCATTGGTTCTTCGCAGCGGTCGGCGTAAGCCAATTTAATATATATTCAATAATAATATATGTTATAATAACAAATAAACTGAATGCATCGATATACCTCCTTTTATTGATGTTTTTGCTTGGAAATTCTGCGTTTTTAGAATTATTCTAAGTTCTCAGTTCTAAAATCAATGGTTTATATTTTCGGAAGAGAAAAAACATCTTAGAGACCTTAAAAATTTATAAGAAAAAAATATTAATGTGCTCCCATCAAGTACATGTCAATTACCACAAAAATAGCACATTCATATCCACTAGATACATAACATTGGACCATTTATGGGTATTAAAACTACCCAGAATATGGAAAATTCTCACGTTCTCCCACTTGATCCATAAGTTTAACTTGGTATCAAATCTTAATCCGATCCAAATATAGCATATGAATCATAACAATAGGTCATCTAATAGTTGAGTGTTATCTTCCCTGTATTACAATATACTATATTTTGTATCAATAACATTACTTAATAAATAAACCCTATGTTTATTCCAGATCCAAAATAATAAATTTTCTCAAAATTTACTAATGTTAACTATAATATGAGAAAATATTATAAGAGTTTCACGAAAACAACATTGTCCATTCAATGAAAATTATATAATGGAACCTAATCTCATTCTAACAACATGGTCCTTGAATTTCATTAGTGGCATACCTTTTGTTAAATGATTAACTATCATTAATTCAGCGCTAACATGTTCAATGACCATTTTCTTTTTCTTAACACGTTCCCTTATAGATAAAAACTTAATATTGATGTGTTTACATCGACTACCACTCTTATTGTTTTTAACCAGAAATCAACAGCTTAACTGTTAGAATACATTCTCAATGACTTAGAAATAGATCCAAGCCTATGTATGAAACTCTTTATCCATACACTATGTGATGTAGCCTCAAAATAAGAAACAAACTCAGCCTCCATGGTGGAAGTAGCAATCCAAGACTACTTAGCATTCCTGTAAGATATGACTCTATGAGCAAACATGAAGATATAATCTAATGTTGATTTTCATAAATTAACACACACAACAAAATCTAAATATAAGTACCCTATTACCTCCATATATATTTTCAGTTCGTTTGCACCTAAGCATGTAATCTTTGGCACCTTGCAGGTACCTCAATACTTTCTTTGCAGCACTCTACTGATTTAATCATAGGTCATTTCAATATTTGCCTAACATGCTAACAACAAATGTAATTTCAGGTCTTGTACAAACCTGAGCATACATTAGGCTTCCAACTGTAGAAGCATATGGAATGTTTTTCATTTGTTCCATTTCAAACTTATTTTTTGGGCATTGGTAGCCTTTCATAATGGGAGCTACAGTTGGTGAACAATCTTTCTAAAACTTTATTAATAACGGTTTTTAAAGACATCCAAAATACTATAGAATCTGTCTCAATGGATTTCAATGACATAAGACACATCACCCATATCTTTCATTTCAAATTTCTTAAAGAGAAATTGTTTCATGTCATATAACAAACCCCTATCATTGGTTGAAAGTAATATGTCATCCACATATAATACAAGAAAACAAATTTTACTCCCACTAACCTTCTGGCATATACATTGATCCATGATATTTTCTTCAAAACCAAATGATGAGATAACATTATGGAATTTTAAATACCATTAGTGAGATGCTTGTTTCAACCCATATATGGATCTTTTAAGCTTGCAAACTAAATGCTCACCATTATTAGAGGAGAATCCTTCTGGTTATTTCATGTAAACCCCTTCCTTTAGGTCACCATTTAAGAAAAGCATTTTCACATCTATTTGATGCAATTCCATGCCAAAATGAGCAACTAATGCCTAAATTATATGAAGTGAATCATTTTTACGCATAGGAGAAATTGTATCTATGTAATCTATTCTTTCTTTTTGAGTAAATTCTTTAGCAACGAGTCTTGCCTTGTATCTCCTAATGTTGCCTAATGAGTCTTTCTTTGTTTTAAATACCCACTGGCAGCCTGAGGGTTTTGCTCCTTTAAGCAACTCAACAAGATCCCAAACATTGTTATTCTTTATGGAATTCATTTTCTCCTTTATGGTATTGTACTATAATTAAATTTGATTCTTTGCAACTCATGACTTATGAAAAGGTTGCAGGATCATTCTCGACTCTTATATTGTAGTTATATTTTTGTAGATATATAATATAATCACTAATAATAGCTGATTTCCTTATTCTAGTAGATCTCCTTGATGTTGCACCAACATCATCCTGTAAAGTCTGTTGTTTAACAGGTTGTTGAATGCTTTCAGGTAATTCCTGAATAACTGGGTCAACTGAATTATCAGCAACTTGTGAAATTCTTGATTACATACGCTATTGAATTTAAACAGTTATTTGTATAATGCCTATTTGAACCTAAGGAGCGTTGTGAATGACAATCACTTTATTGTTTGAGGTAGAAGGTTGATTGTCCAAATGACCATTATTAGAAACTAATTTTGAAATTAATCCCTCCCACTAATCAAGTCAAGAAATTTTGCATTTATTAATTCCATAATTCTAGTGTGATGTGATGGAAAATAAAATCTATATCCTTTACACCTTTCGGCATGTCCAATGAAATACCCACATATATTCTTAGGTCCAATTTATTCTCTTATGGATTATAAATTCGTATTTAAGATGGACATCCCTAAATGCATATATGCTACAAACTCGATTTCCAACTTTTAAATGGCATATTTGGAGCATCCTTGGTTGACACATGATTTAATATATATACTACCATCTTAAGAGCTTCAGTCCACAAGGACTTAAGAAGTTAGGAAGTTTGGAGCTACTTAGTATGCTCCGTACCATATCCGATAATGTTCAGTTTCTTTTTTTTTTTGCTGCACTATTATGGTTTGGAGATCCAAGCACAGTATGTTGGGCTATTGTCCCATTTTTTGAAGATACCTCACAAATGAACTAGGTGCTTGTTCCCCTTCAATATATCTACCATAATATTCCCCACCTATATCAAGCCTCACGATCTTAATTTGCTTATTGCATTGTTAATATATATATATATATATATATAGATATATAGATCATCAGTAATCATCTATAAATGAGACAAAGTATTTCTGACCATACGAGTCCATATCTAGACTACAAATATCTGTATTTATGATCTCTAATATGTCTAAACTTCTCTTGGCACTTGTCTTTGATTTGTTAGTTTAATTTCCCTTTATGTAGTCCATACAACTTTCAAAATCAATAAATCCAAAGTATTAAGTACTCTGTCATTCACCGATCTTTTAATCATTTCTATAGAGATATGTCCTACTCTTTAGTGCCACAATATAGAGGAATTTTCAGTTATAACACAACGTCTTGTTCCAGCATGAACATATGTTGCATTGTAATAGGTATTGTCTTGTAAATTAAAACAGAAAAGACCATCAAATAATCACCATTCCTAACAAATTCAGATTTATAATTTAACTTAAATTATTCACATGAAAAATGAAAGAAATATCCAAATGATACAAGTCTTGAAACTGATGTCAATTTTCTAGAGAAATTGGGAATATCAAATATCTTTTCTAATTTTAAAATAAAACCAGTATATAAAATTAAATTGTAATCCCCAATAGCCTTCACACATGAATGCATCTTGTTTCCAGTAACGATATATAGCCTTCCATAGGTTTTGCAAATCCTGCAACTCATTTGTAATATAGATTGTTGATATATGGATAATTAAAAAAACACTATGTTTGATGTATTTTCATTTGATATTTGATACTTTTTGTATATATTTGATACTTAATTCATTTCAATTGTGTATATAGATAATAATTGCCTTCATGGACTTAAAGGAGAAGAATTCGGACAAAAACATGGCTTAAAATAAAGATTCGACACATAAAAGGGGTGCACGGCCGTGCATATGCCCGTGCACTTCCTCGAGATTGTGCACTTTCAAGATATTCATAGATTTTTGGTTATGCATGGTGTGCAAGTGATCGTGTATTGGCTAGAAACCTAGAATTCCATATAAAAGATGCTTTTCGGAGGCAGTTAAAAGAGAAGGAAGATAAGAAGCATTCTGAGCTTTCCAAAGACGATTCCAGGTACGATTGTGAGCTAGAGGAACGGGTGACACAAAGATTTAGCGATGGATCCATCAGAATACAAGATTAAAAGAAAATTAGGGAGATTTAGAATTATGATTATGTTATTTTCAATTTAGTTTTTGGTTTATAGAAATATTTGATTTCACGTTCTCGGATGTATAACTAAAATTTTCATTAGTATTTAGGCTAGATGAACCCTATTTGATACCTGAACATATGTTGATTATTTTGTTAAAGTAATTGATTGTTTGATTTGTTGAGATCCAATTACTTGTTTTATTTATATTCTAGTAATCTGGAATATTAGATCATATTAGATTTTAGACGTAGCGATTGAGAAATCCTAGGTTTGAATAGATCCACGGTAATTGGAAAGAGTTGATTACAACCTTAGAAATATAGGATGACATAAATCTTCTGGATTAGGGTCAAATCTAATAGAGGAACTCATAAAATGGCAACGCAATCTTGTAAAATTTAACCTGAGTAATTCAGTTAGAAACCTTATGATTAGTTGTTAGTAAACTCAAGGTTAGTTACTAGTATACCATAGGAATCTCCACGGTCTAATAAATCATCAAACTAATTGCATAACAAAAGATCATTATGTTAAGGTTTAGGAGGATTCAAAACCTAAAAACTAATCACTTAATATTGGTAATTAACTTAGTGCTTCATAATTCTCTGCTTTAATCGTGCTCTTCATTTATTTTATTTGTTTAATTACAGTTTCTTTAATTAAAAATTACAATAAATTCTTAGGCTAGATAATAGAATAACGATAATTACTACTTGTTTTCCTCGTGGGATCGATCTGTATTTGCCAATACTAGTTACAACCACATGTACTTGCGGTATAACAATATTGACACTCATAAAATTAGGTCAATCAATTGTAAAACCAAAATCAATCCACCATGTGTCATGAAAATCTTCGGTCATATTAGATTCAAAGCAAACTAGTGAGTTTACATTATCTTTCTTTTCAAGTCATTTCTTATGTTTGACACATTCCTTCTTCATGTGTCCTTTTTTCTTGCAAAAGAAGCACTTGGATTCCTTCTTAACGTTAGCTTGAGCAAGTATTTGACCTTTTTCTCTTGATTTGGCTTGATTTTCCTCTAAATAACCAGATGTGCACTTTGCGAACTCTCTTCTTATTCCATCATCAATCTCCCTTCCTCTTTAGCCCACATGGTCATTAATTCATTTATTGATCACTTATCCTTATGTGTATTATAAGAGATTTTAAAGGGTCTGTATGATGGTGGAAGGGTGTTCAAAATGTAATACATGAGTAAAGAATCAGACATCTTCAGACATCTCAACCTCGAGTTTCTTTAACTGAGTTGCAATATCCCTCATCTTCATGTTGTACTCATACACACCTCAGACACTAGTGAGCCTTATAGATGAAAACTTCAAAATCAGGGTGCATTTAAGTGCTTTATCAAAAGTTTCTAATTACTCATCAATAGCCTTCAGTAGAATACGAGCATTGTCATGCTGTTCTACAAAACCACGAATGCTAGCAAAAATTTTAGTTTTTATGAACATCACACTTAGGCGATTAGATCACTCCCAACATTCATAAAGAGCAATTTCAATTGTAGTACTAGCCTCAGTTTGTCATATGTTGCATACTAGAATGCTTATACAATTATTACTCAACATAAATTCATTCCTCCATTATAAATTCTCAATCATATCTTTTCTTGATTATCATTTGATTCATCCTATTACAAGTATATTGAATATGAAACTTAAATAAGTTGAGCAACTCCTTTCCAATCCTTCAATGTCTAATAATTAGTAGTTTAGAATCACCTACCAAGTATGGAACATGCAAATGAGGTATAAATATATATAAAACTTTAAAAGGTAAACATTGAATAATTGAGTAAAATATGGTATTATACCATTATTTTGCTGCATATAACTACTTATTCCATTAATTAGGACAATCACCATCTATGCACCACAGATAATTTCCTAAAGTTATATTAAGAACTTCTATCTAACCGTTTGTTTGAGGATGGTAGGTAACAGATTAAGGCAGTCATTACACATTGAATTTTTTTTTCCAAAAATTATTTAGAAAATTTAGATATCTGCAGCTAGCAATTGTCATCGGCATTCCACACATCTTAAAGACATGATTAAGGAACAAGTGAGCCACTTTTGATGTGAAATAAAAATGTGACAAAGGTATAAAGTGATCACATCTAGTCGACCTACCCACTGCTATCAAATTCACAATATACTATTCAAATTTAGGTAAACCCTCAACAAAATACATACTTATATTAAAACGTGCATATCTAGGAATGAAAATTGATTACAACTTCCTAAGTCTTGCCACTGTCTTACATTTATCCCTTTGACAAACATCAAATTTGTGATGAACACCTTGATATGTCCTTACACCCTTCTAGAATAAGAATACATTTGAAGATGCTTCAAGTACCCAAATAACCTAAATGGCCTCCTTAATAGTATCATAGAATAAAGCAATGATCTTTTTCTCAATTTGCCGTCATCCCATAATCATTCTGTTTTTCAATAAACCAAATTAATGCATCAAGTATAAGTTAGACTATGCAACTTACCTTGTTGTAATTCTTATATTAGCAGTTGTGACTTCATATATATCTCCTAACTTTTGCTAATTTCTTAAAACAAATAGCTATGAGGTTAAGAAACCATTAAAGTGTAGAATTCTCCACTATTTACTCTTGATAATCCATCATCAATTATCTTGTTCACTCACTTTTTATATTGAATTTTAAAATAAAAACCAAATAATTTAGGCAACTAAGTTTGTTGGATAGAAGTAATAATCTTTTGATTAAGTAAATGCTTTAGTTTTTATGGTCAATCTATGACACAATTCTCCTACCAGCCAAATAAATGGGATCGTGTCAAATAGTCACCACTAATGATAGTAGTTCCTTCTTAAAGGTTGACAATTCCCTATACCCTTCAAACAAAGGTATGCTAACATAGGTAATAAAATGATCCTTTTGCATCAAAACAACTTCTTAACCCCTCATTTACATTAACTTCTATTATAAATGGTTTATTAAAATCAGTTAAAACTAACACAATTAAAGAGATTAAAGCTAACTTAAGAGCATTAAAAGAATCTTCAACTTCTTATTGCTAGTTGAAATCATTCTTCTTTAACAAGGATGTTAAGACCTTACTTAATTAATCATAATCTTTAATGAATCATCTATAGTATCTTTTAAGTCCAAAATATACTTTCAATTGCTGTGAATTTACTTAAATTGATCAATTTTATACTATTAACACTTTTTTAGGATATATTGAAATCCCATTTGCTGAACCCTCAAAAATCATGTCATTGCCCTTGATTTGGTCAAAGGTGTAAATCCTTCCCTAACATTTCACAAAAGGACTAAGTTAGTAATTGTCATTACCTCTTATACTACTTTGCACCTTAACATTTATAAAATGATATATTTGTACCATAAAAGCTAACTCCTTTATGATTCTATCAGTTACTATGTTATTAATCCTTGACATGGCATATAAGTTAGGCAACATGGAGTTAATGAATATTGATATAGATTTTTTTAAAATTAAAAATTTTAAGAATTTATTTTCTTAAATAATATTTTTAATTATTAAAAATTAGAATATTATATTATATCCTCATCTCTTCAATTTACCCAGTTACCGCGTCCTTAGCTATGGTCTAACTACCACGACCATTACCTCAACCTACATTGTTCTTTGCTTAGAGAAGAAATGCCTTTCTTCTTTCACTTGTCAAGGCTTTCATTAAGTTATTGCTATTTATGAAGGTTATTTGCAACTTAAAACAAGTTGGCCTATTAATTGAATTTGACCAATTTTACTCTTATTTTTATTTTTTACTCCTCCAAGTCTTCTACTTGGTTTCTAAGAAATTGTCGATTTTGATTAATTATGTTTTGGTTCGAATACTTAACAATTCAATGTTAACTAAGGTCATAACTAGATGAATAATTTCTTAAAAAACTTTGGTAAATCAATACCTTAATGTTTATCAAATGCATCACTTTATTGTTTCCAACCATTGACTTAAATCCATTGTCGAACCCTTTCTTGATTTTTGAGGGATGTTTTTCTTGTAAATGGATCTCAAGCTCAACATATGTAAAGGATCGTTTGTATCAAAAATTTCAATGAGAGAAGCAAATCCTTATAAAGCAGTTAAGCTAATAATTGGAACTATTAAGATTCATCACATAATATATTAGGGGCTAAGTATTATGCCAAAAATCTATTAAAATATTGTTTTTGTTATGGCTATCAATAATAGAAAGATTTTATTTTCATATAGTGAGTGTTAACTGTCATGGTTGGTTATATCATCTGAATTATAGCTTTATTATTTTGTTATATTAGTGTTGATGTGGAAAAACCAATCTTCTAACTTTTTCAAGACAAGAAAATCATCATCATAATGGATACTTGATGCATTTTATAGATGGATTTGATTGAGCAAGAACACCAAAGTATTAAGTGAAAGTACAGTCATTTGAGCCTCAAAGTGCAATCAAGGTTATCACCAAAATTCAAAGCCGATCTTAGTACAAGGTCATTTAGATAATTTTTGAAGCATAATGAAGCTAAGTTGTTCAATTTTTGGACCAAATAATAGATATCTTAGTTTTTCATGTATCCAATCTAAAGAGGACCCTTATAATCATGGTACGTATTCATTCTAAGTCTTTAGTACTCATCACAGAGCACAAGATAGATGATACTTCAAATTCACTCTCTTTGATAGTCAAATAATTACCTAAATTGAAGTATGGTGAGCCTTTGCTCCGCCACCTAATCTAAGAGTGTCAAATAGATATTTTTGTAAGTTAGAACTTGGCGGTTTAGTGAGCAATGAGGTTACCATGTTGACAACTTTTATCATCCTCTGCCAATTTGGATTAGAAACAAGTTGTTTATTAACTAATTGAAAATGCATGCACTTTAGATGTTGAAATTGGTGCTACTGCTCTAATTGGTTAAAAGACAAGATCATCTCCATCATCCCCTAACCACATTACGAAAAGCCCGCCAAAAAAAAAAGAGTCAACAACTTACATATTATTTACATACCAAGAACTTCTGTTGGCCATCTCCAATTTCCTTAATTTTTTGCACTAGTCATGTTTTAGACTAATTTTAAATTAAATTTTAGAGTTTACATGATTATTTTGTTTTTTCATAACAACAATCAAAATATGTATTTATTTACCATTAAAGACTCTTAATAACATCATTGGTCTAAATTGAGCATTTGTGGTACCTGTCATAAACTTGCATTAATATAGTGGGTGTTTTGGGATATAGTTCCACTTGTCCTCTTTTTGTTCTCCATCAATTATTTTTTTTTCTCCCTAAAATGAATGGTCCCAATACCAAATTGATACAATTCAATTTCAAAAATTAAAATTATGTTCTTAGAATTTAAGCATTTAACTAATTTTGAAGATCGAAGAGTAAGAAGAGAGAATGAGAATAGAAATTTTCGATTTAGTCCAAAAATTAGTTATAACTCTTACCATGAAAGACTACTATAGTCGTTAACCACACCCTCCTCAATATTTTTTTAATGTCAAGCTTAAATCCTTTATGAGATGCAATCATTTTGATGTGTTTGTGATTGCGGTGGTATCTTGGACAGTAGCAGCATGTGCATTGAGTGCTAACTACTTTGCATGCCCGAGTTAGAGTTACCAACTACTGCTGCTGAGGGTCTATTTGTTTATTTACTTGGGGCATGACTGCTATTACTGCTGTTGCAGATTTTTAAAGTTGCTCTGTTTATTGCTATCCAGCATTATTTTGTTGTCTAATCTGTCGACTCTGCTGTGTGTTTGTCTTATTTGGATGCTGCCCCATTGGCTGCTGCTGCTGTTGCATCATCTATAGGTGCTGTTGATGAATAGAGAAGCTTCTTGCGACTGTTGTTAACGTCATTTGTATTTGCTGTTGATGATTACTAGAAGTTCGTTGCTACTATTACTACTGCCTTAAGAATAGCAGAATTAGGGATCTTTAATTTCTCATCGGGGGCTTCTGCTTAGTAGGGTCTTCAATGCTGGTTAAATTCGAGATTAAACGTAAAAACATTAATATGGTAAAATTATTTTTGTTACAGTCAAACATTAAGATCTGATTTAAATTTTAGTATTTATATTAAGATTTAAAGATACCTTTTTTGTCATACACCCACAAAAACATGCAAGGACAAACCAAAGGGCACTGCTACATAACACGACAGTTCATAGTGGCCGATCCTATACACTTGCAGTTCCCATCCTACACATGCAATCTCGTTGACAACATATGCTTACAAAATTGTCAAAACTACAGGAGAAAAGGAAAAAAAATTAAGCACGGTCCTACATCTCTTCAGGTGACCATTTGACTGTCTCCATGCTATGAACAACTAGTGTCAGCACGTTCCATTTCAAGTCCAAACCTATAGAAAAAGCAAAATCGTTGAATTGAAATTCACATAAAGTCAAGAGTTAATTCCCATGTGATAAGTAGCATTCTTTCTTTGTGCTATGGCACCACATAGAGCCCTAAGTTTTATCCCAGGATGATTTCACTTCTTACTTTAAAGCACTCCAATTCTGCTTCCATGAGAGAATCTGTAAGGAGGATATAGTATACTTGTTTGTTAGAGGTACAAATTAAAGAAAACTCATCATGCATGTTTACACTTTCACTGGCTTATGCGCTCGAGGACTACCATGCTATCAAACATAGAATCTCCTCCTCAGGATGATTAATCATGCGTGAGAAACGAGGCTGTCTTAAGCATGAGCTGAAGAATGAAGGTCCAGTCCTTACAGAGAAATCATCTTTCTTCTCCAAGTCATCAAAACTCCACCATCACTCTCTCTTGAAAAAAACATGTTCTGATTGTCGCCTTCAATTCAGAAACATTATCAAACTAGAAAAAGAAGATTGTCAGTCAATTCATAATCACCAAGTACTTGCACTAATAAAATTTAATTTGTCAAAAAATTTATTTTCTTACTGCGATTGTTGGATAGTTCATCATTTGCTTCAACATATTCCTCATATGAAGAACGATATTGTAGTGGTAAATAATCCTTGAATCTGGAACAAAGACAATTGTTCATTGAAATCCCAATACTTGCAATTAGACGCAATTTAACTCTCTAATTTACACAGTTTGAAAATGTGGAAGTACAGAAGAGTGAAAGCCACAATATTTGTACTTTTCTAGGATGTGAGTTTAACACGGATAACTGTATCACAGGTAGATCCTGGTACCTGTTAAGAAGAGGAAGCCTATCACCTCCAGAAAATAGTCTGACAATAGATTGTAGAACATGGTTTATCTTCATTGCTTTTGACTTCAACGCCTTCATAAATCCAACAAAATCTTTATATTCAGCAGCACTAAGCTTCTCTTTGACCTTAAAAAGGAAAAACAGGAATTATTGAGTCAGAATTTTTACGTATTTAGTAAAAGATACTGTCATTTCAGAAATAAAAACTAACAAATAAAAACATGAAAGAGTATTTATGTTATCAGTCCAATAACTCCTAGCTAATGCAAAACTTCCTACCAGAAAGTTAGGATCTTAAACCCTATTGTGGTTTAACTGTGTTGTTAGAAATGGTAATTGTCTTGCCTTTCTTTATAAGAGATACTAACGTGGGTTTTGTACGTTAAAATTTTACCTCACTCAAAAATGCAGCTCCTCTTGTTTCCTGATCAGACAAAGGTACAGAAGTAGACTGACCACGATTTTGACAAAGATCAGCTTCCTCCTTCTCTGTAATCCCATAATCTTTTTGGAGTAATGCTTGCCCAAACTGAGCATTTTGCCTACTTTCACTATCAGAAATACATGAACTTTGTATTTTCACTGAATTATTCATTGACCGACAGGAGACATGTTGTGAGCTTTCATTACTTGATCTATGAACACTGGTAGTGTATCCCTTTGTACAAAATTCTGTATTAGATATTTTGAGCTTCTTTGCTGAACATGACATCAGATATTGCTCTGTGCTAAGCGTGCTGCTTAAAGAAGATTGGCCAATTAAATAAATTGTTTCAGGAATTTTCTGTTGAGCATATTTCCATCCAGAAACTGAACATTTTTTTTTCTGCTTTGACTATTCCACTTACTTCGATCTGACATCTTGATTTCCCTTGAGAGGAGTAAGAGATGAGCGATTGGCAGGAACAACCTCCTCCAGTTGGCCCGACTCCTTTACTTTCCTGAGTGAAAGTAAAGAGGATACTGATTTCATACAGCCAGCCTGATCTGTTGGTGTTTTCTGCAAATGATCACCAAACAGTTACATAAAGGCAACTAACATGGCTCTAAATTGAAAATTTAGCAGATGCTGAGGAAAATATGAAAAACATACAGAAGTAAGAAAACTGTCCAGGTAAAGTTTGTCCACAGGTTGCAATGTTTTCACCTCTTTGATATTTTCTGCATGAAAGAATTAACCGCAAGTTGCAGCACAACTTGGTTTTCTTCAAAAGAGCAAGATGGATAATAGTTAATAAATAATCACGCCGGAAAAAAAATGAAGAAATCTTTCCATCGATTAATAAGGTGGTTCATGGAACAGTTTCATTGAATGCCACGACAACAGCAAGTAATCTACCTTGAAAAACTTAACTCATTCATAGGTGGCTCAGCATCCACACAGAAACAGCTAAATAGACATTATATTGGTATGTAGAAAACACCGTATTCACATCACGGTTAAAGATATTTTACCTATTCCCTGACTGTGTATGAGTTTGTGATCTGTAAAACCACGGGTTCCTTCATCTCGGAAAAAACGACTCAAGGTAAAGATCACATCCCCGAATTTGGAGTAACACTGTAAAAAGGCAAATGAATACACATAAAATCTTTGAAGACCAAAGTTCCTGTGATTTAAAATCACTATATTACCTTGAGATAAGGTTGGATCCAAAGTGATATTTGTGATTGGCGGTTTGGATGTGTGAATCTGTTTTTAACACAGAAGTTCAAGAAGCCAAAAGATGTGAGAACCTTTGAAGGTTGAATTATTGCGAGTACATCGGTGACTTTAAATAATGGCTGCAATATCGTATCTAGAAATGAACACAGGACAAAACCTTTCATCACATAATATAATTGCTCCATAATCATGGCGATGGCGAATTACACGCCCGACAGCTTGATTTACTACTCTTGATGCTTGTTGACTGTACCAATCTTCTCCCTTTAGAATCTGAAAAACCAATGTTTGACATAATTTGGTAATTTTCGACTTTAAACATTGAACATATCATCCAACAGAGTACAGAAATGAGAGTATGGAAGTACCTTGCATCCATCATTTTGAGCATTGGACTGTTGATCCAAGAACTCACGTTTCAACCGGACCTGTCATTATTAAACTCGAGGATCTAGAAAATCTAGAAAAAAGTAATGCATTGCAGGAGATATCAGGGGTAGGAGCGATCTAACCTTAGGATCATTCCTCAAGGCAAAAGGTATACCAGTAATGACCACAGCTCTACCAGCATGATCAGCAAAATCTAAACCTTCGCTCACCTGACAAGTATCCAAAATATACAGGTAGACATTGGAAAAAGGTAAAAGCACATTTAAGAATAAAAATAGATTATTAGTACATAAAAGAACGCAAACAAACAAATTTAAGGGAATGGAAACATTTCAAGAAACCATATCCTGTTTTCTCTCAGCAGATGCATAGTAGCGTCAATGTAAGGGACTGGACAATAAATTTCACTGGTTCACAATCTATTTTAAGTACTTTTGGCATGTGAAAATCTTTCCTTTTCTTTTCAATTCACATCTTGAAAGCTTTCAAGACCTACTGATATAGGATGGACGAAAGAGTATGCCAACTATGTAGACATTGAAATATGGGCCACTAGAAATCACCTACACCATCTTCCAACAGAAGAACTGAAGAGATGCTCAAAAGAAATACCTTGCCCCGACAAACAGCAAAAAATACTGCACCAGTAGATTTGGTTCCCTTTATCTTATCCATGTAGTCCTAGTCAAAGACAAACATATAATAACAAAGTTTCCAGCAATGTGGGAAAAAAGTTGCACACAGATTGTAAGTAACTCAAACTTATAGATGGTACAAGTCACCTCAATTGATGAAGGAAATAGTGCAGATTGTCTAGGCTCTATGACTGGTTTCTTATGATTACATATTCTCTGCCATATTGTTGTTGAATTCGTATGACTCTGCTCCAAAGCACAGTAAGAGATTAAAATGGACAAAGATAGAAAGCAAACAAATTCTGCTGCACTAGCTACTCCAGTTTGATGCTTTACCGGATTTTTCCAGCACCCAATGCATTGCTCAAGAAGATAATAAGATGGAAAGAAAACAAGCAATCCATCAGGTATAATTCTAGCAAAATTAACTGCAACAAGAAATCCATATATCAGAAACTCGCTGATAGTTATTGAACATAATTGAGTTTACTGATATAGCACTCTATCTTTTCAAAACAAAGCTACGCACCAATAGCATTCCCAAGCTCTTGTTTGTATTCTAGGGAATCACGAGTTCTGTAAGATGAATTCAAAATGTTGCCAGATGGTCCAACAGGAACAACACCAGCCCAGATCTGATTTGAGGATATCACATGAGGGTTTTCCAATTGAACAGGAAAATCTCTGAGTAGGTAAGCAAAACTTATGTAGTGTTAGAAAACTTTGAAGTGAGCTTCGTTCACTATTATAAGTCTCAAAGCAAAACTTACAAGTTTAACTCATGTGCAAATGAATCCAAGGGGGATAACGTTCCAGAAGTCAATATAATAGATCCAACACCCAGCTTGGAGAACTCCTCCATGGCAATGCCAGGATTGAAGCACCACCAACTGAGCATTCTAGATACCTTACCTGGAAAATCACAAAGGATGAATTTTTAGCATCCTTGAACAAGATCTAAGCAACAAAGTTTATAATCAAGTTACTTTACCATCTTAAGTCACTGAATTGAGGGAAAACTTCTTTTTATGGAACATACAGTTCAAAATGGACAACAAATTGAAGAGAACTAACAACAGAAAATGGCATGCATTGTGATTTTTCTGCAGTAGATGTTCAAACAAGCTATCTTATGGTTCATATCAGCTGATGTAGCTGCATAAGCTTTGTTACTGTGTTGTGACTCTTCAACTAAACTTAAAATGGGCAGAATGAACGTGACTACTTATTTGATCTGCCCAAGTATTCTTCTTTCTATCCATAAAGTAATTCCATCACTCACATAACATAAACACCTACAGACCCCACCAGTGCAGTGCATCATTGCCGCAAACCACTTAACATCTTGTTAAGAGTATCTTTGTGGAATTTTCACAAAAAGGAAATCAGTGAAAATTTTCACAAATAATTCCTGACAGGATTTGTGAGAAAAACATGAAATAAACCAGTGCTATCCCCTGTGTTCCCCACATAATACAATAATGCCAGGGAGCTGTAATATAAAAGAAAAGAAAGTAATAATATTATAGTTATGTGGCCCAAAGATTCACATAAACTGTTATGTGGCCCAAAGATTCACATAAACTTCAAGAAAATAACCTTTTAAGCTATTGACTGAATTTGCCTCAATTTCCTGCACATGAACCTAAAATGGAAAGAAATTGATTTCAAACTTTAGAATGAAACAAATACAGAACAAAAATTTCTTTGAAAGAAGCAAATTGGAATTGCAATGAAGCTCCAATGTAATTCTACAGAAATTGTAACAGTCGATATGTAGATTCAATTCTTACACGATAATATCTAGCATGAGAATTGCTTTTATCTCTAAATATTATCCTAAGCATGTCACCAATACTTTCCAGCCTGCACGCAGTGCCTTGTGCTTTGTGCTGTTTATCTTCCTCAATAAGTATAACAGCTTCATCAATTATATCAATCAGCTTAGAAGCTGTTTCACTAGTGATGTTAAGGTCAGCAAGTAGCTCATATATGTAAGGCCCAGGTCTCGTGAATCCCAATTCCCTTGATTCAATGGGTACTTCAGCAATCCGCTTCTCAAGCTTCAAAAGAAGTGCTGCAAGGGTAAGAATTGGTCCATATGAAGCCATCAGTACAAGATGAGTGCATAGGAATTGCTCAAAAAAGGATCATTAATTTCCCAACAAGTATGCTGGTGTAGTATTTGCAGATATAGAAAGGTTAGGGAACATCTGATGATATGGTGCAGCAGTAAAAACTGCAACATGCATTTGATATTATGGTCAAATATGTACCTCTAAGAATGGAAAAATTATCTGGATTTCCAGATTTGTCATTTGATTTTTCTCTCCTTCCAACAGAAAGGTCAATACAAGATTTTGCTTCATTGATGCAGGCTGTTAGAAGTCCAGAAGGCAAGTCAAAGGAGGCTGCATCTGCACACAATCCTTCCTGCATTGTTCATGTTCACGGCAAACAAGTACCAGCATGTTAATTGTTTGTTCAATGAATTGACTAAACAACTTAATATCATATTGATGGTCTGAAAAGGTTTACAGTGAACCTCATTTCCATATTAAACCTTTCTCAACAGCTTGCACTTACCAGGTTGTGAGCTTCATCAAATATCAATATACTGCTATTCCAATCAATTGTAAGAGATTTTCTATAGGCACGATCAATTACATAATTATAAGGTGCAAATAAGATATCGGCAACTTTGTGGAGCTCCCTTGCTACATAGTAGGGGCACCTAGAAAAAGCAAACATAATCCCAACTTAAATAACGAAAATGCATTTCTAATAAACACACGGGACTCATGTGACGGAACTTACGGCCCAAATTTTTTTCCAATAGTAACCAGATCCTCTATGTCAATAGGTTCGTCTCCAAGATGTGGATTCTTCTTCACAAAATCTATGGTAAGAACATAAATCTATAAAGTTGGATTTGATTGAGACCATTACATACTATTTTCAATTTCTTGAAAAAGTGTCATTATGAAATTACTTGCATAACACTGTTTATTCTGGAATGATACTTCTACAATGTACAAAACAAACTACCTGGAACATGAGAATAATGACTGCAGCCACGTTTTTCCTGCTTTTCCTGATTTCCCCTCTTTCTGCGGAGATACTGACAAGCATTTGACTGCGCCTTTCCATGCAGTAAACTGACATCCTCATGAATGCACAATTGTTCCCTAGATCCTAGTACAACCATTTTGGGCCTGCATATGCTCTAAAATTGGGCATTATTAGCTCTGAACTCCATAATCATATCAAGTAATCAACTTGAATCAAGACAATATGAAAAAGACTACAAGGTCAATTTAAATTTCTCAAGTTTTTTTAACATGCAATTGATAAATGCTTGCAAAGAAGCCAAGTGCTTGTGCCATCATGATAGCTATATGAAACATGACAAGAGCTATTGTCAAGACATGCTTAGAATGTATGCTAGTAAACAAGTTAAATATCATGAAAATTGAAGGAGCAATCAACCCAATACTAAAATCTAGTTTGAAATCATAGTTCCCATTAAAATGAATCTTTGACCTGTAGTTGCTCCTCTTCAATTCTTGAACCACTTGCCGGATTTGACTGTGAGTGCGTGAAGTGTATACAATGGTAGGAAGTCGGGCAGCATTGGGGTGTGGTGATCCATTATCAAAGTCCATCCCAGAATTTTGGCTATTCATACCAATCTTACCAGTTGAGAATCCACCTAGACTCTTTCTCCAAGCCAAAGTGGCACAAAGAAGCGACAGAGTTTTTCCGGTTCCAGTTGGACTCTCCAAAAGTGCATTACACCTCTGCAGTCTCACAAACAAGCGCATTTAGTATCCATGCTGGTAGTTTAAAGAAATATGAAACTTTTTATACGCTTCCTCCTCCAAATTGTGGTAAGTTATAGATGAAGAGATAAGCAAAGTTTTGTAAATGTGAAACAAGCATAGACAGTTACTTCTAGGTCAAAAATCATACTTTGCAGTTTGGGACCTATACCAAACAAAATGAAACAGATTGCATTCTCTAAATGACAAATGAATCATAACTTACTGCACATTGTGATTCAAATCACTGATCACAAGTGATAGTGAACCAATAATCTAGTGGTTCTTAGCACTTCAAATAACTAAACTTATTATTCAAAAACATAATTTTAATCGTCAAGCAATTGCCTTTTTCCTTCTAAATGAATGATTAAATAGTTAAAACATCACCCAAGCAAAAGTCTCAAAATCCAATAAAATCAATATAGCTGTACAATACACATTCGATTGAAAGAGAAAGCTTGTTTGATTGACTCACATTCTTCAGAGAGTAGATGACTTTTTCCATGTAAACGAGCTGCGAATCGTATGCCTCAAACGGGAAATCCACGTCGATTCCACTGATCTGGTACGTTGGCATTTTGGCGTTACTGGTGTTGTTTGGATTCCGGAAAAAGTTAACGAGAAACTTGTCTTCTGGGTTGGCGGACTGAGGACAAAGTGAACCCTAGTGACAGGTGGGATTTCCCGCCAATGGTCACTCGAGCAGCGTTGTCGTTTCAATCTTCTAAAGAAATTTCAAACGTAGGTTTTCAACTTTTCAAAGTAATTACGTGTTCCAGTTTTACAAGGAAAGCCCACTTTCTGGCAAGGGTCCATAAGATCATAGATCTTTCTAGCAGCAACCAAAGTCTAGACATCTCCACATTTCTCATTCTATTAATTATATATAATAAAACCACGTCATTAGATTTATTTAAATTTAAAAATAACAAAAAACCCCACGCCGGTTCTTTGGTCTCCCCTAGAAAACAAAAGTCTCTGTGTTTCTCTTCAAGCTCGAAAAGAAAAAAAAAAAACAAATAAATAAAAGGAAAACATTAGAACTAAAGAGCAAATGACAGAGGATTCTAGAACAGCCCACACCTCTTAGCTTCACTTAAAATTGATCTATACATATAAATATCACCTCTCTCTCCCTCTCTAGATTTAATAGATCTTTTGTGAGCCCTCTCTCTCTCTTTGTTTGTTTTACTTGTGGAGACGTTGTGACCTGTGTGTTTTCTTTAGATCATTTTTCATTTTTGATTTCATTAACTTTCTATCTTTTTGCTGGTTGTCTGTTTGTTGCTCAGATTTGATTGCGTTAAATTGATCAGGTCTTTATTGTTAAGTTAATTGTGGTTTCGCAATTGAACGTTGAATCGAAGATGACTTTTTGGTCTTTGTTTTCTTGTGTTAGATTTACGTTCTGACTTGTTTATTTTTTTTTGT
The DNA here is from genome assembly GCA_027568915.1 of Erythroxylum roraimae. Taxonomy (NCBI): domain Eukaryota; kingdom Viridiplantae; phylum Streptophyta; class Magnoliopsida; order Malpighiales; family Erythroxylaceae; genus Erythroxylum; species Erythroxylum roraimae. Next base: position 9,182,504 of record JAOSBL010000001.1, on the reverse strand, counting down.
ATTCGTATAGTTTACTGCTAAATACGCATGGGTTTTGGATCTTGATGCACGCAAATTTTAGGAATTTGATTGGTTCTGAATGGAATTATGTGACTTTTGTACTGATCTTGCATCGCGTTTTATATATATTTGTGTTGCTATGGTAATAGCATAACTGGAGAGAAATGTATTGTTTTCTTTTAACTAGTCAAAAAGAACTAATGTCTATGATGATATATGGTACATTCTTTGGATATGTGTTATCGTTTGTGGTGTGTTGCTGACAATGGTCTTGTACAGGCACTTACTTTGCTTGGAAGTGCTGCTTGTAAGACATGAGCGTGGTTGGTTTTGATTTTGGCAATGAAAGCTGTATTGTTGCTGTTGCGAGGCAAAGGGGGATTGACGTTGTGCTCAATGATGAATCAAAGCGGGAAACTCCTGCCATTGTTTGCTTTGGTGATAAACAGCGGTTCATTGGAACTGCAGGGGCTGCCTCAAGTATGATGAATCCCAAGAATACTATTTCTCAGATCAAACGGTTCATTGGCAGGCATTTCTCAGATCCTGAATTGCAAAGAGATCTCAGTTCATTGCCTTTTGCTGTTACCGAGGGCCCTGATGGATTCCCTTTGATTCATGCACGGTATCTGGGGGAAGTGAGAACATTTACCCCTACCCAAATTCTAGCTATGGTTTTCTCTAATTTGAAAGGCATTGCTGAGAAGAACCTGAATGCTGCAGTTGTGGATTGTTGTATTGGAATTCCAGCTTTTTTCACTGATATTCAAAGGAGGGCTGTTTTGGATGCAGCAACAATTGCTGGACTGCATCCTCTCCGCTTGATTCATGAAACAACAGCCACAGCACTGGCTTACGGCATTTATAAGACTGATTTACCTGAGAATGATCAATTAAATGTTGCATTTGTCGACATTGGACATGCCAGTATGCAAGTTTGCATTGCGGGGTTCAAGAAAGGTCAGCTCAAGATACTGGCTCATTCATTTGATCGGTCTGTGGGTGGTAGGGACTTTGATGAAGCTCTCTTCCACCACTTTGCTGCAAAGTTTAAGGAAGAGTATAAAATTGATGTTTTCCAGAATGCCAGGGCTTGTCTCAGGCTCAGAGCTGCTTGTGAGAAGCTTAAGAAAGTTCTTAGTGCCAATCCTGAAGCACCTCTAAATATTGAGTGCTTGATGGATGAGAAAGATGTTAGAGGGTTCATTAAAAGAGAAGAGTTTGAACAGATTAGTGCTCCAATTTTGGAACGTGTGAAGAGGCCTCTGGAAAAGGCCCTTCATGAGGCAGGACTTGCTGTTGAGAATGTTCACATGGTTGAGGTTGTTGGTTCCGGATCTCGTGTTCCTGCCATTATGAAAATATTGGCTGAATTCTTTGGGAAGGAACCAAGACGGACAATGAATGCTAGCGAGTGTGTTGCCAGGGGTTGTGCTTTGCAATGTGCCATTCTTAGCCCAACATTTAAAGTTCGAGACTTTCAGGTAAAAGTCATGATCAATCACTTATATATTAAATGTTCATCTTCATTTCTGCTCCGATCTGTGATGTGCTGCCTACAACTTGTCAGAGCCATATCTTTTAAAATATTAATTGTGTATGAGATTGGCATGTGAAAATGTGGACGAATGAGGTATCTCTGTACTCTGTGTGACCATATATTTGGACTGATTAGTTCTTGTATTGACACCACTTATTCTAGTGTAGAAGATGTGTCAGTCCTTATAGTGAGTGGAATGTTGGTTTAGTGAGCCATAGCATGGCTATATTTCTCTCGAAAAGTGTCACTTATGCTTTGTGAAGGTCTTTGTGTGCGTGGTCTATGATAACCTCTTTCCCCGAAGTGGGTGTATGAAGGACCAATTCTCAGCTATTTTAAGTCTATTTCATTTTCCTTTTTCTTTTAGTTTCCCATTTGCTCAACCTCTCTGCGTCACGGTCCAAAATGATTGACCATTTGAAGTGCAGGTGAATGAGAGTTTCCCATTCTCAATAGCTTTATCATGGAAGGGTGGTGCCCTGGACTCTCAGAGTGGAACAGCTGATAATCAGCAAAGTACAATTGTCTTTCCCAAGGGGAACCCAATACCTAGCATTAAGGCTTTGACATTCTACAGGTCAGGTACATTCATTATAGATGTGCAATATGCTGATGTCAGCGACTTGCAGGCACCTGCCAAGATTAGCACCTACACAGTAAGGATTTTATTGCTTTGCGAGTGCATTTGTGTTGTCAGCTCAGTCACAATACTCCATTATGTCACACTCGCTTCAACTCTTATTCTTGTGCAGATTGGTCCTTTTCAAACTACAAATAGTGAAAGGGCTAAGGTTAAGGTTAAAGCCCGTCTCAATTTGCATGGAATTGTGGCCATTGAGTCAGCAACGGTAATTCTTATCACTGCCATTTGATTGAGGTTGCAGACAGCATATGGTAGTCCATTTGCAGTTCTATTGATGTACTGTACATACTTTCATGTCAGCTTTTGGAGGAAGAAGAGGTTGAAGTGCCTGTAACAACAGAGCCATCAAAAGAGTCCGGAATAGTGGATACTGATGAAGTGCACAACGATGGAGCTCCTCCTAGCTCTACTGAGAGTGATGTCAATATGCAAGAAGCTAAAGGAACTGTTGATGCTTCTGGATTTGAAAATGGAGTACCAGATCCAGGTGACAAGCCTGCACAAATGGATACTGATACCAAGGTGGGGTTATTCAGTTTTTCCATAATGTTCACTTGCAACTGGTTTGTGGATCTTGTTAACGGTGATGACTTGTGTTGTTGTGTCAGGCTGAGGCTCCAAAGAAAAAGGTTAAAAAAACTAATATCCCTGTGGATGAACTAGTTTATGGTGGGCTACTTTTGACAGATGTGCAGAAAGCAGTAGAAAAGGAATTTGAAATGGCACTACAAGATCGAGTAATGGAAGAAACTAAAGACAAGAAAAATGCTGTTGAAGCATACGTGTATGACATGAGGAGCAAAGTATGAAATTCTTGCTGGTTAAATTGACAAACTTATGTATAAATTCTGCTAATCATATCACTAATAATGCTCATTTGAAAACAGCTTGGAGACAAATATCATGAATTTGTCACTGATCCAGAAAGGGAGCAGTTCATGTCAAACCTTCAGGATGTTGAAGATTGGTTATATGAAGATGGTGAAGATGAAACAAAGGGTGTTTACATTGCGAAGCTTGAGGAGCTCAAGAAAGTAGGGATGCATGTTTGTGTATAGGCTCTTGCTGCTTGTGTTAGTATTTGAATGTGAAGTTCATAATCATATATATCTGATTTGCAGCAAGGGGATCCCATTGAAGAGCGCTATAAAGAGCATTCAGAGAGGAGTTCCGTGATTGATCAACTTGTTTATTGCGTTAACAGTTACAGAGAGGCAGCAATGTCTAATGATCCCAAATTTGACCACATTGACTTGGCTGAAAAGCAGAAAGTTAGAGTCTGTTAATTCTGTACTGTATCCTATTCTTTGTTGTTGATTTTTCCATTGAATCCCAATATTTTGTAGGTTCTGAATGAGTGTGTGGAAGCAGAAGCCTGGTTAAGAGAGAAAAAACACCATCAGGATTCGCTTCCCAAGTATGCTAGCCCGGCTCTTTTGTCGGCTGATGTGAGAAAGAAGGCTGAAGCACTTGACAGGTATGTCCTCTTGGTTGTTCTTGGATCTTATTTTAAGGTTGTTGAGCCGGTTCCTACTTGAGAAGTGAATCTTGACCTCTAGTTAAGTTTCACTGCTGTGGATCATTCTGTATTACATTTCTTGAAGATGCTTAAATCTTAAATGTTGCTTCAACAGGTTCTGCAGACCGATAATGACAAAGCCAGCACCAGCACCAGCACCAGCAAAGCCGGCCACTTCTGAGACCCCTGCAACACCACCTCCTCAAGGAAGTGATCAACCGCAGAGTGGAGATTCCAATAACTATGGTGCCGGTGACTCTACTGGAGCTGGGACAGGTGATGTTCCTTCCGCATCTGGAGAGCCAATGGAGACTGATAAGTCGGAGGCTACAAATGCTGCATAATTGTGGCCTACAAGTTGCCCTTCTTTGATTAAGAACCCTTCAAAGCTAAGACAGATTCCTGGTCAGTAGGGTTCGTAGACACAATGTTCTCGTTTGTAACTTTAAAAGCTCTTTCCGGGCTGGTCCGCCAAAATTTTATTGTTGTCTAAAGCGACTCTCTAGAATCCGGGTTTTTGAAAGGAGGGTTTTCAAGAGATTGGTGGAGGAGACTCTCGTCTTCTCAAGGGTTTCTAAGTGATCTTCGTTGTTGGGGAAGTTTTAAAGGCTCTCCAACGAGGCTTTAAGTCTTCACTATCTATGCCCTGTTTGTAGGATATTGCCTCGGGTACTTGTATGAATTATTCGTCTTGATTTTAAGTTTAAAATCTCCCTTTCCAAGAGATACTCCATAAGCATAAGCAAAAGTGGGTTGTAGTTTGTTATGGATGATTTCGAAAGCCTCCTCTGTTAAGTAACGGCAAGTCCGCCTCTGCGTTGTTTCGGAAACGTTGTCCACTATTGCGTGGGACTTCGGCGCGAGTCTCTGTTTGTTGCTCTGGCGTAGCTCTTCTTACAGAGTAAGTCCAAAGGTTGATCAACGCTTGTTTTAGTTTTGTTTCACCACAACAGTACTTGTGTGAGTTACGTTAGTGTGCTTTTTCGTATGCCGATATTGCTAAAGATTTTTTTATTATAAATTTAATATTTATTAATTAGGTAAGTGCATTTATTATTAATAAGTAATATAACAACAGATAAAGGTTAAATTCACGAAGAAGTAATGTAGTTAAAAAGTTTAATAATGAAAATATAAAATAAGATTAAACTAATTTATCTTAATAATAACTAAAGAAACAAATAATAAGATAATTGATTAAAAACTATATTATATGTTTCCTTAAAAAGTAATAATGAAAATATAAAATAAGATTAAACTAATTTATCTTAATCATAACTAAAGAAACAAATAATAAGATAATTGATTAAAAACTATATAACTAAATGGATATGTTTCCAGGCTTACTTGATTCGAGTGAAGATTAGATTTAGATGTTAGTATGAAAAAATTAGCATTAAAATAAACAATAAGGCTTGTAATGTAAACCTGTATCTTATAAATTAAATAAAATCAAACTATAAAAAATAGTTACCAGGATTTCTACTCTTTAAATATAGAAAAACTGTTTAGTCAGAAAATAAATTCAAACTATGAAATCGAAAGAACAAAATAGAGAAATTACGGAAAAAATTAATAAATCTAGATGAAATTTAAGTAGATATTTGTTTCTATTTTTCTTTTTATTTTTTTTTCTTTTTTGTTTTAAAATTTGAGTTTTTAGTTTTTATTTTTTGTTTTGGTTTCTTCTAATTAAAAAAATTATGAAAACTATAAAAAAGTTTCCGGTTATTTACTATCATTTAATATATTATTTAATTATTTATATTTTAATAAAAATTATGAATAATTTAATTGAACATTATATATTTAATAAATTAAAATTAATTATCAATAAAAATATGAATAATTTAATTTAATTTTTATAATTAAATTAAATTTTAATTAAATTTTAATAACTATTAATAAGTATAATTAAATTTAAAATATATAAATATTCAATAAAATTTGATTTAATAATTAAATTATTTATTTTATTAAATTAACATAATTTTATTAATAACTTGTTAATAAATATTATATAAGAGATTAAATAAATTTATTTAATTAAAAATAATTTATTTTTAAGTTTTATCTAATATGTAATTATTATTAGTGATAAAAATATATCTACATTAATATTAACAACTAAATAAGTTTTTGTTTTTATTTAAAAGAAAAATAAAAATAAAAAGTTAAAAATGAAAATTAAAAACTGAAAACTATAATAAAAGAGCTGAACGAACTGTACCTCATAATATTTTAATAAAAAATAACTTAGAATATCGGACTTTCCACGATTTGTCCCACGAATGTTGTCTAGATGGTGGGCCTAAATGATTTTTTGATTATTTTAGGTGATAGAAATGGTTTCTAGTACAATTGTGTTTCTAAGTCGCAGCCTTATTTTTCTAAAGATGGACATGCAATCTCTAAAGTGGTCATGCCTCTTAATAGTTCACTGTTTCTTTTATGATTTACACAGTGTCTCTCTTACTTGGTTGTGGTTAAGGTAATATCACTTACTGTTCTTTTAGGACATGAGCTGAGACACAGGCGTGATCCAGATCGTGTTTTTCCAAGAATTGCAAATTTCTTCGTGCTTTTGCTTGGAATGTTTTTAATCTTTCAATAATATCATCTAGGGATGGCAGTGGGTTTTCAACCCGATTAATATCCGCACTACCCGACCCAATAAATTTGGATATGGGTAGTAAATCATAAAAACCGATGGATATGGATATGGATATGGATATGGGTTGAGTCATAAAAAATAGATATGGATATGGGTAGAGTAAAACCCGAACCATGGATACCCATATCCTACCTATTTTTTATTAACTCTATTTTTTTTCTTGAATATTTATGGTTAAATATAATAAAATATTAAAGTTTTATAAGAAGAAACAACTTTAAAATCTCC
>JAOSBL010000001.1:9139563-9157870 GCA_027568915.1 Erythroxylum roraimae | reverse complement strand
ATAATGTTTTGTTTTTATAATGGGCCCTAAGTGATTAGTGAATTTCTGATGAGTTTTGTACTAGTTGTTATGCGTGACTGAAAATGTTTATGAATGAAATTGGGCCCATTTTGGTCATGGATCTCCGTACATTGTGTTTGTGGTTTTTTTAATAAAAAAAATCATGCCGACATTTGATTGTTTCAGTGCTCTAGCACGCCACCCTCGCGGGACACGGACTCGGATATCACCATCGATGTCGGGTTCGGGTCTTGCGGGAGTGGGGTGTTACAAACAAGGATTGATGGAGCCCACAAAGTCGGATTGGGCTTGCAATCATTTTATGTCAATAAACATTCAGAGTATAAATGTGGAAAGAAACGTCTAGTAATAGACTACAAGCCTCTAAATGCTTTCCTGCAAGATGACAAGTTTCCTTTGCCTAAAATCAGTACACATGTAGTATTTCTCAAGGAAGCTATTATATTTTCCAAGTTTGATTTAAAAGCAGGGTTTTGGCAACTGGGTAGTCACCCTGAAGAACATTACAAGACTGCATTCAACATTCCCAATGCTCAGTATCAATGGACTGTGATGCCTTTTGGACTCAAAGTCGCACCGTCAGTGTTTCAAAAGTCCATTACAATAATCTATGAGCCTATCCTCAACAGTGCCTTGATCTATATCGATGATATTCTACTGTTTTCAACAACCCATGAGGAACATCAAGCCCTTCTACAAAGATTTTTTGCTCGTACACAACAGTATGTGATCATGCTTTCAGCCTCGAAAAGCACTATTGGTATAACAGAAATAGAATTTCTTGGAATGCAATTCAAGGATAGATTCTATCAGCCAAGCCCACATATTGCAAAGGAGTTATTGCAATTTCCAGATGAAAATCTCACTGTGAAACAGATTCAACAATTCCTCGGGATTGTTAATTACATCAGAGATTTCATACCATATGTGGCAACATACACATCATGCTTCTCTAAGCTCTTACGCAAGAATCCACCAACATGGGGAAAGGAACAGACTACAGCTGTCAAGTATCTTAAGCAAATCTGTCATAATATTTCACCTTTGAAACTTTCTAATCAGAAACTATCTCTTTCTCAGATAGATGTTGGTAATACTATTGGAGATACAACAGCTCCATCTACATTACTCCGGCAGCATCCACCATGGCCACCAGATACTTTTTTACACTATAAGTATCCCTCTTCTCTTCAGAAAAATCACAAAAAGATTTTCAACACTTCTTTTGCTCAATTGTGTAGCATGGCTAACCAACCTCTTGTTGCTTTCACAAAGAAATCTTTTCCTTCTATTACTAGTAGTCCTACTAGTCTTTTTGAAGTTGCCTCACTTGCTCGTAGTAGTTTATTCTATTACTTGCATCTATTCTTACATGAACATACTTCCTTTGGAAATCTTATTATGTTTAATATCAAAGCACCCTACCTGAATGTGCATCTTCTTCAAGATCCTTTATCAGAAAATACATTATAGTATCTTTGGCACTCTCTGCCCTTTATGCTTGTGCTTTTACAGTTTCACCTCTTTAGTTGTATCAACATCTCTGTGATCTTAACAACGGCAGTTCATTATTATGGACATTTCTGGAATGGTTTCAACCATTAGCTCAATGGAAGCATCAGTGCTCTATTATCATAGAACAACATCGTCTCTGGGCTTCTTCTGTCAGATGACAAAATACCCAATGCTTTTTCATTATTCATCATCCATACAGAGAAACTCATACTGGTCTACTTTATACTGAACAACGTGTCCAACATTGGCATACATTTTTATATTGGCCACGTCATAAGGAGAATGTATTAAATTCTTTGAGAAATTTTCTTAAAGAAATTAATCACTTTCCAGATCCACCAATATTGACTACATCTATTAGACCACATCCACGAGAATTTATGCCTGGTGAGCCAGAAGCACCAGAGGTAAACATTCCTGGTTCCAATAGTCCTGAATACGATACAGATCCAGAAGACAATGAAACCAAAGTCTCACAGTCTGCAGAACCTTCTCAACTGCACAACTCAGTTTTCCAAGATGCTCAGAATCCTTATGATGATAGCATTGACGAAGCTAAGTTAGATCAATTTCTGCATACATTACATATGCCTGAGTTCAGTCCCAGCAAAAGAAAGAGATTTTATCAAGCTGATACTAACTCTTCAAGTGATCCAGATTCTCCATCTAAGCAATAGTCATGGCAGTCACCATTCACCACGACTAAGTCACCTTGGATCAATCATTACATGAGACATTACTTTACCCCTATAAAGTAAGCGCGCCTTTTGAGACAACTACTAACATGATGAAAGATGGTCCACACATCACCTTCAAGACTCTATTGAAGATTTCATCTTATCATCTTCCTATTCTCCTTTTGTAAAGTAGCACTGTGTACCAGATGTGGTTGTTTAGAGAGGTGTTAACCATTAAGTTAACCAGACTATTGTCATAGTTTTCCTGTGTGCCCTTCAGGGTCCCTAAGTGTCTTAAAGTACACAGTGCTACTTTACAAAAGGTGAACAAGAAGATGATAAGATGGAATCTTCAATAGTATCTTGAAGGTGATGTATGGACCATCTTTCATCAAGTCAGTAGTTGTCTCAAAAGGCGCTTACTTTACGGGGGTAAAGTAATGTCTCATGTAATGATTGATCCATGGTGACTTAGTCGTGGCAAATGGGTGACTGCCATGACTGTTAATTAGATGGAGAATCTGGATCACTTAAAGAGTTAGTATCAGCTTGATAAAATCTCTTTCTTTTGCGGGGACTGAACTCAGGCATATGTAGTGTATGCAGAAATTGATCTAACTTAGCTTCGTCAATGCTATCATCATAAGTATTTTGAGCATCTTGGAAAACTGAGTTGTGCAGTTGAGAAGGTTCTGCAGACTGTGAGATTGTGGTTTCGTTGTTTTTTGGATCTGTATCGTATGTAGGACTTTGGAACTAGAAATGTTTACTTCTGGTGCTTTTGGTTCACCAGTCATAAATTCTTCGAGATGTGGTCCAATAGATGTAGTCAATACTGGTGGATTTGGAAAGTGATTAATTTCTTTAAAGAAAATTTCTCAAAGAATTTAATACATTCTCCTTATGACGTAGCCAATATAAAGATGTATGCCAATTTTGGACACGTTGTTCTGTATAAAGTAGACCAGTATGAGTTTCTCTGTATGGACGATAAACAATGAAAAAGCATTGGGTTGTTTGTCGTCTAGCAGAGGAAGTCCATAGACGATATTGTTCTATGATAACAGAGCACTGATGCTTCCGTTGATCTAATGGTTGCAACTATTCCAGAAATGTCGATAATAATGAACTGCCATTGTTAAGATCACAGAGATATTGATACAGCTGAAGAGGTGAAACTGTAAAAGCACAAGCATAAAGGACAGAGAGTGCCTAAAGATACCATAATGTATTTTCTGATAAAGGAAGCTGATATCATGGAGCTCAATTTAAACAAATATATGACTCATCCTCTTCAGATTTTCCAAACACACTTAACAGCTTTCCGTTGACTTCAGGAAAAAAATGACATGAATTCTTTAGGATAGATGCAACTCGAGTCAACTTGGGATAGAGCTAAAACCTAACAAACTGCATTGGATTAGCTTTAACTTCACCCGTCTTGGTGAAGTCAAGAGAAAGTTTTGAGTTGCTCAAAATTGCAGCTACAATTGAATAGTAGACATTATAATAATAAAAGAAAACTCCTCTTCACTGCTTGAACTCTTCCTGGATGCCAAAACTCCGAAAGGGTTAGGGTAGGGATCCTTGTTTTAGGAAGTCATGGTTCAGACTTCCACAATGCTGAAATGTCAGAGACAGCTTCTCCCACGGTTAGATATACTCCATTTGGTCCGAAAGACTCCAACATTTTAGACAGGTATAGTTTTTCCATAACGCTTGCGACAGGATTTGCCAGAACAAGCTACATGGTGAAGTAGTAACCAGGTTAGAAGAGAAGTAACAACTTTTTGCAGGAAATTTAATTCGGTAAGAGCCTGTTACCTGAAGGGATCTTTTCTCCAACGTCTTTCTGAGTTCAGATACCAAGTCGATTCCAGTTGTGTCTATTGCTGTCACAGCTTCAGAAAAGTTTTGAGAGGTTTAGTGAGCGATGGAGTTTTATGTTATATATTTATTCATGCCAAAATGTATAAGTGAAGATATATTTCAACATTAACTAGATTGATTCATAAAATTATAGAAATGGACGTGAGTTGCAAGAGCAATCTACCGGTCATGTCCAGAACTATGCATTTGAGGGCACTCTCGTTGTTGGCCTTTATCCAATCTTCTTCCTCTCGAATCCATCTTAATATTCTGCAACAGAATATTAAGATCAGATATGCATAGCGTAGGCATTCCTTTTTTTATTGAAGAATTATGAAATGATAAACTTTTACCAACAAAGGACTCGGAATGCAATGTCATTGAATCACAAATGCAGCAATTAGAATTGTCAATACTGATGTGAGCTAACCTTTCTTGAAGGTAAGTGGAATTGGCAAAGTAGATGGGAGACTCGAGGGCAAGAATGAGAAATGAGGGAATCCTTAAGGCTTCCCTGTATCTCTTGATGCTCTGGTATATTTGAGTTCCTGGTATGTTGCCCATAACCAAAGTGTTTGGCCGTGTCACATGCAGGAGAATTTTGAATACTGAAACTCCAACCTAAAATTCCGGCGATAAAGTCATAAGATAATTCATTTCAATCCTTTTCTGTTCATTTTTTTGCAACTACAGTGGAGATTTTGCATCTCGGTACGTTTTCTTCAGTTTTCCTATAAATAGTTGAAACTTGAAAGAGAAAACCTAGCAGGCTGGAGAGCTTACTGCAATGACGAGACCCATGGGTACGGAAACAAAGAGAACACCAGCAAAGGAGCTCAAACAAGCCAAGAAATCAATCTTGTCAACCTTCCACAGCTTATAGGCGGCTTGGTAATCAATTAGTCCAATCACAGCTGTTATGATAATGGCTGCCAAGATCACATTTGGAGTGTAATGAAACAGTGGCATGAGAAACAGGAGGGTCACTAATACGGCTGCAGCCATTATTATGTTTGAGATTGCCGTCTGTGCACCAGCGTTGAAGTTTACTGCAGATCGAGAGAATGATCCTGAAGAGTGAAAACAAAGGATTCAGAAACTGTGACCATTACAATGATGCCTAGAAAGGTTGAAGTATGGAGGATCATCACCTGTAGTGACGTAACATGAAGAACAAGAACCAGCCATGTTCATGAAACCAATTGAGATCATTTCTTTGTTACCATCAACTTGGTAGTTTTTCAAAGCAGCGAATGTCCTGCCCACAGCAATGCCTTCCTGCAAGAAAGAAAGGAAAGAATGAAACATTTTGCAGCAGTAATTTATCTAGATTCCTGCAAATCAAAAGGAAATGAAGTTTATGCTTCTGCTACTTCCGAAAGTTGTTTCTCGAATGGAAATCATGTTATGATGGATAATTCTGAGAAACTTACGGTCAGAGATAGGATCCCAGTCACAAGACCAGTTTTGACAGCAAGAACTAGATAATGGCCATCAAAGTCTAACATATTAATTGAAGGTGGATTCAATCCTTTTGGCAAATAACCAATCTATTGAAGGAAAATGAACAAAACAAACAAACAAACAAAAGTTAAGCCAAAGTAGGAGTATACTTTGTATTATTGTAGACAAAGCACCAGGCTTGAGTTTTCAGTTCTTACAACTGAGATTTTGTGAACCTTTGATCTGAGGCAGAAAATAATGACGGTTGAAAGAATCACCGATGTTAATGGTGCTGCTGCAGAAACCCAGAAAAGCTTTGGCTTCTTGGTGCTCTGCAAAAATTACCCTTTATTATAAGTCGGCAATATATAGGATAGAAGCAAAGTTACGTTGGTAGACAAAAGTGTGAGACACTTACAATATGCCTTGTTGTTAGCAGAAACGCCAGAAAGATGAAACCCATAAGAATTGTTTGCCAAGACCACTGTACATCAATTGTAAGTATTTGAAAGCTTTTTCAATATTTTACTTCTTTATCACAATTACAGTACATCAAGTCAGTATAAGAAAGCTTGTTCAATATTTTACTTCATCATAACTACAGCCATGCTTACTTCGTTTCTATGATTGATAACAGATGCAATTACGGGAACCAATTGCATCTTGCTAGTGAAGTGGACTATCCCAAGTAACCCTTTCAGTTGTTGCAAAAAAACAATGATAGCTGCACCAGCTGTAAACCCAACAAGAGTCGCCTTTGATAGAAAATCGATAATAAAACCTAACCTGTAACAAAAGACAAGCTGTTAATATCCAAGAGCAGAGAAGCTTCTTCTTCATTTTTCCTAATATGTTAAGTGATTTAATTTTGTCATATTTCGTACACACCTTGGTTATGAAATGTTCATGAAGGAATATGGTATCATTACCTTAGTAGGCCTAGAGAAGCCTGAAACAAACCAGCAAAGAAGGTGGCAGTGAATGCCAATTTCAAGTAAAGAATGGGTTCTTCACTAGGGTGAACTGTCTCACTCAGCATAGACCCCATCACTAGTGATGCTATGGAGACTGGACCAACGGCAACGTGCCTAGAACTCCCAAGAATAGAGTACACCAGAGGAGGCACAAAACTTGAATCTACATCCAAATCAAATATATGTCAATTTCCGTTTGTACACATTAAAGACAGAGTTTTAGCGGAACTGAGGGACTTACATAACCCAACTATAGGAGGCAAATTCGCAAGTTTAGCGTAACTTATTCCCTGAAAATGTAGGAACCCATATCAGATTGTTCTTAGAGATTAAAGAAAAAGAAAGACTTCCAATGACAGCTTATTCTCCGCATACTACATACGAATGTATAATTGTCTTTAGGATTTCATATCACCTCGCGGGTAGTTGAAGATGAAGATTACCTTGTGAACCGAAACGAAAAGCAATGAACCGTAAAAGGAATCAGGTCTTTAAGAAAAGAAGAAAGAAATTTACAAATCATATCATCGGTTTCAATTAACAAATCAATAAATGAAATGTCACACTAATGGTCCAAAAAGAAATGGAATATATGCAGTAAATTGTTGTTAAAGAGTTCTTGCAAGCTTCTCGATATATAAAAACCACGTGCTAAAACACTGCTTATGTATGTAGGAAACTTAATACACAAACAGTTGTTTACCTGTGGGATTGCGAGGCTAGCAATGGTGAGGCCAGAAATGATATCAGACTTGAAGAGCCTTAAACTGTACTCAGGACCCCATTGAAATATGGGGAGGAAGAACTGGAGACCCAAAACCAATTTATGAACCAAAGTCTGGTTCTTGAACCTGTAAAGAGGATCATCAGGAAAAAAGATCTCCCCAAGCTTTTGTTTTAGTTTCTCAAGTGTGGTTTTGTAGGGTGGCAAGCAGACTCTGTGTATCTCAGTTGGTGGCATTATTGCCTCTGCTGTGATCTTGAGTGTGTTCCCATGAGAAGAGAAATCATCTACTCTGTTGGAGTTGACACCCATTTTCTTACCAGACCAAATTTTTTTGAAGAAACCAAATGAGCATGGCATTGAATTTATAGAGAAGAGCAGAGCAGACAGGGGAGAGAGAGAGAGAGAGGGATGGTAGTTAAAGAGCAGTTGAATGCGTGAAGGGGTGTTTCGGTCGTTTCGATGAGTTTAAGATTACAAGTCGGTGACTGCATTAATGATTGTGATAAAATAGTGTCGCTGTCTGTAGATTCTTTGTAACTCTCTTCTTCCAATTTGGCGTGAAGTTCTCTATCCTAATTAACCTGTTATAGCCCTGTTTCGGCCAGGATAATTAGAACAGAGAACCTGAACTCCAATTTTTTCTTTACTGAGAACAGCCAGCCATCCATCCATGTTGCTTGTTCTTTGTATGGTAAATTTACTCCATCTTAATTATTAACGCTATAACTAACAATCGTTAGAATTACCAGTTAAACCAACTATTTATAAGTTTGATGCTCATTTCTGTACTTCTCATAACATCTAACTCTCATTTAAACAAATATATGGCCCGAAGAACTAACTTGAGTTCTCATATCTGTTACTCATGCGTGTAACCTTTTTTTTTTTTTTTTGGGAGGATTCGACTCTTTGAGCAATGAAACAAACAAAATGTCAATCCATTCGGCGGAGAAGAACTCGACTGCCACGTAATGCATTATGGGAACATCTGTCTATATACATCTTTTAATGTAGTCACTGCATGCCCACAACAAGTACCATAGTACAAATAAGGCCTCCATTTGCCAGTTAGCTATTAGCTGACTATAAGACCATAAGTTTGAATTCTCTGAGAATATTATTAAAAAAAAATTGTGTATATTAGTAACCCCCCTTCGACTTTCGTAAAGTAGGAAGCCTCGTAGGCTGAAGTACATTAATGTTGACTATTACCTGATTAGGTTATTGCCAAGAAAATGTTATTATGGATAGTATTCACCTGATTAATGTAGTCATACACCTTTTAGACCAAGATGAGTCTTCTTGAGTCTCCAGTTTTGACCTACCTAGTATGACAATTAATTTTCTTTACTCTCATTCATGTGGGAAACTAAGTGTTGGATGAAAATTATCATAATTACAAGTTAAATTGACATGTGACTGCAAAATTTTCAGGAGCTTATTCGTTGCAAATTTTAGAACACTACAAACTTCACCGCAATCATTTTTCCATTATATGAATATTTAGTCTTATGCTAGTTTTCTCTTATTTCCATTTCACATTTGATCCATCTGAAATTAGGTTAATTATTCTGTGGTTAATTTCTGAGTAGATTTCCACCACATTCAGCACCACTTCGTAAACGGTTTCGGCTTATCACCTCATAGTCTCACCCGCTTCTTTGACTTTATTTGTTAGGGAATGCATTTGGTGTGATCCTTGGTGATTTTGTGTTTGATTTGATGCGTAAAGTGAATTAATAAAGTAGCTTTCTAAAGTGCCAATTTCAAATAACCTTTTTATAGGATAAGCTAAATGGCCACTTCAGAAGAAGAAGTTTGCATAAAATAATAACCCTTTGCTATCGTAATACACATGTTAATTGGTCAATCACAAAGCTGAGCTAGAATAAAAAATAAAATTTTTGATAGATATTTAGCTTATACAAAATAGAATCAACTTTTTTTTAATCTCTTACTTGTTGAGAAATCAGGTCGGATCTAATCTTGTATGTAACAAAATAATTATACAAGTTTGTTTATATTTTGATTTCTCAAAAAATAATATTACTTTAAATTCTATAAAATAATTAACATATCAATCATAATAAAGTTTGAATTTTAATTTATACCTTTTTAAAAGCTTGATTCTTTTCTTGTCGTATCACTCGAAACGTTACTAAAACTTGCCCATCTCAACTACTATAAACGTATAAGTGTCCAACATCTAACAGTATCCACAGAATATATTGAGAGAACTTTACAACTGTTACACAAATTGTTAGGCAAGGAATGTTGGCTCTTTTAGAGCTTAGACCTATTTATAATATGTTTTGAACATTATCGTAATTTAATTGAAATTAAATTCTAATTTTAATTAAACTTTAATTAGAATCATAAATAACTCTAATTAAATACTAATTATTCCTAAATAAGATCCAATATCTTATATTGATCCTTATTTATTAAATATCTCATATTTATCATAAAGTTTTTCAAACTTTATTAATAATTATTAAATTAATTTTATAAATTAAATTAAAATTGCTATTATTATTTATTATTATGATTTTTGGAGATAAGGTTAAAAATATACAGTACAACTGTACAATATGACAATTGACTATTTTGTAATTTTAAAAAAAATTCAGGGACTATTTCATAAATTTAAAAAATTATCCAAAACGGTACCAGATATTAACTTGTACCTGTATAGTACCGTAAACTCAATCCGGTATCAAGTCCGGTGCGATATTTGTAACATCGGTATAAATAATACTATTTATATTTTTTTTCTCTTTTAATTAGTTCAATAAGTGATGCTTAGATATATGATCATGAATGGTGTGGAAATTCAAGACCTACAGGTTCTATCAAGCTGTACTTCGGATATTACAAGAAGTTTATTTGGTGACGACAACTAGGAGATTTTTATAACCTACCCGTCGACATTTCAAGTTTGAAGTTTTTATAGTGTAAGCAAGGATTTAAATTGCAAATTACAAGTTATAAAGTGGTTACAGATGGTGCAATAAGGCGGATATGATTACGAGATATGCAACTACGATTGCGATAAATAGCAATAACAACTTGACACTGTTGGTCGTACTTACAGTTGGAGACTTCCAATTTAAGACCATGAGACTACTAACTTTATTTGAGACGCTTTTGGAAAGAATATTTAGGAGCGTATCCCTCTGGTTTGATAAGATAAGGAAGCCAGCAAGCTGCTTCAGAATGTGTATTTGGCAATAATAAATCTTGACTTCAACTTCTGGTTTACCCTTTCACAGAGCTCATGTACTCAATGTTCATATATGGTGATATGTACTATTTACACACACAAAAAGACACTTGTCTGAAATAACCTCATGGAATCACTATAAAAATTTTCAAATCTGTTATGTGCCAAGTTGCAGCACTGTACCTCAAACCACTAATATAAGCATAAGAATATTTTTGACTCAATTGGCTGGTGGGGATATGCCAGGTATATTTTTCTAATACCTCAAATGACGTCCTCTACGCGGCGAGATGTAGCAGGCTTTGATTGAAGAATAGAATAGGGCAGGTCCAATTTGCGCAAGCCAATTCTTTTTCTGTCATGGTTCTCCCACAATTGATGAACCAAATTCAATCTCTCTATGGCTGATCTAGATTGAAGAGAATATTCTAAAGATTTTACTCCTCCACATGGTGTGACATTCTTAGGAATCTGATAGTAATCTTTTGGTTCTTAATTCCTGGGTGCAATAGCAGGCCAGTTTATATGGTCCTGAATTTAACACCTGTTGAAGATGTGAACTCATTTTAATTATTACTTTTTTTCACTTTTTATTTTAAATTAAGTTATCAAAAGGATAGTACATATTAAATGCAACTAAAGGTTTAAATTATAGACCGCCATCATAAGTACAACTACAATGCAACGATTTACAATAATTATGTTTTCATCATTCACACTTGCTATCGTAATCTATAACTATAAATTATAATCACTAATTCTAAAATTTAAACCCGTTGACTGAAACTCTTGCAGCTACCATGAATAACTTACTTTTAAACTTAATCAGTAATCCATAATTTAAATCCTTTTGAGTGCAACCAAAAGGTTGCCTCTCCACTTTTCTAAGTTCAGTGTTCAACATGATTTAACCTAATAAATGTCAGGCTTTTGTCTGCCGGTATGCCGATGACCTGCTTTAAGTAGCTAGCCCATGACATTCGTGGAAGTTGATAACGGGTTTTCAGTGTTGCACTAACAAGCTCGCAAAACGATGGACTTTATAATGGTTGACTAGGATCAAACCCCGGTTCATAGGGCTAAATTTGGCGAGCATGGAGAGTGGCTGTGAGTGGAGAAGTTTATTCTTGGAATATACTGGTTCCTTCAAACTTTTGCCACTCTTCATGTTGCTAAAGTTTCATAAATCATGATCATACATTTCTTGACTTCTGCTTTTGTTTGTATTCTAAGGAAAGTCATCTGGTCTCCACAAAAAATCAACTTGGGTGCTCTTTTGGATGCTAAAAAGAATGAACTCTGCCCCATTGGGTGCCATAAGAAGCCATTAGTGGTGAAACCACCAGAACTCAAATGTAAGCTAAGCCTGTGGCTATAGTCCAGAAATTGTCGATCGTAACAAAGACATAGACCAGTTTATCATTATCTGTTCCTTTGTAATTGTTGAAGCATTAGGTCCAGAAAGCACTTACTAGTATGAACACGAATGGCGCCGAATTTGGAAACGAACATCGGGAAAGTATCCTGGTGGCCTTAACAGTTTAAAGTACAACTATCTTCTCTGTTGGATTTCTCCGTACCTAATTACACGTAGAGTTTTCAATAATAATAATTATAACAATAATAGGTTGAGAAGAATTTGGCACATTTAACTCAAAGGTGAACAGGCCCAAATACTATAAATTCTGGTGGTCAATTTGCCTAAGAATTCTTGGACATGGGAAGTGGTAAAGAAATTCAGGACGTGGGAGGCCCGTTGAGACATAATAAATGTATAATGGCTAATTAGACAAAATGTGCGAGTAACTTTGTATAGTATAATCCTATCACACTCTTGTCCACGTAGTTCCTTCTCACTTTGTTTCATGAAAGAAAAATACAAGGCATGATAAATAATGTAGTATTTATTGATATAGTTATAACTTGTATACAAAGACCTTATATATTCATTTCGGACGACTACAAATAATTTGGACCCTTGATTGTGAAGTGTTTTAATTTTTTCTCTATTGACCTTTGCCTTCTCACATTTTTCCTAAATAAAGAAAAACTAGGTAGTCATGAAATCATCTAATATGAGATTAATAGAAGCAAATGTGAAGGAAAAGAAAACAAGCCTTAACTTTGGGAGAGGCCCAATAATCACACAAATCATTCCGATTTTCTTAAAACATTTATTCTGAAACATGTCTCCTCTCCGCAACAGAAAGAAAAGATTTATAAAACTGATGCAACATATAACGGTGAACCTTGTTTCTTTGTTTCAACTATGAAGTCATGTAGTTTGAAACATCAGGGTTCTTAATATCGACAACATTCAATAGCATCTGTGAACAATAAGTAAAAATATAATTAATCTTAAAATGAGACAATATTGCATATAGTTAAATAAATTGAAAATTTACTGCAACTTTATCTAAAGCATTTTCAAGTAAGTTGTCTTCCTTTAAGTCTTTAGCATGCTTAATACAAGGTAATTTTGTTCTTGCAATGATCCTCAACTCACTTGACAATTTTGGAGATTGGATTTTGTCTACTAAACGTCCTTATGAAGTATCAATGTGTATTGACAACTTGCTATTCATTGCAACATTCATTCGTTGCAATTCACAATCTCTAGTTATACCTCTACATCTTTTTTTAATATTGACATTAGAACCTAACAACAAACCAATAATGATAAAAAAAAATATGAATTAAACATGTAATATATTTAAGCACAAGTCTATTTGTAAGTGTTAAAGATTAACAAATTTGTAGATCCCTCTGTACTAGTTGATTCATTATTGTTTGAGGAAGAATGAGGTTGTGCTTGACTAATTTCATTGGTGGTTGAGGTCAAATCTTGTTATTGGCTAGGAACCGATTGATCTGGTTGAATTTGCATATCCATCTGTTCTACAATTTCGATACATGACACATTTTTCCCTTTGTTTCTACCAGGTGCCATTAATATTGGATATCTATAGAAAAAACATTACAATACATCTAATCAACATTACAATACATCCAATTATCATTACAAACATACATTCAATCATTAACATTAATCACATTAACATAACTCAATCATCAACAATCTGTATTAACATAACTCAATCATCAATAATCGCATTAACATAATTCATTCATCGACAATCGGCATTAACATAAGTCAATTATCAACAATCTGCATTAACATAAGTCAATTATTAATAATCCGCATTAACATAACTCAATCATCAATAATCCATATTAACATAACTTAATCATTAATAACACACATTAATATAACTCAATCATCAACAATACGCATTAATATAACTTAGTCATGAATAATACGCATTAATATAACTCAATCATCAATAATATACATTAACATAACTAAAATATCAACAATCCGCATTAACATAACTCAAACATCAACAATGCCAATTGACATAAATGGTAACAACATTACATTTCAAACAATATAAAGAACACTTTTATTACCTTCAATCATCATGATCAAGATCTTGAAAATCATCATCATTAATTGCAATATGATTTGACTCTTCCTCATTATTATATTTGACTAAAGTATCATCACTGTCATATAATGAATCCTCAATATAGTCTTCAACTCTTTGTAAGACAAGATTGGCTTGTACTTCATTTGCTTATAGTAAATTGAGATCAACATCTCTCCTGTGGAATGATGATATATCTGCATCTTCTATTTGCAGGGATCTATTATTTAGCTCCGACTGAATCTCTTGATATACTTCATCACCATCCTCACTTATTGATGAGTCAAATTATTCTTAGATGATTTTGGGTCGAATTGGAATTAATTTCTTATTTTTTTATTAATCTGTCTAATAGTTGCTTGTCTTTTATGTTGTCCAAATGTTTTCAAAGGATATTCAGTTAGCTTTGCATAGTCGGATTAAGGGTCCTATGAGTGTCCTTAGCCCTGGTATGCAGAGGTTGTTATGTGCTCGATGTGGTACCGGGTCGTGACACCATTTGCTTAGAAATACATTTAATATCAATTATCCTCAAAACATACTCATGCCTCTCTTCACCTTCAGTATGGAACCTCAACCGCAACAGTAACAGCCCAGGCCTTATCTAAACGCCCACCTTTCACTCTCTGTCATCTTCTTCATCATCTTCCTTTCCTAAGTAATTGTTCAACTCTATTCACTTCTCTAGTTTCTACTTGTACTTCATCTTATGAGGATTGAATTAACTATTAAAGCTTTTTCATTTAATGCTACCACTGTTGGTGATGGTGACATACATTCATATTCTTTTTTGAAGGCTCATTAAGATTATATGTTTTTCTGTTTCTTACTCATATAACTTTCATCATATGAATTTGTCTCAGTTAGTAGATCACAAATTTAACATTGCTAGAATGTTGGAACAAATTTGTGGGGAATTGGGATAATTGTGTATGTGAATGATTATCTACGATCTCCAAAGTCATTTCCTCAGTGTTTCTTCTTATTTACAATGTTTCTATTGTTTGCTTTAAGTTTAGGTTTAAGATGTTCTCTCTTGTTTGTGTATGGGATTTTTGGTTGGTTAAAAAATTAAGTTTCAATGATCGTTGCTTCTTCTATGAAAATATGGTTAATTGCATATAAATTCATATAACTTTTTGTTTCCCACTTTGCTTCTATATTGATTATATCTATGAACTGTTTTTGTTTCTATTGCCTTTTCAGAATAAAACCATTAAAATAAATTCATAGCGAAATGTTGTCGTGACAGATAGTTTCCGATTGCGGAAATGAGCTCCAATAGGAGGTATCTGACAAAATTCTCCTTACTGAAGAACAAATCAATGTACAACAAATCTACTCACCAAAGTCTAATCACCGATTGCCATTAATGGTTGATCTTCTTCTTCAAGGTTTTTAGTATCATTCTAATTCGCTCTCTTTCTTTATTATCTATATCTCATTTTCTATTAAGAAGTTATTAGATGAACGTGTTATATACTAAGTGTTGTGTAAAGCTTCCTCAAATCTTCAAGAGAACGTAAATAAAAATGGAGGCGATGGTGATGTCCCAATAGTTTGTATAGAATTAGGAAAATTGGACGTTTTGAAAAAGTCGTCCATTTCGAAAAATATGCCTGTTCATTGTGACGATAATGGAGTCATTCAATTGGGTATGCATGTGTTCGAATTTGGGTTCTTTATACCATTTGATTTAGCTGTTTTAGTTTTTAGGATTTAATTTTTCAAAGGATTGTGAATAAATTAAGGTGATTGTGTTTATACTGTTTGTCCCTAGATGAAACATACAGTATGTGTGGTTCATCTAATTCACTGTTCCATACTGTATTTGGGAAATTGTTCAATGTATTTTCTGTTAATTTGGCTAAAGCCAAGAAGTTATTAGAAGAGAGTGTCAATAAACCAATTGTTGGGGGAAGATCATTGTTTGTTTCAATTGATGCCTTCAAACATGCAAGGAGCCTTCTTAGGAATCCAAACATAAGGAACCTCTTTACCTTATCTATCGAGTGTCGTGTCATTTGAAATTTAGAAAAATAATTATATCTTTTTCTCTTCGATGGAATAAACGTGAACTTTGTTATCATTTTCTCTTTATTTATTGTTTTGTATCTAAGAATTATTAAAATTCTAATTAAAATCTTGTATTACTTACCATATATCACTATATAATATTACTTATCATATATCATTATTTATTTGTTTTCTTGGTAAGAATCATATAACATTATATTATAAAACTTCATGTTAAAACTATTTGAAAATTTTGTGACACCATATAAAATTGTCAAATCATATAATTAAAAAGAGAAAAATAAAAATTATGAATCTATGTAATATTAATTAATTTTTAATTTATAGTTTCATAAATTATTGAAATGAATTGACATTTTTATTAGCTAAACTTATTTTTAGACTTAGAATCATTGTCAATAATATTCAGTTTGATTTTTTATTAATATGAGGTTCAATTACAAAATGATCAAGTCAAAACTAGTGAATTCATAATTATAAATAAAGAGTTATTTAGTTATTTAAGCATTTAACGATGATTTAAAAAATGTCTCCAAATCATACATTTCCCAATGATTTATGAAATCATCACCAAAGGATCAACCTTTGACAACGATATTATTAAACCATTGCTAAAGGATAAGCTTTTTGTGACGATTTTAAAAAAGCGTCGCCAAAGGCTTACCATTTGGTGACGATGTTACTTAATCGTCGCTAAAGGCTTGCCAAAGTCACAGCTCAAAATTGTCGCCAAAAAAAAGTAGTCAAAGGGCTAGTGTCAAGAAGATATGAACACACTTAATTTTGTTCAAATTATCATTCAATTAACCCCTCTTTTTAGGTGTAATTGTGGATTAACAAAAGACATTTTTATTTTATACATATTTTTACCTAACTGAAGTATAAGCCAATGTCTATAGGATAAATGTATATTACAAATAAAATCATAATGAGATTTGTATTTATAAATTATTTATAGTATTATTTTGTTGACATTAGATATTAATAAATGGTTTCAAAAAAAAGATATTAATAAATTGTAAATAGTAATACATATTATGTAACTAGGCAGAGATGGTTGTCGTAAGAGCTACAATGCTATTTATGCTATCATTAAATTGTAAATAGTAATATATATTATGTAACTAAGGCAGAGATGGTTGTCCTAACAGCTACAATGCTATTTATGCTACCATTGCAAGCAACATGCGCAGCTAATGGTCATCGAAAGTGTTCATCTTTCAACCAAGACCGAAGCGATTGTTTCAACACTTGCATGGTGAATTGCCACCAATCTCCATCTTTGTCTTTAGCTCCGACAACATCATCATCTCCGCCCATATCTCTATTTTCACCTCCTCTTCCAGAACTGCCTCTTCCTCCTCCTCCCACTACAAGAAAATAAGGCATTTTGTGACGTTTTTAAAACGTCACAGAATGTCAAAAAACATCGCAGAATATATATTCTGCGACGTTTTAAAAAAACGTCACAAAAAACGTCACTAAATGTAGTGTAGGCAAAAGGTTTCTGCGACATTTTATGTAAAACATCACGGAAAATACTGATATTTCACGACGTTTATAAAAACGTCACTAAAAGTTTGGACATTCTGCGACATTTTTAAAACGTCGCAGAATGCGAAGGAATCCGCGACGTTTTTTTGAAAACGTCGCGGAAGATTTGTATTTTTTCCATTTTTCCAAAAATTATATTAATTTAATAATTTTTAATTTTAATAATTATTTTTTAAAATACAATTTTTTAAATCTTATTTGTTTAATAACTATTCAATATTATTTATAAATTTTATTTATTTAATAATTCTTCAATTTTTAATACAAATTTTTAAATCTTATTTATTTATTTATAATTATAGAAAATCAACATTTTTTAGAAGCATTAACTATATTTTGCATATGAATGCATATTTCATAGGATCAACAGATATAATAAGAGAACAATTACATGGTAAGTATTTTTTTAGAAATTACAAGTTCTTATCATTTCTAATTCATACAAAATCTAAACTTTTCCTAAGAACCCCCCATGCGAGTATCATAAACCCCTTTGATTTATTCTCTTATAAATAATACGAATTTCTCCTCTTGTTTGCATCAATTTTGTTTGCTCACCTGCAATGCACACTCATTGACTCTCTAATATCATAAGAGTCACTTCTTTGCTTCAGAGTAGGGTATCCTCCAAAATCCGAACCTTCGAATTCTCTATCTCTCCTTAGTGGATCCTCATGGATGTATGTCAAACTCTTAAGTACTGGAGAAAATGATGGAACCTTTGGCATTAAAGCAATGGCATCTTCAACTGACAGATAGCACACAGGACATGCTGTTAT